>JAUMIR010000004.1:249407500-249880000 GCA_030847615.1 Gambelia wislizenii
CATTCCCTGGCAAATTTGCCTTCCCCACCCCTTTAGAAGCTTAAACTGTATTTCTAAATTCTCAACTGAATTTTAAAGTTACTGTAATGTTACCTCACCTTACACACACCCTCCCTCTAATAATTCATAATTTGGAATATTGGATACTTCACTAAGGTAGACCAGGACTGACCACAGATAGGGTCAAGTGGAGGTCACTAGGACCTATAATGTTGCTTGTGGAAATTCCCGAACAAACACATTTAGGACAATGTCTTTCCTTGCACCTTTTCTCTCCACAATACAGAGGCTGCCATAAACCCATCAACCTTAATGTCTCAACCATTAGCAGCAATCAACAAAGCTGGAATTTCCTTTGCTTAACTATGGGAAATTAATACAAGCATTGTTTTACACTCAAAACACACCTTAAGGATACGATATTGGCTATAAATAGTACCCTCACATAATAGCCATGTGTGCTACAGTTGGACACTGACACTCTGCTGGACTGCTGTACCATTTTCAGATCCAAGTCTGAGTATTCCTTTGCTGCATGTACCTCTGCTCTTTAGGACTGGTAAATATATCCCGTAACTCCCTGAATCTATTCCTCTATCCCAATATTTCTGCCTTGACTCTTGGCTAGCGTTGCGTGGTTGTCTTGTGAGCATAAGTGCATGTGTGAATGCTTCTGCAATTATTTTCCAACAAAAAACATTTTTATTTCATTTTGGCTTGGAATCTCATCAGTGAATTCAGGTGCAAAGGTCCCGTAAGTTATCTGACCTCTTACAAGCATACCTTTGAGCTAATTAAAATTCCCCAACTTAATACCATAATTTTAGTGTCACGAGTGGGTTCTCATGGACTGCACACATTCAGGTAACAGTAATGCTAAAAATCTGAGGAAGGAAAGGAATGAAAATGTCGTTGGGGGAAAGAACTTTGGGGGGGATGCTTCCCTGGTAGCTACACTCCTGGACAGGCCATGTGTCATGTAGCTCAATCTTCCAACATATGAGAGAGTCAAGAGGCTCAGGAAAAAGTGCCTAGGGACTGCCTTGCTATCTTCCAGCATCTGCCCCTGATGCAGTTGCCTCGCTCAGCCAAATGGTACAGCTGGTCCTTCACAATGATTTAGAGAAGCAGAAGGTTGCTTAAATAATGAGCACTGGAAGAAAACCAGTATCTTCTTTATGCTTTGCTTTCTTAAACTGTTCATCTTATATTTAACATCATCAGCATTTTTATGATGTCTGAATAAGAAAAATTAAGTCTGGGAATTCTGGATTATCTAGAAATGGAGGAGTTTCCTCGTGGAGGTGTGCCAGGGACATAAAAATCTAATGCAACTTTAGATCAGATAAGCAAACCACAGGGAGAGGAAAGTGAGCAATGACCTGATATATGTGGTAAAGAGTTGTGCAGGGAGGGGGAAAGATGGACTACATTCTTCTCTCTACAGCAGATTCAGGGATCAGTTAATCATGGCTTTGTGCCCACAAAGGACATGAGAAGGTATATAGTCAGACAATACACCATAGGGATGGAAATAATAGGCCATGGTTGTATTACATCAAGATACCTGAACAGTTCACCTGAACAATTTGGCAATACAAAACAAAGATCCAAATGATGGTAGGGCTCAGCCTATTCCAGGGATGCAGCTTGAGTGGAGGCAAAGTGTGGGCACTGCCCTTCCAAATAAGAATTCTGTGTCCTTTGTAAAATTTCCATTCATTCTCCAGATTTCTAGCAATTACAGAGAGTGCCAGATTAAAAATAATTCAGACCTAGAACTCTTACAATTGCCGTGTTTGAATTCTCTTTGATAGCTTCACATGCCCCTTTGCTTTGGATGCTTAAACTATGTTCTAAATGCTCAACTGAAGTTTTAAATTACTGCAGTTCTAGAAAAGTCTAGGTTCAGACAACCCAAATCCCAGAGGCCTCTTAAGGAGCTCCAGCTTGAGATTCAGATGTGCCCCAGCCTCCTGGAAATTTCCCCCACGCACGTAGATAACAGATGAATCACGCACCTTATTGACAAGGCTACCAGAACTTCTCAAAGACTTCCTGGAGTCATGTAGGAAAGCCATGCATGTCCCACGTAGCTTGCATTTTGGAGAAGAAATAAGAAAGGCTGGTTAGTTTTCACTGCCTTGGCAATTCAGTGCAGATGTGGGTGGGTGGCTTTGTTTCCTCTTATTACCCAAATTGCATGGGGTCTACAAGGATCCCACTAGTGTCCAAATATTAATATGGGGAATATTTAATTAGCTCAAAATGGCAGTGAGCAGCTGGGTAATGGTAGGATCTTTTGACCTATGTATACTGGTAGTAACTGAGGAGACTCCAAACCAGAACGTACAATTAAATGATCTTTATTGGAAATTAGTCTTTACAGCATTCACGCAAGCACTCAGGCTTCAAGCAATCACACAAGGCTACCAAAGATAGTAGGAAGTATTTGGATAGAGGAACAAAGTAAGGGGATTGTGGGTTATACTGTACCAATCCTGGTGAGTTGAGATTGCAGAGTAAACTGGCAGAGGAGGGGGGTCTGGAATGCAGAATGGTGACACAAACTGACAACAGAAAGTCCATGCACTTGTGGCTATACAATCTGGAGTCGAGAGGATCTGTGAGCACTTTGGTGGTGTTTTAGGGTGATATTTATATTTGATAATTCCCCTAAAGGGATGGGATTTAGAGTGAAATACAATGTTTCTCGGAGTTTCCCAGGACCAAACAAAGGGTTCTCCAGAAGAGTTAATGATAATTAATGGGCAACATATTTGTAATTGAATGGGGCAGGCAACTTCTATTGTTGGGGAGGAAGGGAAGAGGAAAAACTCATTTTGCAACCGTCAAGGACTCTGCTATCATTGAGTGGATTAGTGGATGACTCATCTCCAGGTGTTAAGTCTGACCTGGTTACGACTTGTTTGGGGAATTTCCAACCCCCCCCCTCCCCAGTTATACATGACTACAGCCTTGGTATCTGGGGGTCACTGGTTTACCTACTAACCACATGGAAGGTCACATCAAGCAAATTATTAAATATTGCCAATTATGTGATATTCTAAGATGAGGGCTGTCAAGGTAGGTAACGCTATTTAGTACCAAAGTTACACATTATTAATGCACATTGCAATGTATAACAGCCATTGGCTGACATCCATCTTGCCTGGGTAGTTTAAATCTACACTCATGTAGTTAAATGGTGGTTGAACCACACCACTCTTTTGCTGAGCCCCAATGTTATGTAACCTTTGTGTACAAACAGGCTAGCTTATTGTTCCATTGTGCAAACAGGCAACAGCTTTTCCTGCAATTCCAATGAATCAGTGATATAATGAAAGTACTGACAAATAGTTATGCATCATCCAGGAATGCACAACTGCATGTAAAATGGTTACACTTGCATAACTCCATTTAGTCAACTGTGAACTGAATACATGTGTTGCACTGTAGGAACTTACAGATGTTTATCACGCCAATAAGATTCTAACCAATATCACAGTAAGAGCAATGAGTCCTCAAGAAGGCCCTCATAGCAAACTATGCAAAAATAAAAAAAAATAAAAAAAAATAAAGTGAGGTGCAAGAGCTGATTTACTTTTATCTTTGTTATAATTTCAGAGTTTCTGCATAATAAAGCTTTAGAGCTAGTGGAGTTGAGAGAGGTGATAAGCCTTTACTGGGGATTATGGCTGCTGTGGCTGTGTGTGGCAAGGCGCCATCCTTTAGGCTAGTAAAGAAAATTTTCTATATACATAACATATGTAAGGCAATACAGCTGCAGCTTTTTAATGCAAACAACTGCCATGTATCTTCCATGTTCCCTGCTCTTCTCTTTCTGAGCTTCATTACATTTTCTGCTGCTAACAGTATTTATGTAAATGCAATTACTTTGACATTTATCTGATGAAACAGATTGTTTCTTTAAAAATGAATTTACAAAGTCCAGAGATTTTGATGATAAGATCAATATCCTGTTACTTTGTGACTGGGGTGAAAGGGGTGACAATGGCATTCAGAGAGGGAAGGAGGCTCTTTGATTTCTCCTGCTCATTCTGCCTTTTTTCAGGTTACTTGACAACCTTCTGTGCATGCAGAACGATGCCAGCAGACAATAAAGTCAAGTTAATATCCTGCTACAGGATATTAGAGAGGCAAACAACTCTGTAAGATTAAAAATGGGATTAGACATGTAGGAGAGTACAAGAATAGCATCTGTAGTTACACCAGCCTGGATAAAAAAGATAAGAGCCAACGAGCCTTTTGCTTCAGGGCATAAAGTGAGCCTGGGCTGGATTCAGGAAAGAATTTCCTCTTGCCATGATAAAATATTTTCCATGTGGCCAGGTGCACAGATTTTGGCTGGAGCATCCATAGGAGATCATGGCCAAGCATTTGCAAACATTCCTAAGGACTGTCGTGCCATACTCTTCATTTATTCACTCATTTAGCTAGCATTTGTATATCGTGACCTTCTTCCGGGTCGGCAACACAGGATGGCTAACAATACAACACAGCAAATAATCATAAAATGCATGTAAGAAGACTCCCTTTTTAAAGAAATCAGAACAATTGTACTAAACAGAAGTTTAAAAGGTACATTGTGAGATAATAGAGAGTGGGTGCTAGAAAGAGTGATGGTGTTTTGCCTACTCTGTGTGTCCCCTTAACAATTGTTGTTGCTTGTGATATATCTGTTAGTTTGTTTTGCTGTGATGTCTGCTTTGCACCATGTGTGTGTGGTGTTTGGGTTGTTTTTACAGTATGTAGGTCTGGTGTGAGTGTTTTTTCCTGGAAGGCTGGGATTGTTCTGTGTGTGAGTTTTATCAGGTGGTTTTATGAGATGTGGATATGTGATATGTGTGGGTATGGGTGTGTTTCACTTCTCTATGTTTTTATTTCTTTGATCATCACAAGTTTTCTGTCTGTTCAGTATTTTTTTGTGTTTGTGCAGGTATAGCTCTATGCAGTTATTCTTGTTGAAGGCTGTTATATGCCTTCAAGTTGACTCCAACTTATGGCAACTCTGTCATAGGAGTATCTTGGCTAGATTTATTCAGAGGAGGTTTGGTGTTGTCTTCCTCTGAAGCTGAGAGAGTGTGACTTGCCCAAGGTCACCTAGTGAGTTTCCATGTGTGAGTAAGAATTCAGACCCTGTTCTCCTTGTCTAGTACTCAAACCACTACACCACACTAGCTCATTAATAAAAAATATAGCAGTTAAAATATTTTCCACAGTACTGAACTATTAACCTGTTCCTAGGAGCAGAGGTCTTGAAACAAGACTTTGAAAAGATCACAGAATCAAATTAAAAGAAAAAGAAAAGATGGGATAAGACATGGTGCGGGGGGGGGGGGGGGAGGACAGCCAAAGAACACTATTTTGACCAGAGCTTGGGGAAATTATTTTTGGGACTACAGCTCTCACAGCGTCCCAACTAGCAAGGCTATAAATTCACAGCTTGAAGGGTTTTTTTAAAAATTAAATAAATAAATAAATAAATAAATAAACATGCACCACTTTCCATGCTGTCAGGGAGATTATGGGAGCTGTAGTTCAAAGAAGTAATTTTTCCAAGGTCTGATTATGATTTTTAAAAGGATGGCTATTTTGGATTTGTAATAAATTTTTGCTTGGCCATAAACAGAAGTGGGGGGCAATGTTGGCTTGTATCTTGTTGGTGAATTATGGCTACTGCAAATACTGTTAACACTCATTGCACAAGTCAAAACTCTGTTCCAACCATGCAATCATGAAAATCCTTCCCCCCAAAACTCACCTTGTAAGCAATGCAGCCTCTACCACCAGCCCTTTTTGTGTTGTTGGAGAGCAGGGAGGTTAAGTAGGAATGGGTCCAGCTAGTTTCCTGTAGCTGGATGTGCTACCAGGATCTCTCATCTGCAGAAAACTCATATGGACCCTTGGAGGTCTCTGCAGATGCTTGTTCCAGCACATCCAGATACAAAAATACAGCTGGACACGTTCCCACTCACCCCCCTGCTCTCTGACAACATGGAAATGGCCATGTTGGGGTACTGCACTGCTTACAAGGTGAGCTTTTGGAGGATAGCATTGAAAGACATAGGGGTTGTTTGGACAACAAAATAAATCCACAAAGAATGTGTGCAGAATACCTTTTGTCCAGATGAGCTCCTGTTGGGATTTGTCATATTGGGAAGGAGGGGGGCTGAAAACTCCAAGTAGTTCGTGATAACAGCATTTGTTGTTTCTTGTGATCTTTTTTAAAAAAAATTACACAAAAAATGTGCATAGCTGCATGTCTGAACAACCAATTCGAATAGCGGCGCATTGAAGAACTCAAATGTGATTGGTCGGACCTTGGCAGGGGTGGGCTTGCAAGGGAATAAGTGGTCAGAGCCACCATTGTCCCCCCCCCCATTTAACACAGAAAATCACTCTTCTGCATCTGTCATTTAAGGATAGGGAAAAGCGGGGGGAATGGAGGGAGGTTTTCAGCAGGCAATTCACTCACAGCCACCTTCTTTTCTCGAGGGCATGCTCCGTGTGAACTGCAAACTCGGCTAATTTCCCATGCCAGTGATCTTGCGAATGAGTTGTGAGCAGAAATAAATACTGCAGTGATATGGAGGTAAGGCATGATCTTTCATTATTAATTCTCCCATCTAGCCCTTAGTGCTGTGATACAAATACACTTCCTAATGCAGGGTCTTGGCCATTGTATTAAAAGATTGCAAGGTTGTCACTTCCCTGCATTTTGTTCCTCTCTCAATATATACTATATCTTCTTGTCCTAACTTTGCTGGATGGGTTAGGCAGATGGGTGGGAGAGGTGAAAATGTAAATTTGCCATCATCATCATCTTACGTGCCTCCCTCCATGGATTGAGGTGGGGAACAACAGAGTTACACATCAGCTAAAATACATATAACTTTAAAATACAGTACATAAACCCATTAAAACACATAATATCAGTTTTAGAAAATAAAAGCAATACAGATTAAAACCATTTAAAATCCACAATTTAAAAACCATCTGGATAGACCTGCCAGAAGAGACTGGCCTTCGATGCTATTTTAAATTCACACAGTGTATTCAACTGTCAAATCTCCTCCAGCAGGTCGTTCCACAGTCTAGGGCTGGCTGAAGAAAAAGACCTCTGGCTGACAGTTGCCAACCTAGTCCTGGCTGACTGAAGTAGGTGTCCCCCAGAGGACCTGAGTGTAGGAGGTAGATTATATGGTAGAAGGCAATCCCAAGGGTAACCTGGACCCAAACCAGGTAGGGCTTTAAAGGTAACAACCAACACTTTATACCTTGTCTGGAAACTAATTGGCAGCCAATGGAGTGATTTTAATATTGGTGTAATGTGATCACCCCTAGGTGCACCAGTAACCAATCTGGCTGCCATGGTTTGAATTAATTGAAGTTTCCGAACTTGGCACAGAGGTAGCCCAATGTACAGCACATTCCAGAAACCCAGTTTTGAGGTTACCAGTGTGTGCACTACCATCTTTAAGTCCTCCAGCTCTAGGAAGGGGTGCAGATGGCATATCAGTCAAAGCTGCTAATAGGCATGCCTGGCTGTTGCATCTATCTGAACTGTCACTGCAGCAATGGATCCAGAAGCACTCCCAAGCTGAAAACACAGTATTTCAGGGGGAGTGTAACCCCATCCAGAACTGGTTGGCACACCTCCAACCCCAGTTTAGGAACCTTGACAGTAAGCACCTCCATCTTCTCTGAATTCAGCTTCAGTTTGTTTTTCCTCATCCAGCCCATTATCTCTTCCAACCATTCCTTCAGAGGAGACACACTATCCTTGGCAGAGGCTGTTTTTGAAGATCGTTCACTCAGCAAAGTCTTTTTTCTATGGTTCCACTTGAGGGCAGAATTTCACTTTCTTGAAATACATTCCCAGATCTGTCCAGAATTTCATGCATGCATGCCTATGTGAAAGTTGTTCTATTTGTTCCAGTCCAACATTTAGACAAGAACTATGTCACAGAGAAAGGATAGCTATAGATGAAACAGAAGTGGACATACTCCACCAGGTAAATTCAGCAGCTAAATCTGTTTTTCCAAAGCTGGGGATGAATTTCCAGCTCTCTCTTGTGAATTCTACCTATATTGGACCTGAGTAACTTCCAGAGTTTTCTGGAATACATTAAAACCTTGCTAGGCCTGTCTAGAAGCCTTTTGATACTAGAATCCTTAGGATATTATCACCAATACAGTGATACATGCAGCCTGATGCATGAACTATGAACTATGCTTTAATTCTGAAACTGCTGTTGCATATTCTGGATTTCAGAGGAATGCTTGTTTTTGCTAATTTTTTTTAAAGCTACTTTTCCTATCTTTTGTTTAACAACTAGCCTGAGAGTCCTACATGTTCACAAGCTATTTGGGAACTCTCTGGCCATTAATAAATGTATTAAAATGTTTTTATCCCAGTGAACCAATGTCACTGCAAACATGAAGCCAATTCATTCTAAAGCTTGACATTGGAGGCTTTTTCCCCATGCAAAATCATGAATTAGAACTCCATCATACCCTAAGTCAATTTCTCTTGCAAGTCCATACTCAATAGTAGGCTTAACGAGGGTTCTTTTCACACTACACAATTATAGAACTGTGATTCCTCATTAACTACCATGGGATCCTTAGATTTGTAGTTTAGGGACCATAGTTTAGGATTCTCAGCTAGAGAGCTCTAGTGCCTTGTCAAACTACAAATGCTAGGGGGCTGTCTAAACAGCAAAAATACTCCTCACAGAATGAGAGGAGAAGATGACTGTCTTAATGACAATCTGCGTTGTTTTGCCATATTGTGAAGGTGGGGGCAAAAATAGCAAAAACTCCTCAGGAAATGCGCACCTCCAACCATCAAGACAACCACGCAAATTGTTCTACAGTCTGAAGGGGGAAGAACCTTCTGATTGGTTGGGGTGCGCAGGCGAGATCCTGCACTTTACCCTTTTTTCTTTTTTCTTTTTTTTTTTGACAGGGCAGAGGGCAGCCACAGGAGGGGAAGATAAGGAACCAGGGAAGGGAGGTTGACTCTCTCCTCCTCTTCCCTTTCCTACAGGTGCTCTCCATGCCACCGCCACAGCCACGAAGCTTATGGGTGCCAAAAAAAACATTGAAACAAATTGCAGCTGCTGTGATTTGACATTTCTATGGAGCAATCTGCTTTTGGGGGGCTCATATAGATAGGCCCTAGGATTCCATCGGATGTTGCCCTGACAGTTGAAGACAGGTCATAATGCTATAACTGTGTAGTGTGAAAGGGTCCCTGGTCTTCTCAACAAATGCAGAACACCAGTTGCATTTCAGTTGCTGAAACTTCTTGCATCTTCTTGTATTTGAAACTACAGCAATATATTTGCATGAGTCTGTTCATGGAATGAGGTACAATGAATAGTAGCTGGCAGAATATACAGATAGCCTCATTGTGCTCAATACAGAAATGAAGGATTTTCCATCTACAGCATCAGCCCTTGAATGGACCAATGGAGGCTTACTCCTGGACTAATGCTGTCCTGTATATATTTACTTGGCAAAGGGATGGGGAAAGTGTTCCAGAATTTTCCAGAGCAATTGTGCCTACGTGCATGTCCAGGGGCAGCCTGTAGTCTGCATAGAGCAGTTTGTTGTTGTGTGCCATCAAATAATTTCTGAGTTATGGTGATCCTCAGACAAACCTGTCATGGGGATTTCTTGGCAAGATTTGTTCAAAGGGGGGGGGTTTGCTACTGCCTTCCTCTGAAGGCTCAGAGAGTGTGATTTGCCCAAGGTCATTCAGTGGGCTTCCATCGTTGAGTGGGGATTTGAACCTTGGTCTCCTGGAGTCCCAGTCTAGCACTCAAACCGCTACTCCATGCTGGCTCTACACAGAGCTGTGCCCCACCGAAAAAGCAGCCTATGCAGATTGTCCATTCTGAACTCTGCACTTCATGCTCAACAGACATGGTCAGCCCAGTAATTAATGTTAATGGAAATATTTTGTAGCTGGAGTAATTTGTACCATGTGAATAGTTCAACTCTCTGGGATTTGTCAGTGTTTTCCATAAGAACCAAACTTAAGGCTAATGTCTGTGAATAACATGAGAGAAAACCTTAATCATTCTTTCAAAGTGCCTAGACCACAGCTGAAGCCTGGTCCTCAAATCCCAGCACGTACATGCAAGGGCCGAATTTTGTTTACTAAATGGCTGCTACTTTAAAGAATGACAGGTTTAAAAGAGGTAATATTAATTCTGTTTCATCTTCAAACCACAGATGGTGTTAATCTATGTACATGAAGGTATTAAATAAAATGAGCCTGTGATTCTCAGCACACATTCCTGTATGTAAATCTCCTGAAAATACTTCTAGGAAGAGATGCATATGGATTGTGTATCAAATAAATTGCTTCATGGAATAGGGGGGAAGAGGAGGTAGTAACTGTGATCCTCAACATATTCAGTGGGGCTCAGTATGTCTGATACGTAAATTCATACAGGATTTCAGCCTTAATTGATTACTGGTGGTAGTCAATCAATATTTGTTTCGTTAATCAATCAATATTTGTTTTATTAACGGTTTTTTTAGTCAGTCAATATTTGTTTTGTTAACTGTCATCCATGAATGAGAGACTTCCAAATCACACTGTCATCAACACCCCTGCTTAGGTCTTGCAGACTTGGGAAACATTGCTTCCTTGACTGAATCTATCCATCTGGAATGCGGTCTTCCTCTTTTCCTACTGTCTTCTACTTTGCCAAGCATTATTGTCTTTTCTAGGGAGTCATGTCTTCTCATGATATGGCCAAAGTATGAAAGTCTCAGTGTAGGCATCCTGGTTTCTAGGGAGAGTTCAGACTTGGTTTGCTCTCAGACCCATTTATTGGTCTTTTTAGCAATCCATGGTGTCCACAGAACTCTTCTCCAGCACAACATTTCAAATGAGTTGATATTCTTCCTATCAGCTTTCTTCACTGTCCAACTTTCACAACCATACAGATACATAGAAATCAGAAATACAATGGCATGGACAATCTTGACCTTGGCATTCAACAATATGTCTTTAAATTTTATAATCAATATCAATCTATATAGGATTCATTTAAAAAGACAGAATTAAAAAACAAACCAGTGGACTAGAATTACACATTAAAACTAGTTAATATTTGAGTGAGAGAAGGAATACATCCAAAGCCATGTACCTACCTTTGATACATACTATACATCAGACATAGGTAATGTGTGGACTTCCATGTATCATTGGACTGCAATGATATCATCCCTCACCACTGGCTATACTACTAAAGGTTAATGGGAGTTACATTCCAACAGCATGTTGGACAGCCACACGTTGCCCACTCTAGGTGTACACAGATACAGATAGACAATTTCATATGAAAAAGGTGACATTCCCTTACAAAAAACACCATTAACTATTGTCAAATGAAACTACCATTGTCTCTTATCTTTTCAAAAGTACTTGCCAGCACATTTTAAGTTTTCATTGGTTAAAGGAGACGGTGGGGAAATATTTCTTTGAAGAAAGGCTCACAGGTTCTCAGACACTTCAATATTTCATGATGGCAGTTTGCCAGATATCAAATAAAACACTATTCTCCACCAGTGAGTTTGACAGGTGGCCTTTGCAAAGTTTAAACATTAGTAAGAGCCATTGTTGAGTTTTCTTTCTTTCTTTCTTTTTTGGTCTTTGTCTTTTAAGTGACCTTTCCTTAGAAACTAGAAAAGAGATGTTTTTGTTAATCTTAGCTAATAAAATCTTTAGAATATTTTCATATTTTATAGGTGTTCCTCTTTGCCTATATTACTAGACGTATTTTATATGTGGTCTCAGGTTGCCATCATATCCATATACTATTCAGTAATAGCTATACTTTCAGACAGGGATTTTTATGCTTTAGGAGTAGTTAGGGACTATGTCCTTTGCCCTTACAAGCTATCAGCAGATTTCATTCTCACCCACAAACATAAGACACATATCCCAGGAGAAGAGCAGGAAGAGGAAGCAGCGAGAGTGAAGGAGATGTCCATCCTGCTGGAAACAAAGTTTGGAAACATTACCCAAGATCTTACATCACATAGTTATGATTGAACTAAGGAATCCACCCCCCAGATCTCGCCTTAAACTTGAGGGAACCACTCCAAACCACAGAGGTCGGTGGCATGGGCACATGGAACCTTTCAGGATGACAAGGCTAGCCCTTCCCCAAGCCATGCCAAGCGACAGTTTGGAGTGGCTCCCTTGAGTTTAAGATGGGTTCTGGCAGGGGGTGGGTGGGATTTATGATTGTGGCAATAATGAATATGTACCATATTAGAAAATGGAACAGTTACAGATCTGTAACCCTAGGTTATGAATCTATAACTGCAATGCATGATGCCAGCTGTTATGTTTTACACTGAAACTTCCAGAATCCTCTAGCAAGTATGTTGGATTGGAGCTATGTTGGATTGTAGTAAAAAATAAATAAATAACTTTTTCCTATCACTGGTCAGGCTCTAGAACCAGAGCTAGAAGGATGACCACTTCCAGCAACATTGTACATGGTATTGCAATTGCTATAAACTGCTTTTTGAACTACTTTTTTTAGCTGAAAATGAATTCACACACACCCCACCTTGGTGGCTATATCCTGGAAAACATTGTTCTAAACAGCTCCCTGGAGGATATATTAAGAGCCACCATGGTACAGTGGTTAGAATGAATTAAGACTACAGTTGCCAGATTGAATCGAATTGGGTACATGTAACTTTAATTCTTAACATATCTTGGAGCAGGACAAGGTACCATAAAGCTCTTTCAAACAGACAAAGATACCTGTCCTCTTTCACTTTCCACACCTTAACCTTGAGCCTCAGCCATGCCCTCCCGACAAGGCTATTGCCCTGTTAGTGGAGAATTGGGAAAACCTGGGTTCAAATCCATAATCATCCATGAAATTTACTGGGTGACCTTTAGCAAGTCATTATCTGTCAGCCTAAATTATCTCACAGGGTTGTAGTGAAGATTAAATGCAAAGAAGGCTCCTATATGCTACTGTGAGCTCCATGCAGGAAATATAGGTTTTAAATGTATTAAAAATAATTAATAAATAAATAATCAGAAACAGTCACTGGTGTAGAAGTCTGGTTCTCCTTTTCTGAGCAGTAGCTCTATGTACTTGATGTGTTTACCTCTCCTGTAAGTCTACTGTTAATCCTTCTAAGTACATACTGTGGAAATACAAGGCTAAATCCAAGTGTTAGCCCCAACTAAAAGTTCTGTTCATGTCAATTAACTCAAAATTACAGAAATGTGTGATTGAAAGACTGCATTGAACAGATAGGACCTGTTATGATCCCTCTTTCAGACTTATTGCTTTCTGTGGGATCTTTAATTGAGTGCTTAACTCTTTCCCATGGAAATTAATAGGATGTAAAAGTGCCGTTCCTGGACTGTAAACAGTGAATGTAATATGAGGCAGAACATTGCATTTCAATTGCCCCTTGCCAGGGAAGGCAAGATTCTAAAAACTTCTTCTCAGTGTAGGATCATACTTCTTGTTCAGCAATTGGATGATTAATTCCTCCACTTGCTATTCCCCCCCACACCATATTTAAAGGCATATGTAATTAAAGCTGCACTGTAATGAAAAAAAATTGAAATCTAGAAGTAAGATAAATCTTTCTGTCCTCTCCCCTTCTATCCAACAGTTAAAATTTAGAAAGCATTTTAATTTTAAAAAAAAAACAACAGCAAGACAGAGTCTTTGAAATGATCTTTCATCCCATATCATCCTGACATTACCATCAAGTAAACCATAGGAGCATCCCACTGATCCTTTTTAGCTTGCAAAGCAACAGGAGGCAGCTTTCTGCTCAGTACAATGATTTCAAGCCGAGTAAGCAAAGAAGAGTAAATAATAAAGTAATACTGAAAGAGGAGCCAGACGGGTGGTGATAATACATCCAGAGAGGGGATTGCAATGCCAACAGGGAATTGCACAGAAATCAAAAGATCAGCCAGAGTTCTTGCTTCTGTCAATTTTTATATATTTCTCAAGGGTAAAATGAGAATGGTTGTTAAAGTTAGTAAGAACATGCACATCTGAAGCCCAAATTCCTAGAAGCCCTCTTGCCTGAGGTCTTTAAGAACTGACTATACAGGACTTAGCCAAACTGTACTTGTTGGTTTCATTTACCACTGAAAAGCCTGTAAAGTCAATGGAAACATCAGTGTTACTCAGCAGCATATCATGGGACCATCCTAAAGGAACTGGGGGTGGGGGGTATAAAGCAGAGGAGCTTTATCACCCCTGGGTTCTACCAGCTTGATACAGAAAGTATGGACTGGGGCACATACTGGTTGTTCCAGGCTTCTCCTTTTAACTCTCCCTCATTGAAAGCCATGGGGAGTGGGAGAGGATATTACAAAACAGTTCTAAGCAGGATTGAGGCCCTGTCTTAATGGTAAAAAAAACCTCTTCATGGAATGTAAGAAGAACCCTACCTGTCTAAATAGCAAACTGCGTTGTTCCACCGTATTGTGAAGAAGGGTGCCCCAAAATGTAAAAAACCACATGCGAAAAGCCTTCACAGCTTTTCCTGGAGTTTTTCAAAAACAGCATGGGGAATGTGCATCCTCCCTCATTGGGACAAGCAATTCAATACAAATCACTGTCCCATACAAGAGGAAGCACAAAGCTGATTGGCCGGATGAACGTAGGGAGTGCAGCTTGCTAACAGGGCAAGGGCCCGGCGCTGCCATGTTTCATTTTTGCCTTAGTGAGCTAGTGCTAAGGCGAGAAAATGAGGTGTTGTTTCTTTACCTTTTTATTGCAAATGCAAAAATATTGCTCCAGTGCACAGTGCAAATAGTTTTGTTTTTCTTTTTTTAAGTTTGGCAGTGGCAGACTATGGTAGGCAAAAATGTGAGTAATTCATTTGTGGCCACCACAGGCATGCAAAGTTTTTTTGGGGGGGCGGGGGGAACTATTAGGACAAGTGGCTGATCCTAAACCATTAGGACAAGCTGCTGGTGGTGCAGTGGTTAAATGCTAGTACTGCAGCCACAACAATGTGAGTTCAATCCTACAGGGCTTCAAGGTTGACTCAGCCTTCCATCCTTCCGTAGGTCAGTAAAATGAATGCCCAGCTTTTTGGGGGGCGATTAGCTAACACATTGTAAACTGCTTAGGGAGTGCTTTGCATTGATAAGCGGTATAGAAATATACAGTTGCCCCTCCACATTCGCAAACTCGGCATTCGCGGTTTTGATTATTCGTGGTTTTGGGAGGGGCCCCCTGCCCTCCCAAAACTGCGACACGGGCCTCTGGCGGCCCCGTGAAGGCCCTGGGAGGGAGTGGGGAGAGCCGGGGAGGCCTCTACGGGGCCTTCAGAGACCCTCAGGAGGCCCCGTGAAGGCCCTGGGGGGAGGGGGAGGGCCAGGAAGGCCTCCACGGGGCCTTCGGACACCCTCCAGAGGCCCCGTGAAGGCCATAGGAGGGAGCGGGGAGGGCTGGGGAAGCCTCCACGGGGCCTTCAGAGACCCTCCGGAGGCCCCATGAAGGCCTTGGGGGGGAGGGCTGGGGAGGCCTCCACGGAGCCTTGTGCGGCCCCATGAAGGCCCTGGGCAGGAGGGGGGAGGGCCGCGGAGGCCTCCATGGGACCTACGGAGCGTCTCTGTAGGCCCCATGAAGGCCCTGGGCAGGAAGGGGGAGGGCCGGGGAGGCATCCACGGGGCCTCGGGAGGGTCTCCGGAGGCCCCATGAAGGCCTTGGGAGGGAGTGGGGAGTCCAGGGAAAGCAACTATGGGGCCTCTGGAGGCCCCGTGGTCGCTTTGGCAGGGGAGGGGGGGGCAATCAATATTCGCAGATTTTTCACATTCGCAGGGGTCCGTGGAACCTAACCCCCGCGAATGCGAAGGGACGACTGTAAATGCTATTAGTAATGCTTTTGCTAAAATACCATTACTGTGGGGCACTCTGTTTTACAGGGACTCATATAGACAAGCCCTGAAACCCTCTCTTGGAAACATAGTGGCTTTGAATTAAACAGAGCCAAACTGTATCTGTCACATCACGATAGTTGTTCTCTTTCCCGGAACGAAAAAAAGTGGTGGTTGGTAGCTTCAATGTCAGCAGTGTGGTGAATCCTGAACTTCTAATCCCAAAATAAGTTTGCACCTTGGCCAACTCTTTTAAAGGGTGAACCACTGCAGAGGCACCACACCACTGATACCAGAGCGATTAACATCCACTCTTTAGAAGATGATATGCTTCTTTTTATAGTACATGGAAGAAACCCAACTGTACAAAATAAGTCTGGCATGAAAACTTAAAATCTCCAAAAGAAGCCCAGGTAATAGGAGTGCTTTATTAAAACTAGGCACTTTACTGGTGAAAACAAAAGAGGTTCAGTTGTGGTGGAGATTCATACCACCGCACTGACCATGGTGGATGGTTATATCTTAGCAAACATGATAAATATTTATGAACTGAGAACACAAAGAAAAGTCTGCTTAGTTCTAATTCTTAAGATTCTGGTCTAATTTGAATACTTTGTGATTTATTCTCTTGATTAATGTACAAAATTAAAACCAGAAGAAGTGAAAGCTTATTTGGAAGGCAGTTTGATCGGCATGTCCCTTAAAGTGACTATAGTTACCACTCTGAGTCCGGGTCAAATTGGTATGATGATAAAATGCCATACACTGACAGTGACTTCATCGCCATTTAGCAGCTCTTGAGCCAGACTCTTAACATTTAGAGCAGGTCATGGAATCAGTTCTTTGGAGTGTAGTACTAAAACCGAGATCCACAAGTTCAGTGGAAGAAGACTACTGTGCAGTTTCCTGTTCCTTGGCTGCTGTTTAGTAGTTCAGGTCTGTAAAAAGCAAGCTTCTTACCCCACACACATCCATGAGATATTCTGAAGCAAGTGAAAAATCAAGGCATGTTCACACTCTTTTGCATCTGCTTGAACACAGAAAAACAATAGCAGAGAGTCTGTTCTGGCATTCTCATCTAGTGGTTGCAGTGACCTCATATATCAATGATTATATTTTCTTTTTCATAATCATATGAACTTATTAGTCAGCTCCACTAGCCTGACTCAATTTTTTGGCTTGCTTTGCTATGGTTTGGCTCCACCTTTAAACTTTCTGGATAGCTCAGCTCTAGGACTGCTCTGTTTATAAAACTGTTATAGTTTCTTAACTGGACAACGGTATCTTAAGATCTGCTAAATAGAACTTGGGACCCTTATTAAATAAAGTGTTGTTTAACATGCATTTATTAATTTCTTTTTATTATTAATTTTTGTAAAACAACGTAAATTATCCATCCATCATTAAATTACTTACAATACATAACATTTCTTTTTCTAATAAATAAATTAGAAATAAAAAAGAATAATCCTCCTTCTATCCTTTCCCTTTATCGCTTTCCTCTTTCTTTCATACTTAGCAATGTTACCTACATCTTACTAAGAATCTTTATCTTTATTGTACTGGTCAAAAGCATTAAACTCTTAGAGTATGTTAGAATTAGATTTAGAAATGTATAACTGTCAGACTGTCTAGATTGTTCAGCTCTAGGGCTACTCTGTTTATAAAACTGTTATGGTTTCTTAGCTGGACAACTATATCTTAAGATCTATTTAATAGAACTTGGGACCCCCATTAAATAAAGTGTTGTCTAACCTTTATTTATTTAGTAAGGCGGCTTTCTTTTTCCTTTGACAATCATTCATCCAATATGAGAAGCCCATTAGAAAGAAAGAAAATTCCCACTATGGCTTGAGAATATCTCTGTAAAAGAAGGGTGGTAGAATGTTAGAGTTGGGTCCAAAAACCTACCAAAAATGCACAACTAATTTTGTCTTACATTTGCTATGATAACACTGTTTGTCCATCTTTTCTAACAGTGTTACATCTGAATGTAGCATAAATTAATACAGGGATGAATGGATGTATAGGTGTTGCAAATTACCAGCCCGTCATTATTTCTGGAATGTACAGATGAGCTACTTGGTTAAAACTGAAGCTTAGGGCTCATCTACATAAACCAGAATACGTCGACTCCCCACCAGCATATCCTGATCAGGAACCAGGTCGATATCTCCCCTGTTACCTCAATGAAATGGGCTGGAATTCATGCAGCCACTGCCACCATTTTCTTTCCCTCCCAGCATTGAGGAAGACAGACACAACATGTGATCAAAGGCCTCCTGCATGTGACCACCCTTGGATCCCTTCCTGGACCCAGAATAGTAAGGGCGACTGGCAGCTGGAGCAATGGGCTGGCCTGCTGGGACAGACTCCTGCAGACACGCAGAGCCAGATCTGTTTTTCCCTGGTGGCAGCAGAATAAACCGAGTATTTTCTTATAATGCCATATTGGGCTCTACCCCAGCTTGCCCCCGTCTGAGCCCTGTTTCTGCCTTGGGGAAGATTGGAGCAAACGCTCTGCATATGGACTGCAGGGCTCTCAAACAGGGGTAAGCTGGGGTAAACTGCCTTTGTAGATAAGGCCTTCATCATAAATACATCAAACATTTGACAGTTACCATTAATATGCACATGGACATATTAGAAGCAAAAGTTTTGCTAGTAAAAGGGTTTTATGGGCAGGAATAATCCTTAGATTGATATAAAAAGTCTTTAAGTGAAATTATACAGCTGTCAGCGTTGGAGACATTGTATCTGCCCTTTCTGAGTGATGCCACGGCTGCTAACACCTCTAGATATGCCGTCTTATCACAGTGAGTCCCCACAGCCTCATACTTGGGGTGCAGGTGCTCCACAAGATGGGAGAAGGAACATCCCATAATTCCAACTGTGCAAGTGGTCCCCTTGGATTCAAAATTGCATACCCATGTATTGTTTAGAGCGTTGGGCCACTAATGACTGAGGATGGTATTGCAGCCTTCAAACACATTACACATTTAGGTTAATTGAAATAAAAGAATACACCAACACACAGCCCCAAAAAACCCAAAGATGGGGTTTTTACTAAAGAAATAATAGTAAATAGTTTTACTAAAGAAATAATAGTAGATAGTAAATAATAGATGCTAGGTATCTAGCATCCACTAAGAATGGATGCAACGTTTTAAATGTCAAGTGACTTATTTAAATTAATTAAAATAAAATAGTATTTTTTTAAAAAAAATCCAAATGACCCAGATCTGCAGACACCTAGGATCCCCTTTGTATGAATCTAAAGTTTCAGGTGTCAAGATTTGATGGTCTTAGAATTATAGTTCTGACAGGAAGGCACATATATGACAAACACATCCTCTTGTATGCATAAGACCGAGCTAAAGTGCAAGGTGAACGTTTCAGAAATCAAAATTTTGGCCAAGGTTTTCTCATTTTTCTGTAAACAGCAAAACTAGAAAATTCACAAAATTTAAATCACCTACCTGAATGTTGGGATCTCACCTGGAAGTGTTCTGGCTGGACCAGCCATTCACACTGCATTCATGTGAGTACAATGGTACGCGGATTCAAACGTCAGCAATGATGGCACAAAAGCACCACGGGGGATCAATTGATGGCTTGGGCCATCAATAAAATAGGACTGGTTTTGGACTAGACATGATCACAAAAGGGCGGTGTTGTCTGGTATGTGCACCATTTTGCGATCATTAGGCATCCTTATGACACTGTATTTGCAGGGTCTGATAAAGTCCTTAGTTTCAATTCTGCTTTTAAATTTTGTATTTACCTCTTCAGAGGCAGTTTCTATTTACTATTATTTCTTTCTTGGGCAAAGGACAACAAATCAATTTGAAACTATCCGTGGTGCATATGTCGTCTCAGGCCCATGTAAACAGTGTTGAAAGATGGTTGTTCAACAGTGAAATAGCTGACTGAGAATGATTATATTATTTCCTCCAACCACAACCTACATTTGTTGCTTCGTATGCAAAAACATCTACTCAGGAAAAAAATGAATTGGGTAGGCAAGTGCTGACAACTGGAAAAACGGAACAATCCATGTTTTTGACCACCAGCATCTGTTTGATCATTGCTGAACTGTGGATGAATTCTGAAGCTGGAGGGGAAAGGATCTCTACTAATTCCATATTTAAATAAAACCAGATAGGATCCTGCACTTCTATGTGCAACCACAAAATAAATAGGGAAGTGGGATCAAAAACTATTTCTTGCAAACAGACCCAATATTCACATCTTAAAGGAGGCAGGAGCATATATTCAAAAAATAGGCAGCAAAGAAGCCTGCCAAGAGATTTGAATGAAAAAGCTTAATTTATAATCTTTTAAATAAAGGGACATCAATATCATATGCAAATATAGAAAGAAATATTACATTCAAATGCTAAAAATATGGACCTAGCTATACATGTGTGACACATGGTCCCTAACACTGGTCTGTTTGGGATGCAATTCTACCATTGGTTAGTCTTATGTGAATCAGATCAGATTTTATTTATTATGGCAAACAGCCAGCAGTTACAAATTAGAACAACAATAAAATACAATTAAAACAATAATAAATTCAATTAAGTTACTAAAAACACCAACCATGAAAGATTATAAAATTTAATACTTGTGTAAACTCTCTACGAGTTATGTTAAAAGGCTTATGTGAATGATTTTGTAGGTTCATCCTTTCCTTCTCTTGTGAGTGTGGCCACAAGGATCGTGGCAAAAAGTGGCTTCTATGTCAGAGAGGAAGTGAATCCCCTCCAGGTTTTAAACCAGAGTTTGAAGGAGTTGTCCAGGGTGCTGAACCCAAAGTAGGTTCAGAAAAATAGGAACAGTCCTGTAATTTGCTGGAGTCTCAATGGCACAGAGCACAAATTCTATGCTTTGGGGTTCAGGCTTATTCAGAAGCTAAGATAAATGTGTGTGGTCAAGAGAGGTGACAGCAAGTCTGAAACGGCTCTAATCCCAATGACTCAAAAACCCAAAGTCAATTTTTGATTAAAATATTAAATAATCAACCCAACTGAGTGATTAAATGATTAAAATCAGCTCCAAAACCAATCCAAGCTTTCTTGGAGTTACATTTCAGAAGAGGCTCAGGCTTTGTTATCCACTCAGGGCTTACTTTAGAGAACACAGGAAATATAATTTCAATCAGAGATTAGAAAAGTCACTTTTTGACTACAGCTCCCAAAATGCTCCAGCCACATGGCCATAAATCGAGGGGGTAAGCTGGTGGCCAGTGGAATTGCAGTTCAAAAGAGTAACATTTCTGTATTCTGTTTTAGGCTACTGGTGCCCTTCACCTATACACTTGAGACACCTTGTGGCATGCTGAGCATGACTACCCACACATCATGTACAGGCTTGGAAACATCAGCATTTCAGCTAATGCATTAGTGTTAAATCCAAAGATTTCAAGGACATTTGTGGGTGTAAAATTTGTTCATTCATTAACTGAACTGTTAAACTAAAAATGTTGTCTAAAATTTGCAGTACCAACCAATAACAAATTTTAAAAATGGTAAATGCTACTTAAATGTAAAATTACTGTAGTTTTTAACTATTAAAAAGATTTTTAAAATTGAAAATGACAGTTGGGAAATTTAATGAATTGGGAGTTCATGAATTAATATGTAATGAATTCTTTCCAAGCTATTTTACTGCTATATTGCTTTCACTACTATTTTGTTGTTAAAACAAATCTATGACTTCAGGAAGGATGTAGCTCATCACAAACCAATGATGTTATACTGTGTCCAGAAAGCTGGCAGGCCATGCAACTTCAAAGCCCTCAAAGCAAAACAATTGAATCCGATGTTATCTTAATGATTGCACTTATAGAAGCAGCTGTGTGGTTCCAGCTTTATCTTTGAATAAATAGTGTAGTGAAGCATCTGGTTGTCCTTATGTATATGCAGTTCGTCAGGCATCAGAGTGGGGTCAGGAATCCAGCTGGATGGAGACAATATAGGAGAAGGCAACAGAGCTTGGAAACATGACTTATTGTGCTACAGCTCCCAGAATCCCCCAGCCAAAGCCAAGCTCTGGGGATTCTTGGAGTTGTGGCCCCAAAGAGTAACTAACTCTTCTAAGCCACTGGAGGTAAGTTGGTGGTCAGGTCAGCATCTGAAGATGGGAAATACAGTAACTGTTGGTAGGAGCCTGGTGAGAGCCAGCATGGTGTAGTGGTTGAATGTTGGACTATGACTCTGGAAACCAGGGTTTGAATCCTTGCTCAGCCATGGAATGCCACTGGGTGACCTTAAGCAAGTCATATACTCTCAGCCTCAATGGAAGGCACAGGAACAAATCTTGCTGAGAAAACCCTGTAATAGGTTCGCCCTAAAGTCACCATAAATCAGAAATGACCTGAAGGCATACAACAGCAGCAGCAGCAACAGCAACAATGAGCCTGGTGCTTGGTACAGACAGACAATTCATGATGGGAAGATACAAAGTGTGTTGCTGTTGCTGAAAAGCATTCAGAGTGTGCCAGCTAAGAATGCTTTACGTCTTTACTTAATTATTAGTTACATTATATCACACCTTTCCTCCAGCAAGCTCATGCCTCTTTACCTTGCTGTCCCTCCCTCGTTTCTCCTTAGAACAACCCTGTCATATAGGTCAAGATCACCCAGGGAATATCATAGCTCAACAGGGACTCAAACCTGCATCTCCCATGTCCCAATCCAATGCCCTAAAGCAGGGGTGGGCAACTGCATAGGGGGTAGGAGCCATTTTTCCACCCTGCGCCCATCCAGTGGGCTGTGCTGGTGCTGTTTGATGTGCCTGAAGTGATGTGCTATCACTTCTGACTGCCATTTTGGCTACTTTGGGGGCAATTTTTAAGATTTCTTTTGTGTTTTAAGGAGGTTTGGGAGGCTTTAGGGACTAAGCAAAGAGGGCAAGAAAATTGCTATGGTTTGGACACATTTTGGGCAGTTGGGGGAGCAAAAAATCACTCCAAAATTGGCTGGATTTTTTTTCAAATAAATTTAGCTTAGGGGCTTTGGAGACCTTCAGGGGCCACACTTGGGGGTTCCAGGGGCAGCATCCAGTTGGTGGGCCACACTTTGGAACCCCTTTTCTAAAGTCCACATCCAGTTGACTCTTATCCATGGTACATATAAGCCCTATCCATTTGCTAGGTAAGTATGTGGAAGCAACATGTGAATTGGGAGAGAGCAACCTTTTGCTCTAGTTCCTTTGCTGTCCTTAAGTGGAGAGCAACTGTCTGAACAGGACAGCATCCCCTATCCATGGACAATTTCCTTGCAATTGGAGGCCATGATTTTAGAGAGCTTCTGGGGCCCTTTCACACTAGCCAATTATAGCATTCTTATCCCACTTTAACTGTCATGGATACATCCTATAGAATCCTGTGATTTGTATTTTGGTGAGGAACTATAGTGCTCTGGCTGAGAATTCTAACTACTGCTCTCTAAACTGCAAACCCCTTGATTCCATAGTAAGAAGCCATGACAGTTAGTGGAATCATAGCACTAGAACTGTAGTGTGAAAGGGCCCTTGCTCAGGTTGAGAGCATTCTTCCACAGGGTTATTGTTCCTTATTCAGAGTGTAGGAGAGTGGTGGAATGACAGACTGAGGGGCAGTTTGGGAATAGAAGCCTCTCTTCTTCATATGTTGCTTCTACATCCTTACCTAATTAGTAAATAGGACTTTAGTCCTTTGTTCTAGCAGAATATTCAATAAACTTTTGTAGGTGTTTCCAGTATGATAGCAGTGTGTCACTACTTTAACGGCTCTATCTTATGAGATCCTGGGATTTGTAGCAGACCTCTACAGATACCACCTGCTCATTCATAGCTATAAAGGTCTGTTCCTTGGCACTTCACATCATGCATCGGATGAAGTAGACTTAAGCTACAAAAGCTTGTGCTACCAACTCCTTTCTGTCAGTTGGTCTCAAAGGTGCTATAATTATGAATCTTCTGACAGGATGTCACTCTGTTTGAATGCACAACTGTACTTGCAATGCACACAATACACACACACACACACAGAGAGAGAGAGAGAGAGAGAGAGAGAGTGCACTGTGTTCTAGCACTGCATGCCCAAATGTGCAATACTTAAAAGATATGACTGACTCAAAGTTTTATTTTCCTACCAACCCTATTTTTTGGCTATCCTAGCTAAATTTCTATTTTCTGTGTAACCATTTAACCAGTGCCCAGATCTTCCTCTTTCAGCAAACTTCCATTTGGCTCCGTTTTGGATTATCCATGTGCTAAAAGAGATGCTTGACATAGTTTCAGATGAATATCCTGTATGCCAATACTTCAGAATAGTTTTGCATTAAACATTCCAGCACAAATCTGTGCTTTCATATGGCCTTGATAAGTGAAGAATGCACATTTTGCTGAAGACAAAAATCTTTTTTTTTTTTTTTTTGGCTAGAGAAAACAAGAAATATTATCTAAGTAATGAAATATGTTGTAAGCAAATAAATAGCAAACTGTTCATGCAACGTATTTAAGATCTTTACCCCTTTTGAGTGAAGTTCTGAGTATATTTTATGGAGACAAACATTCCTTGCCAAACTGCATTCTACATAGTTATTTTCTTCAACCCTGAAGGATAGAATTTGCACAAAAACAACAATCACAGCACTTGAAAAATGTCCTACAGATCATTATGGAATAGCGCATGGTGGGCCACAAGAAATGTGTGAACAGCCTACTTTCTATACTGTAAGTATGGAAATGAACAGACAATGAGAGAACCTGCAGGTCTAGCTATTGAGATGGAACCAAAACAGAGTTTTATTCTTGGCATGATCCAGTGGAGACCCAGGAAGGTAAATTTACAGCAGGCAGGCAACCAGAGCATGGAAACGTTACTTTTGGGGACCACCAGAATTCCTCTGGTGGACTCTGACAGTTGTAATCCAAAAAAGTAACTTTTACAAGCTCAGTCAGCAACAAATGTTCCATGGCCCACATAACCTACCCCTTGACAGCAAAGACCTATTTGGAACTACTGACTGCAATTCACTAGCATAGTGGCAGCAGCTGGAAAAGCACAAAGCTTGTTTTAAGGAGAATTGGGATTTTGAGGTATATGGCAGTTTTTGTTACCATTGCTACTTCTGAAATTGGGCAACCAATGTGCCCACCCTGATTTAGAGAACTGTATTGTATAGGGTGGGGTGCAGTATGTTGCATTAATGGTGTTTTGCAGCAGCAGCGACTCACCTTGATGGTGTTTTTGGCTCCAGAAACACCCATAAGTTTTGCATGCCAGATGGTGCCCACAAATGATTTATTCACGTTAGTGACTTCACAAAAGAGTCTGGAGCAATAAACACCTGAGGCAAAGCACAAAAATCAGTGTGTATAGAGCCATCGTACTGTCTATCCTCCTTTATGGATCTGAAACATGGGTCACCTATCGCCACCACCTACGACTCCTTGAGCGCTTCCATCAGCGCTGTCTACGCACAATCCTAAATATACACTGGACTGACTATGTGACGAATGTTGCTGTCCTTGAGCAAGCAGGGATCACCAGCATTGAGGCCATGATATTGAGAACACAGCTACGCTGGGCAGGGCACGTTTCTAGGATGGAGGACCATCGCCTCCCAAAAATACTACTCTACGGTGAACTCACCACGGGTCAGCGTAAGAGGGGCGCTCCAAAAAAGCGATACAAAGACTCCTTGAAACAACATCTCAGGCTTGGCCAAATTGATCACCAACAGTGGTCCGCCCTGGCCTCACATCGGGAGGCATGGAGACGCACTATCCACAATGCTGCAGCCTTATTTGAGAACTCACGACGAACAAGTCTTGAAGAGAAACGACAACGCAGAAAGAATCATAACCCAAAAACATCACCCAAGGAGACCTTCTGCTGTGCTTTTTGCAACCGGACTTGTCTATCTCGGATTGGCCTTTTTAGTCATCAGCGCGCTTGCAGAAAGCGCGGGATGAGTCCTTCCTGAATCTTCATTTGCGAAGAAAAAGCCAGAGACAGAGACTTCACCACTACCAAACTTTTTTTTTTAAAAAAAAGTTGTCTAAGGTGTGCTAGAGCGATAGAGCAATTTTTCAAGTTAAAAGGACAGCACACACACAAAAAAGACACACCCTGTTTTATCACCTTAGTGATCGCTTGCTAAGGTGTAAATTCAACATGGAAGCAGTGGGCACTTGCCCTGTTAGCAAGCCCCACCCCCGTGCTTACCTGGCCAATCAGCTTTGTGCATCCTCTCATATGGGAAAGCAATTCAAAATGAATCACTTGTCCTAACAAAGCAGGAAAGCGCACCCCCACACTGTTAAAAAACCCCAAAAAACTACAGGAACTTTTCCAGCATTGTTTTTTCCATTTTGGGCTCTCCTCCTTCCAAATACTGTGGATTGATGTGGGATCCCATTTAGACAGGTTGTATCCCCAGCAAATTCCATGAGGTTTATTTTCACTGTTTAGACAACCCCCCAAATTCAGAGCTGCATCAGAAAGGAGTATTTTAAATTTCAGTGGGGAAGTGGGAAATGCTGACATTTAAAAACAACCAAATTTAAATGACAAATAAGCAATGTATTCAGCTTTATATAAGTAGTATAAAGAAGATAGATAGATACAGATATAGATCTTGGTTTTTTGTACTTCAAAAATGGTGATGAAATTTTCCTTTAGGAACTCACGCAGAAAGCAATTATTTCTGGGAAATGCTGGCAGAAAATGGAAAGCTTGGATAGCAGCCATTTTGAGTTCACTTGTAGCAAAAGTGGTATCATGTCTGGCAAGATCAGTTTGATTCACATATCACTCTTCCTCAGAAATCTGGGAAAGCTGACAAGATTTGCTCCCAGGTACAAAGTTTATGGTCTCATGATACTGACTTCAGATATCCACTCCTGATTCATAGTCTATCAAACATCTGTGAAGTAATTAAAAACTCTGTGTCCTAACACAATTTTGGCTGTCCTGACAGCAACTGTTATTGTCTTCCTGTCACTCACACTTGGCTCACGTACATTTTTTTTTCATTGCCATCAGTTATACTCCATACCTTACAAACTCACCTCCTGTACCCATCATCTTGTTCAAAGTGAGTAATTTTCATCATTAAATGGACTAAAACCTTTCATATTATTACAGAATAATAGGACTTTATCAGATGTGGCAAAAATCACTTTATTACCATGCCATGTGGACATGAAGGGATCCCCTTATTGCATGACGTTGTAGTCTTTAGCGTGCTCACTGCATGCTCCAGCCACAAATAAGCCATCACTTTCAATTCACGGGACAACCCGTCAATAGCTCTTCAATACTGCTGTTTTCACAGTATTGAAGAGCGTACAAAAACACATCCCTCTGTAATTGTGCCTCCCTGTTACCAGCAAGAACACTTCCTGTTGACAATGAAAATGAGCCACAGGATGCTCTTTTAATGTTCTGTCCCGGTTTAGGTTTAAGTGCTTATGTCTTTCTTAACTGTTTAAATTAAGAGGTTGTGGGAGTCTTTCAGCGAAGTCGCATCTTCTCATGAGACTTGCTGAGATTGCGCCCATGGGAGATCACAGAAGTAAATAGACATCTTCCTTTGAGGGAATATGCACGGGATACTACAAATCATAAATACTGCATTAAGGCAATGTGATGACAAGTGTTACCATGGTGTGAGTTTTAATCCCGCAATTATGGTGATGTGCAAAAATTACTGTGACTATGCCACTAGGTTTCCACTTTCCTTACTTGCGCAATTAAAGCATTAGAAGACGTTAGACTGATAATGTCCCTAAGCTACAAGTATATCTTCTTCCTCAGCCTTGTTCCTAGTGGGCTAGAGAAGCCAGCTTTTTTTAATTTATTTTTTTTTAAATGCTCAGCAATGTGGCTATGGGAGGGGGCAGCAAAATGAAGGCATTGCTTCCCATCCAAGAATTCTGTTTTCCTTCCTTTCCCAAATTTCTTACATTGCAGTAACTTAAAATATCATTTCAGTTTTTAGAAATACAGTTTAGGCATTTCAAAGAGGATCAGGAAAGTGACTAAAGGGGTGACAACACAAGAAATATAAGAGTTCTACATGCAAAGGATATTCACTCTCTCACTCCATGCAATGCTATAAATTTGGGGGGGAATTCATTGGGGGACAGAATTCTTATATGGGGTGGCAATGCCCTCATTTTACCCCCCCTCCCTGGTGCTAAACCCCTGCTATGTCTACTAAAGAGGCAGGGGTAAAATCTCTTGCTGGTTTAATGGCAGCCTATTGCCTTCCTCACTCATAATTGCTCCGAAGCAACTTATTTCAAATCTGCAGTGTGTCTAATTCAAAATAACACGTTCCTGTAGCATGACCTACAAGCTTATGTGATTAATTTATTTACTTTCCTATTAATATCTCAAGTAAAGTTAGTAGGAAAGAGGATAAAAGAGGAGGGGAGGGGAAAGGGTGGAGAGAGAAAAAGATGTACAAGTTAACCACATTTCCCCCCCCCCCATGGGAGGATGTAAAAAATCTGAAGGCAGAGATAATATTACCTCCCCAGGGCATCAGACGCTTGGTGGTTTAGAGAGCATGCCTTTGATAATCAGCATCAGTATCTCTTTCATGTCACTGAACAGAAAGTAGGGCCTCTTCAAAGACCCTAATTCAGAAAAGGAATTGTTAAACAGGCCTGACTGGGTTGAGCAGTGCTGGAAATTAAGAACCCTGAAGGGCAGGATTAGACAGGAGGTCGGCACTCTAGAGCCTGGCAAAGGAATAAATTAATAGGTGTCTGTGTTGTCCAAGGTTTTGGAAGCTTGTCATAAAATAGTTGCGCATCTCTCTCCCCCCTCCATGCACCCCGCACCCCCACCCACTTTCTCCTCAATCATATGGTTTCGTGGTTATTAAGAATTCTACCTTCTTGTTAGGAAAGGAGCATGGATTAGTTGGTGGTCAGCAGCTTATTGCTTTTAGCCTTTGGACTGCTGTTGTAGAGCTTCAGTTACACAACCTTCCTGTGTTTTTTTTTTAATCCTGACTCTCCCCACTCCCCCGCCTGCCCGCCTCCGCAACGTTGATCCTCTAAAAGATATTTGTCCTTTATGTGAGGCACCAGGCCATTCAGCAAAATATCTATGAAGTAACTGGACTCTTTTTCATTGGCCAGTAATCTGGTTTGCAGGATTTACCTCAATGCTGAATTATTTTGTAAGACTAAGAAACTAACTCTTCTGAGGAAACATCCTTAGGATTGCCCCATTACACAGTAGCATGGTTTAAATCAAGCCTTTTAATAATGGGTGCTACTAGTCTGATTGCATATAATGTTTACACACACAACAATGGATTTAAATCTCATATATCAAAAACCACAATTTGCTTGAGATAGATTTAATCCCATTTTTGCTACATTTATTGCAATACAACAAGGCTGATTCAAATCTGAGTCATTTGACTTAACTGACATTTGCCTCTGTCTCCATCCTGCTGAAACAAACCTCTACAGACTTTATCAGGCTCCTCCCCCATTAAGGTTTTTTTTTTTTTTGGCATATTTTAAAATATTTTTATGCCAGCAAAAGAACCCCCCTCTACCACCAGCAGCATTAATTAGGCTTCCCTGGCAGTAATGGAGCACAAAGGAAGCTCCATTTACTTCTGAGGCTGAAATCTTGGCAATTCTTGCAAGAAGATGCTAGCACAGGAAATTTAAAAATTAAAGCCAAATAAACACATAAAAACTACAGCAAAGCACAAAAACACACTTTAAAAATCCCAAGTACACGGGGAGGGGTTCATAAAAAGAGCGTCCCCTACCTGGCTGTCCCGATCTCACCCGAAGTATTTGCCCATTGGTGCTGCATTCACGTCAGCACAATGGCATGAGGATTCAAACACTGACAACGCTGGCAACAAATCACCATGGGAGATAAATTGACTGCTTGGCCCGTCAACCTGGACACAAAATGTTATTTAAAAACACCAAAATTCTGGACCAGGCCAACAACTACCATGTCAGAATGCACAGAGAAGCTATTAAAATCCACAAACACCTGGACAACTTCAACAGGAAAGAAGAAACCCTAAAAGTAAACAAAATCTAGCTACCAGTCCTGAAAAACACTAAAATCAAAACTCAACACATATAAATGAACTTCACCCAGGGACAGGGGGATTTCCAGTAGACAATGGACCATTAGCCAGACAGTAATTCTCCTTACATATCTCCACCCAGAAACTAGACATTCAAATATACAAATTTACATATCATCTCCCACAGGGGCTCACAGTATATAACCTCCCTCCACACTCCTACCCAACCATTCTCTGAAGATGCCAGCCCCAGATGCAGGCGAAATGTCAGAGATAAACTCTTCCAGAAAACAGCGTCACAACCCAGAAAAAAACCACAGAAAACCTATAAAATAGGATAGCTTTTAGACTTTACATGATCGCAAAAGGATGTCATTGTTATGCGTGCCCTTTTGCAATCTTTAGGCATCCTTATGACGCCATATTTGCCGCATCTGATAAATTCCTACCTGAGAGATCATTCTGTCAGCAAGAGGACATTGGTGGGGTACAACTCTTTTAAAAAGCCCAGTATGGGCAAGAGCATTCTCTGCATAAACTGGAGCTCTCCCATTCCCTTCTGATTATCTAGCCAATTTCCCATCCCCGCTGTGCCCACCCATATAAAAAAAAAAACCTAGAGAGGTAGCAGCCCTTATTGAGACAACTGTGCTTTCTCAGTTTCTCCTTTGTCAAGATATAGATAAGGAGTCCCAAATGCAGACACATTCAAAACTGGTAGGAAATGCATATTCCTTTAATTTCAGAAAATGTTCTTTCATTATTTATTTATTTAAAATATTTTCTATCACTTTTCCTGACAAACCCACCCTAATTAATCTATAACAGATTATTAATTATTCTCTAATAATAACAAATGTGTGTGTGTGTGAGTGTATGTCTTCACTATAGCTCCAAGATCATGAAATCTAGACACCTGCAACTTGCCATGGATACTGAGACGACACTAGGGGTATGGACCTCAGAATTAATTTGTTTTTTTTAATTAATTGATTGATTTTAGTTAATTAAAATATGTCTGTAGCCTAAGGTGCCACCACTCACTGGGTAGCAGACTTCCATACACCCCGTCCTTAACCTTTAGAAAGGAAGCTGAAGTGCCTGAGATATTAATTTTTTATAGGGAGCCTCTAGATCCATATAATATTTCCTTCTGCAGGGCTTCGAAACTCTTCATAGAATTAAAAGTATGCATATGCACGTGAGCACACATGCATTAAAGAGAAGATTTTTTTTACTTCCAATCACCTCAGCAAACCATTTGTTCTTATTATGTGAGTTCAAGTCAATGCCAAATTATGGTGACCCTATCCTAAGGCTTTCTTGGCGAGATTTCTTCAGAGCAGGTTTGACATTTCTTTCTGCCTGAGGCGATTATCAGATGAAGCAAATATGGCGTGTGACTATGATGCCAGTGGAATGCAAAAGGGCGCCAATATCAGATGATGTTGTCCTTTTGCAATCCGCTGGTGTTATTCTGGTATTTAACTCTCAGGAATGCAGGGTCAACGGCCAGTCCAGAACAAACACTCCTAGGTGAGATCAGGACATCCAGGTAAGTTCTGCTCTTTTTATGACCCTCCCCAAGTTACTTGGGACTTTTAAAGTGTGTCTAGATGCTTGGCATAACTTTTTAGGCTTTGTTTTTGTTTTTGAATTTCCCACACGATGAAGTCTCACAGGATTTCGAACGAGGAAGTGAACATTGCTCACTTCCTCATTCGAAATCCTGCAAGACTCCATTCACTTCCTCTTTATTGTCAGGGCTGCCTTTGCCGGGAAGGGTGGTAAGTGCAGTGGGGAAGCGTTCTTTTGCTGGCATAAAAATTAATTCTTTTTATCCTGGCAAAAGAACGTTTAAATGGGGATCGTCTGATAATCTCCTACAAAGCCATCTATCCTGGGCTGAACAGGCTGTTCAACCTTGTTTAACAAGCCTGGAGAAGAGCAATCCAGTAAACTTTGCCAGGAGAGTTTGGCTCTTAAGTCCTATTCATCCTATGTTTTTTAATTACCTTTAAAAGAGGATGAAGAGTAAGCCCAAGGGATGGTGTTCTTATTTTTATGCAATGGAAATATTACTATCATTATTTTTCAGGTTTAAACAGATTCATCTGAGGAATTGCATGTCTCGGCATTAATTTTTCATGTGAATATTGCAAGCTCTTAATTTCATTTTGTTTAAAAACATTTACTTTCACTTGTTCAAAGCAGCCTGTTTCTTGGCATTTGTCACCACAGTTGTGTGCAGATTAGTTCTTGCCATTTGAGCCACCATCCTTATAAAAGGAAAGAAAGGATTCCCCACCCTCACTCCACCCTGGGACAGTGGGTTTGTTTTTTTCCTACAGCAAGAAAAGCAAACCTTTGGCAATCAGCAACAGAAAAGGAAGACTTTCATGTTGTTGTTTTTTATAGAAAGTCCCAGCTGAATTACAGGGCGTTGCATGTTATTTTCACTACATCTTCTGGGAACTTTATTTAGTTCACATAGTCATGTTTCCTGACCAAAATTAACCACAGGGAGAGGGGGACGTATGTTTTGTTATGTTAGCTATTCCTAATTTCCACAAAACTTTGTGAAATAGCTGTGTTGACTTACTCCAGCCCTATGAATTTCGTAGGATTTTCTTAGACAAGGAATATTCAGAGGTGGTTTTGACAGTTCCTTCCTTTCAATATAGCCTACACCACCTGGTATTTATGGCCTCCCATCCAAGTACTAACCAGAGCTGACACTGTTTAGCTTTCAAGATCAGATGGGACTTGGTGCCTTTGGGGGATTTAGGCCAGAAAGCTAATGTAATGTAATTTTCATTGGTTTCTTCAGCATCACTGTTATACCTGTAGACAACTGTCATAATTTGCTATTAATTTTGATCACATAATTTGATATTATTTTTTTAATTTCAATCACCTTCTACATTTGCCATTAATTTTGATCAAACCCAGCAAATGATAAATGAGGATTCTGTTTCATTTTGTTGTCTGATAAAATTTACCATTTACATTTTTTAAAAAAAAATCTGTTAAAACTTCTAAAAGTTCTTCACATTCAGGATGAAAAGAATTTGTTGGTTTTTTTTTTTAAGGGAATGCAGGTGAAACCAAAATTAAGAGATCCAAGCCAAGGTTTTTGAGTGCATAACTCTAAATGGTCTGTGTTGGAATCTTTATAAACATCAACCATGTTAATGCTCATTTAGCGTGTCAGCTCCTTTTCTGGCAGGTACAGCAGGGTCAGCTCAAGTAAGTACTTGGATAAGACACCATCAATGAATACCAGGTGCTATAGGCTATATTTCAGGGGAAGGAACTGGCAAAACCTCCCCTGAGTATTCCTTGAATAAGAAAACCCTAAGAAATTAATGGGGTTGCCATAAGTCAAAAGAAGACTTGAAGGCACATACACACAAACCTCAACTTTTAAACACCTGTACATGGGGCAGATAAGAAATGATCCTCTCCAAGCTATGAATTGCTGTATCTACTGAATCTGGCTGGCTGGAGGTACAAATGGGAAAATTTGGTTGTAGTTTAGGGTTGGTTGGGTTTGCCTTATTCAGGAAAAAAGGCAAGTTTCAAAAATTCACATATGGCGGAAACAAAAAAGGCAGGCATTCCTACTTCTGTATTAATTTCTGTTGCCTATACAGCTGGCCTAGCCTGATCAATAAGTAACTTCATTATTAAGCTTCCCATCATCTCTGTCTCTCTTTCTTCTTTCCCTATCCTGCCCACCCCCACCATTTCTTCTCCTTCCTTCTCCTCCTAACTTCCTGTCCCTTTTCCTATCCACTGGATTCTTTTCTAGGACATATCTCTGCCACTGGTTTGATTTCCATTCCACTTATTATCCACTCTGAAGTCTAGCATTGCTTTAACTGTTAATGGCAAATTGCAGCCAATTCTTCTCTCCTCTCCAGCCTCCCTCTGGAAAGGACAAGCAAGGCAGAAAACCTAAACTGTGGTGCTTTGATCTCCTTCCCTCTCTCCAGCTTTCGTTTTGGGAAAGACAGGTGACAAAGCAGACTGAGAGAGGCTTCAAATATGACCTGGAAAACCAAAAAGTGCTGTCAGAGAAACAGTAGGAGAAGAGCAGATATAGATACAGGTGGTAACACATGATGATTTGTGCGTGCTTAAACAGTTCTTTGCATGTCCACCTTTATTTATTGGGATATTGTATTTTTTAAAACCTGTTTTTCAGACTTTTACCATCTGTGTGTCAAAGGCACTCCCACTATTCAAAAGTGAGAGAGGTAGGTGTCTTACCATCAGGCTTACAGGCTCAAAGAATGAGACATATACAAGGGAAGGGGGGTGAAGGGAAGCCCAAGTTTCTTAAGGTTGATAAAAAGTGGTGAACTAAAAGCAGACATTTCTAAACAACAGCTTTCTTTCAATGGTGCTTCAGTGAATTTGGCAAATTCAGTTGGCATCTCCTCATTCTCCTGCTTCTTCTACAACCCCTGGTTTCCAGGATGACTGTTTATCTGTTGCTAGTAGTGTACAAAAGTGCATGTGAGAGGCACTGTGTGTGTGTGTGGCTATGTGGGTGAGTAAATGCATATGTGTGTCCCTTTTCTCCCCATCCAGTGCTAGATCTGGCCTTCAGGTCTGAAAAGATTGGACACCCTTGTCTTAATGCAAATCTAATTTCTAACTTTTATTAGAAATAAAAGGAGGGAGAGAAGAAGAGGCAGGCAGAACTAGATCAGGCCTGGGCCCAGAAGCAGGTGAAAGGCCCTCCCTCCAGCCCAACTGCCACCGCCCTGCCCTTGGAGAGAGAGAAGAAGAGGCAGGCAGAAGTCCATCAGGCCTGGGCCCAGAAGCAGGTGAAAGGCCCTCCCTCCAGCCCAACTGCCACCGCCCTGCCCTTGGAGAGAGAGAAGAAGAGGCAGGCAGAAGTCCATCAGGCCTGGGCCCAGAAGCAGGTGAAAGGCCCGCCCTCCAGCCCAACTGCCACCGCCCTGCCCTTGGAGAGAGAGAAGAAGAGGCAGGCAGAAGTCCATCAGGCCTGGGCCCAGAAGCAGGTGAAAGGCCCTCCCTCCATCTCAACTGCCACCGCCCTGCCCTTGGAGGGAGAGAAGAAGAGGCAGGCAGAAGTCCATCAGGCCTGGGCCCAGAAGCAGGTGAAAGGCCCTCCCTTCATCCCAACTGCCACCGCCCTGCCCTTGGAGGGAGAGAAGAAGAGGCAGGCAGAAGTCCATCAGGCCTGGGCCCAGAAGCAGGTGAAAGGCCCTCCCTCCAGCCCAATTGCCACCGCCCTGCCCTTGGAGGGAGAGAAGAAGAGGCAGGCAGAAGTCCATCAGGCCTGGGCCCAGAAGCAAGTGAAAGGCCTCCCTCCATCCCAACTGCCACCACCCTCCCCTTGGAGGGAGAGAAGAACCAGCAGTATCTGCTGGATTTAATCCCTACCCCCACTGCCATTCCCTTTTCCTTATGTGTCATGTCTTATTTAGATTGTAAGCCTGAGGGCAGGGAACTGTTAAATTAACTATTTGTAAGCTGCTCTGGTAGCCTTTGTATCTGAAGAGCAGGGTATAAATACATTAATTAATTAATTAATTAATTAAAATTATTGTTAGTTCTTCTGTAAAGACAACTGTACTCAACACTTGAATACAGCCTACCTGTTTAGTGGCCTCACAACATTTTAGCTATCCATGTAAGTAGGAATCACAGAGGCTGTATGTAATGGATTGTAAGTAAACATTACCTGTAAACATTATTTTGGGGTAACAAGGGCATAACAACATTATTCATAGGAAGTATTATGATAACCTGTAACATTATTTTTTCTTTTTCAGTTTAATGAATAACCTTTGTTACTTCTGCAAAATTTGGGAGGGGGTCATTTAGTGGGATTTGGGGGCATTTGGCACCAATTTTCTATTTTTATGTAAGCGTGTGAACACATGTGCATCATGTGTTTCACAATCCCTCTCTGGCTTTTCTTCGCAAACGAAGATTCAGGAAGGACTCATCCCGCGCCTTCTGCAAGCGCGCTGATGACTAAAAAGGCCAATCCGAGATAAACAAGTCCGGTTGCAAAAAGCGCAGCAGAAGATCTCCTTGGGTGATGTTTTTGGGTTGTGATTCTTTCTGCGTTGTCGTTTCTCTTCAAGACTTGTTCGTCGTGAGTTCTCAAATAAGGCTGCAGCATTGTGGATATTGCGTCTCCATGCCTCCCGATGTGAGGCCAGGGCGGACCACTGTTGGTGATCAATTTGGCCAAGCCTGAGATGTTGTTTCAGGGAGTCTTTGTATCGCTTTTTTGGAGCGCCCCTCTTACGCTGACCCGTGGCGAGTTCACCGTAGAGTAGTATTTTTGGGAGGCGATGGTCCTGTCGTGGGAGAGAGGCTTGCGTACCCTAATGACGTTTTGAGCTATGCTGGCGGTGGCATAATAGCCATCGGTAGGGTCTCCCATGCCAGACAGGTCAAAACCGAAGGGTCTGACAAAGAGCGTCAAAGGGCAGGATGGGCTCTCTAGCCTTGTGGCAACCGTCCTAGGAGAAGGAAAACTCTAATCCCAAACCCGGGCAGATGGTGCTCGTCCAACCCTGTAAGGTCAACCATCTAAGAGAAGGAAACTCTAATCAAACCTACGGCCCGAGGACCTCGCTGCCACGTCCATGCTTGCAAGGCCACGGCAGATGAATCTCTGGTTTAAAGGGTGACGCCAGTTCTGTGCACGCTGCGCTCCACCAGAAAAATCCATTGCACAGGCTCGAAGGACAAATCCATTTCCAAAAAAGCCCTGTAGCGACTGGCGAGGGACGAAACCGGCAGGTGTAAAGATGCACTGGAAGCCGCAGCCCCAACCCTGCATGCAGGCGGTTCAGGACATTGGTCGCTCAAGCCTGACCCGGGAGATGACAGTCTTGTTCGGCAGCATTCTGAACGACCAAGCAGCCTTTTTTAAGGAGAGCACTGCTTGCTCCATATGGAGAGGGGCCTAGAAAAGGTGGCCTAAAGAAAGCTCATCCCCAACTACCTGGTTGGCTAGCCGCGGCCAACGGGAATCTTCTGATGCGGTCAAACCAAGGCAAAGAAACAAAGGCACACACCGGCCTCCAAAGGTGTTTCACAATAACAACAATGAAAAATAGAAAAGCGACATGTAACAAATACATCTCTCACAAAGTAAAAAGTAAAGTGTTACTCTTTGGAAAAGTAATAGCTAACACTAATAAATTACCTTTAAAAAAAAATCTAGGCTTTTGGAAATCTGTAGAGTTTTACCCCAAACTGATGGCAATCCCCTTGGGTAATGGCAACACTAGTATTAGGGCAGATTTATGTGCTGCTTCCACCAATCCTACAGCCTGTAAGCATGGGATGCCACTGTAGGTACATCAGGACAAGGTCAGGAGAACAATTCTCATAGCCAAATGGCATGTTGAAGTAATTTATAATATTCCAGGGCCACATGGGAAAATAATGCCACTTTTTAAAGGTCAAGAATGCTTGTAAAAAAAAAAAAAGTAATTGGTTTGTGATGCCTAAATTTGGACAATGTTATTTTAACATGAATGAACTTTTTTCTTTGAAGCTAGATATTTTACCTTTGATCTGTTATCTAAGTTCCGTTGTTTCTCATTTTTATCACTTGCTGGCTTGTCATCAAGATGTTTTTAGCACCTCCTGTTCAAGATAAATTCAAAAGCCACCTCCCCCCACCCAAATCTACCAACCGATGTTAACAGTGATGTGCTGAACTTACACTACTATCAGCCCACCATTTTTCAAAGAATATTTTATAGCCACCTTTGCAACATTATCATACATTAAGTGTTTAAAAAGTCCTGTGCATGCACGTGCATGTGCAGACCAGACCACAGAGCTGAATGGGATCTAAAGACCCACCTAGTCCAACGTAGTTTAGTAAGGCAAAAAGATACACTCATCAAGAGATTCCTGTTTTGAGAGAGGGAAATGGAGTAGATTACACTTGGCACTGAATTTTGGTGGTGTGTGGTGACAGTAGGAGGATTCAATCCATGGCGGGTCTCAGGACCCCCTGACCTAGCTGTTGCCTGCCTCTGGATTTGCAAAATGCTTTTGGGTAGACTAGTCCTGTCACAGCATTCTGGGAGAGGTTTATGTTTTCAAGAGTAATGGGTAAACTAATATTAAGAACATTTATACATGCCACCTATAAAGCATCTTAGAATCTCACTAAACAGTCTGAGTCAGAAAATAACTTATTTATAGTCATTATAGAACTTATAGTCATTACAGAATTTTATAGAACCTATTTATATTCATTATATTATACCGGTAAATAAGTTCTATAAATTCTATAATGACAATAAGCAGTCATTCCCACCAATGACACTACTTTTCTGTGGTGGTAGGATTGCATGCTCCTGTGAGGCAAGAGGCTATGCTGACAGCAACAGTGCTCTTGGTAAGGTCTCTCATGTCAGACAGGCTTTTGTTGAGGAGCCAGACTAAATGGGCTAAACAGCCACTGAGCAGCAGCAGAAGTGACACTGGTAGAGGATGTCTTGGAGACAGCAGTAGTGGCAGCATAGCTAACACTTTCAGTACTGCATAGAAAGCAGCACAGTAAACTCCTTTTGAATGTTTTCGTACTATGAAAAACCTATGATGAGACAATTCAAAATGAAACAAGAGATAGTGTTAGAAGGTGAGACTCCCAGGTTGGATGTCTGTACAGCAGGGCAACTACCGTATGAGTAGCTCTGCAGCTAATAATACAACTGGACCCAAGCCAAAAGGATGTGCACCTGTTGACACACTCAGAGGTGAAAGGAAAGTCTGAAGCTGCACAACACATATTGTAGGAACATGGAACATGAGAAGCATGAATCAGGAAAAGCTAGACATTGTAAAACAAGAAATGGAACCTATAAATATTGCAATACTTGGGGTGAGTGAGCTAAAGAGGACAGGAATGGGACATTTTGAGTCAGAAATGGGGTGGCATTAATAGCAAGGAGAGATGTAGCAAAAGCAGTCAAGGGATATAATGCAATGTCTAACCAAATAATATCAATAAGATTTCAGGGGAAATCCATCAATATAACCATAATCAAAGTTTATCCTCCAACTACAGAGGCAGAAGAAAAAAACTGAAAGATTCTGTGCTGGAGTCCAGGAGGAAAAGTAGGACCCAGAGCAGAATCAAAGATTGTAGGAAAATTTGGCCTAGGATCAAGAAATGAAACAGGACATTGACTGACTGAATTTTGCAAGACCAGCAGTTTGTTTATCACAAACACATTCTTCATGTAACCCAAGAGGCGACTGTAGACATGGAGATCACTTGATGGCCAATATAGAAATCAAATAGACTACATAACTGGAAGCAGAAGATGGAGAAGCTCCATTCTCTCTGCAAAAACAAGACTAGGAGAAGATTGTGGCACAGACCATGAACTGCTAAGATCAAAAATTAGAGTAAAGCTAAAGAAGAACACTAAACCAACCATCATGCCAAATACAAGCTAAAGAACATCTCCATAGAATTTAAAGATAATGCAAAAATAGATTTACACTATTAAGCCTAATTGACTGGGAGCTAGAAGAACTCTGAGCTGAAGCCAGGGACATTGTCCAGGAGGAATACAAAAAGACACTATCTGCAGCCAAAGGGAAAGAGAAGCCTCAATGGATGACAGATAAAACCCTTCAAGCAGCTAAGAGCATAGGACAAGCAGAAGTAAAAGGTGACAGAAATAGAACCCTGAATGCAACTCTTCAGTGACTTGTGCACAGAGACAAAGAGAAGTACAGTTGTCCCTCCATATCCATGGATTTGGTATCCATAGATTTAAGTATTCGCAGCTTGACAATATTCTTTAAGAAATAATAATCCAAAAAGCAAACCTTGATTTTCCATCTTATATAAGGGATACCATTTTGCTATGCCATTGCATATAATAGGACTTGAGTATTCACGGATTTTGGTATCCACGGGGGGTTCTGGAACCAAACCCCAGCGAATATGAAGGGACAACTGTACTAAACAATCAATGCAAGGAAACAGAAGATGACAACAAAAAAGGAAGAACAAGAGACCTATTCAACAAGACTGGAGAAATTGAAGAAAATTTAAACCAAGAGTGGGGGTGCTATAAGACCAGCAGGGGAACACATTACGGACTTTTTCGGACAAAGAAAAAACAACACTAGCAGCCTCCCACGTTGCGAGGCTGCAGCGCTGCAGGGCGTCCGTTTCGCATGATGCCCGTCCCTAGCGGTACTGTTGTAGTACCGCTGGGACATTTGAGCGTTATGAAAGGATGACAGATTCATTCAAGGAAGAGGCATTTGAAGATGAATCTCCAATTTTAGAAACTGAAATGGAACTGTAATCCTTTGGTGTCACCTTTCTTGAGGACTGGTATATATAGTCACTGTTTCCAATCTGTGGGCCATTGTTCTGTTTTTCATATTTGTTGATAGTTTGTCAGAGGATCCTTTGCTCTCAAGCATCACTGCTATGGTAAAGCTTGCTTAGCTGGTCTGTAGCCATATTGGAATGAAGCTAGTATGTGTTGGGGAGGGCAGGTGCTGGAGGCTGTTTAGTGGGAACCAAGGTTAACTGGCTACTTGGTAAGGCTAGGTGTATGTTGGAAAGAATGAAGGCCTCAGGGAGGAGAGAGCAAGTTGCAAGGAGCTTTTAAAAGTGAAACCTACACTTTACGTCAGATCTGGCAATGAGCTGTATCAATCTTCTTAAATACTTTTCACAGTCTGTTACAGATATCTGTGAAAGAGATTTCATACATTATAAATTAAACCTGAATTCTCACAAATGTATGGGATTTTAACCATGCTTTTTAAATTACATCTTTGGTAATTTTGTTTACTTCTATTTTTGAATTGTCTGAATTCAAAATTATGAAGGTCATCTGTGTGCTATGAAAGTGTTCTCCCATGATGTTTTACTTTATTCATGTCCACTGAATATCAGGGTTGCACCAGTACCTTGTAACAGATATTATAGTTTCTCTGAGTGGTGATTGTTGGTGAAAAGTATGTACAGTTGTCCCTTCACATTCTCTGGGGTTTGGTTCCAGGACCCCCCATGAATACCAAAATCCATGCATACTCAAGTCCCATTATATGCAATGATACAGCAAAATGGTGTCCCCTATATAAGATGGCAAAATCAAGGTTTGGTTTTTGGATTATTATTTTTTTAAGAATATTTTCAAGCCGTGAATACTTAAATCCATAAATGCCAAATCCTTAAATATGGAGGGACAACTGTACATCCTTTCCCTTCTTCCCCCATTAATTTTAGTTGCATCTGCAATACTCCCTTTTCTACTGTGGGTATTTAACGCACTGATGACTAAAAAGGCCAATCCGACATAAACAAGTCCGGTTGCAGAAAGCACAGCTGAAGGTCTCCTTGGGTGATGTTTCCAGGTTGGCCTTTTTAGTCATCAGCGCACTTGCAGAAAGCGCGGGATGAATCCTTCCTGAATCTTTGTTTGCAAAGAAAAGCCAGAGAGAGAGAGAGAGAGAGAGAGAGAGAGAGAGAGAGAGAGAGAGAGAGAGAGAGAGAGAGAGAGAGACTGTGGGTATTTAAAGCAACTATATGAAGTGACTAGGCTGGTATTTTGAATAATTGATTCTGTGTTTGTGAAATCATCCATTACTTTCACTGCTTCTTCACCAGTTAACTCTCTACACATCCGTCCATGAACTGTGGTTTCCTGCTAAATAGTGTACCCTTCTCAAACAGAGGCATAATCAAAAGTTTGCTGAAGGCAATGATGGTCTTAGCTCACTCTGGGCAAAGTCTTGAGCCTAATGACTTAACTATTACTTGGTTATAAAAGTGAGTCTGACAAGAAACTTATGATTTGATAAATGAGTTGACCTTAGCTCACTGGTAGTCTAGCAGCTGGGAATGGAATTTGAATAAAATAGGCTAACTTCCTGCACAGAGTTGGTGCATACCATCCATCAAGCACTTTTCCCACACAACTCTTGGTAATGTGAACATAGTGTTTCATAGCTCATACTCTGATTTAGGGTGTTCAGCTGGAAGAAAAGGGATTATCATTACCATAATGCAATAAATCATGGTATCTATCTAGTTTCTTCTCTTAAGGTAGGAATCTCCTTCCATTAATCACATCATAGTACAGTGGTAGATAAATGGTATTGTCCAGTTGGATTAGATAACATTTTGAAGCCCCCATGGTCTGGTTTGCACATGAATGTGCATTATACTTACTTACTTACTTACTGTCCATTTGATGGCTGGTGTCATGACTGGTGTGAAGATGTGAACTAACTGTGTGAAAAGGAACAATAGAAATTGAATGTGTCAGATCACAAGGAGAGCCTCTGTGGATAGAAGAGGCTCTCGTCTTCACATTTACTCTCTACATGAGAACAGTGGTAAAATGCATGACAAGGGGACAGGGCTAAGCTTACTTACTGTCTTTCCATGTTCTGCTAACAGAGACAATGACTATCTTCACAGAGCCATAGCTAGTATTTGGGAAAGTAGGGATTCAATGCTACTAGATGCTATACATTGTGGCACATATAGAAGCCCACAATGGCTGGTATCCTGTTAAGTTGAATGTACACCTCCATATGTCTTGTTGTTGCTGCTGCTGCTATTGCTACAGAGGTTGGTATTCTCTTCCTCTCTCCTTTAAGCACCCACTTGTGCTGATCCTGATCTTTTCTACTTCTCCACATTTGCAGATGCTAATCTATACTTTTTTTTATTTTTTTTTTTGTGTCCCCAACTACACAATTAATATACTAGAGTCAAATATCTGAGTGCAGAAAGAAAATAGCCACTAAGATCAATCCATAAACAATGGGTAGACACTGGCAGGAAAATCCATAATGTAATATATAATAGGTAGTTTCTCTACATAGCCATTTTTGTGCTTTTGCTTAGCAGGAAGTTTTGCAGGCTCTTCTACTCCTATCTGGATCTCGGCCACATGCTGCTGTGATGAAAATTAAAGATTCTGTAATGATTCACATGTGCCTCTAACTAAGCCACAAAATCACACAGTAAAATGGAGGGTGGGTGGGACAAAGCACCATGTTGACTGCTGAGGGGAGCACAGGAGACTAAACTCTAGCCAGGTTGCTGACTGAAATAAAGCTTTGGCTTTTGCTCCACTGGTTCCACCCACGAACTGATAAGGGAGGACCTAATGGGCACTTTCCTGTCCTTCCCCACAGCCCACAGAAACTGCAAAGGCTTCTGGAAAAGGGAAACTTCCTTTGCTGGAGAAGATGGTGCCTGCCTTGTTGCAACCTGCAAATGGCACTCCCTGCTAAGTCAGGAAGCGTTTTTCTGCCAATGGAAGTCCAGTGTTGGATTTGGCCTCAAATTTGTATTGTGTTCAACTTATATCTCACAATGCTTTAGTGTATTCCATCCATTCCATGGACAATAAATGCCTTTTGCATGCAGAAGGACACATATGAAGTAAATGCAACATTAATATTTATTAAAGTATTTTTCTTTTGCTTAATCAATAATCAGAAATATCTTGATGTCACATGTACAGTCTGTCTTGCCATCTGTAAAACTGTGAAAATGCTACCTACATAGTTAGAAGAGATGGCTGCAAGACTATTTAAGCTTCCAAAAAGTGCTATTACATTCCAATAGCAGTAATTGATGCTGTTTTTACAGAAGCGGTGAATTTTTAGCATTTCAGAAGCTTCAGTGGAATAACTGCCAAAATTGCCACTACAGTATTTATGACAAATAATGCATCTCTCTCTCTTTTTAGGATCCATGTGGATTGTACTTCATATCTTTTATATGATACAAGCCATATTTTGAGACTGTGCTTTTACTATGCTTTGATTAAAGTTGATGAAACTTTTTTCAAGGAAAATAAGTTTTGGAGACTGTGGGTCTGTGATTGTCTCTGGCAAATAGCATATAAAACAGCACTTGTATAAAGATTACACTGAGTTTAATATTAACACTGTTAAAAGAAACGATAGTAAATTAGTAATGGTTCTTGTTTAAACCAGCTGATGCTATAAGAACTATTTAGTACTGCAAATGTGTCTTCCAGAGAAAATGTCCAATGTTAGAAAAGGAATAAAAGATTAAAAATGATAGTTTTCAGCTGTTGTTCAATGACAAACTAATGTTCCCTTTTTTCTAGGAAAATGATACTCTCTCTAATGGAAAAGTTGGAGTGGGAGGTCAGGCTGTGAATGTAGAGCAAACTTTAGAAGACATTTTATAGGAGTATTTCTTGCATTAAATGTTTAGCATCCTGTTAGCAACCCACAACCACCACAATTAGGTAGTGCCTAAAGAAGCCATGATTAATAAATAAAACCACATGAAAGGTCACTCACAGGTCTTGATTATATTTTAGTATGAGTTTGCCCCTAGCATGGTTCACATGCAAGATAAATGGGAGCAGAGAGAGGGCTTACCTCAAATAAACTAATGCAAGGCAAAAGAAAATTGTCAGTTTTTCCTGGATGTCAGCCATGTGAGGAGGTTAGAAACAGAAAAGTTTTGAAGGATTCCAAGGTGTTCTTTATTACCACATTGGCTGCAAACCTCACAACTATAGAATGGATGTTGGACTTTTGTTACATAAATGTAGAACTGTCTGTGGGACCTATTATAGATATTTTCAAGAGATAAGCAGAGTGATCAAGGTTTGCTGCTTGACCTAAACTCCTATAAGTGGTAAATCTAAATTGTCTGGTCAAATCCTGACACCTGACAAACCTGTTTCATTATTGTGAAGGAAACAGGAAAACTGGAGAAGAGCAACTTGTGCTCTGCAGGGATAACTAAGCTGCCACTGGATCAATGAACACTTCAAGATGAGGACACTATGCAAATAAAGATGCTCACCAGAAAGGTGCAATGAAAATGGACATCTAAGGAAATGGAAAACAGAGTGAGGGATAACTGGTTGTACAGTGGCTGCTGGAGAGCTGAAAATAGAAGTGGTATGCTTCAGTTGTGTTCAATGATTAAGGCCTTCTGGAATATGAATAATTATTTATTTTATTTTATTTTTATCCTGCCTTTCTCCCTATGGTGGGACCCAAGGCGGCTCACAACATTTAAAAACAACACTAGCTAAAAACAACAACACAGTACAATAAATAAGAATTAAAAGAGATTAAACCATATGTAATTAAAATTCCACATAAATAATACAACGTTTTAAAAACTCCATAAAAATTAAAATAAATCTTAAAAAACAGGAGCGCCAGCAGTCCGACCTTCATTTGTTAGCAAAGGTCTGGTGGCATAAATATGTTTTAACCTGCCATCTCTCCTGAAAGAAAGTAAAGATGGGGCCATGCTAACCTCTCTAGGGAGGGAGTTCCAAAGTCTGGGAGCAGCCACTGAATAATTAGAGTAGAATTTGGAAACTTGTGACCTTCCAGATGTTGATAAAGTTCTGCTCCTATCATGCCTCATTACTGGCCATGATGAGAGGGGCTGATAAAAGTCTGACATCACCAGGAAGGGCACAAGTGCCCAGTTCTGGACCAGAAGCAATTATTCCACAGGGACATTTCCCCCTGCCTCCCTGGCTCTGTTCTTTCAGACAAACTTCATTGTTCCAGAAGAGAGATGGCCAAGAAATAAGCATGTCTTCCAAACACACTACAGCACAGCAGTATAACATTTGTAATCTAGGGACTTTATCAGACCACCCCTCTAAACCCATTATTTTGCCAGCATAACTTCTGCCATTTTTATGCTGGCAAAATAATCCCCCATGCCACACTTACCTCCTATCCACACTAAAGGCTTCCCTGGCAATGAATGAGGACTGAACGGATTCCAGCAAGATTCTCACGGATTCCCATGGATTCGCACGAGAATACATAGCGTAGGAAATTCAAAAATAAAAACTAAAATAACAAAGTTTTTAAAAGCACATAAACACACTATAAAAGTCCCAAGTAAACTGGAGAGGGTCATAAAAACTGTGTCACCTACCTGGATGTTGCACTCTTACCCGGAAGTGTTCTTGCCAGGCCAGCCATTGATGCTGTGAGTGAGTACAATGTCATGTGAGTACAATGGCGCACAGATTCAAACATGCCATGGGTGATCAATTGATGGCTTGGGCAATCAATAAATAGTATGGGTTTTGGACTGGATATGATTGCGAAAGGGTGACATTGTCTGTTATGCACTCCTTTTGGGAACATTAGGCATCCTTTTGATGCCGTATTTGGATGGTCTGATAAAGTCATAAGTCTACATAGTGGAGTGCTCTCATAAGGCATTCAGGATAGAGTAATATAGATAATGACAGTCAGCATGATGCAGTGGTTTGAATGTTATGACATTATATCAGACTGGCGTCTGAAAACACTGTAATTCCACAAATGAGAAAAATGGAAACATAGTGGCATTATTACAAAACCACCATGGAATTATTGCACAACCATCAGTAACACTTTAAGAACAGGAGTTTGCTTCTGTGATTTAGCATGGGCGAGATTTCGGATGTTCTCGTGATAAGATGCGAGAGTGCTTAAAAACAGCAAAAATCCTTAATTTACAAAGTAAATGAACAGACAAACAGTTAAACCTAAAAACGTGCAAACCAACTGGGAGATGAAGGCTTTCATGGCTGGCATCCATAGATTTTCCTTGGTTTTTTTCTGGGCTGTGAGGCCGTGTTCCAGAACACAGCCTCACAGCCTGGAAAAAAAAACAAGGAAAATCTACAACTGGGAGAGTTCATAAAAAGAGTGTCCTGTGCATGATTTTCCCATTGTCACCCAGACATTTTCTTTCTGGTAACAGGGAGGGGGGAAAGAGGACCACCCATTCACACTGTAATCTTGTGATTACAACAGGATGTGTTTTCACACACTCTTCAATACCGCAAAAAAAGCAATATTGAAAGCTAGTGACGGCTTGTCCATAAATAGAAAGTGATGCCTTATTTGCAGCTGGAGCACAGGATGAATACACAAGCATGAGAACATCATGTGATAGTGGCATCATTCACACTATTGTGATGTCATTTTCACATGACTTTTGCCACGTCTGATAAAGTCCTTAGACTACCTCATCTATACAAGCCCAAAAAACAAGCTGACTTGTCCTAATGGACTTACAGCCCCCTCTAAACTTAGCGTGCCCTCTAGCAAAGATGGCAGCTGTGAGTAAATTACTTGCATTTTTAAATCTTAGCAATCATTCACTAAGGCAAAAATCCAACATGGCAGCAGTGGGCACTTCCCCTGTTAACAAGCCCCCTGCACTTGTCCAGTCAATCAGCTTGCACTTCCTCTCCTATGGGAAAGCAATTCAAATCGAATCACTTATCCCAGCAAATGGGAATGCACATTTCCTTCAGAGTTTTTTAAAAACTCCAGGAAAAACTGCAAAGGCTTTCCCTTTGCAGTTTTTGATGTTTTGGGGATGCCATTAAAACAGCCTGTATTCTCCTCACATTCTGTGAGGAGTATTTTCACCATTTAGACAACCCCTTGAAGGACTCTGGGAGACCAGGGGCTCGTTTACACGGAAGGTTTTATTGCGTTAAGTTGCGCTGTAGTGCTTTCACGCATCAGTGGTGGGTAGTTTATACGGTAATTGTTTACACAGCTATATTTTGTGGCGTTCCCACAGCCAAATGTGGTGGGGGCATGGCCAAGCATTGGAGAGGGAAAGGAATGCCATAGGAATGCCTGCCGTGGCCCCAACTCCGTGCTGAACAGCTTAGAAAGTGTTATTCCTTGCTTGAAACAGCATTTCCTTCCAAATACAGGAAAGCCAGAGAGAGAGAGAGCGAGAGAGAGAGGGGGGGGGAGAGCAGTTCAGCTTGCTACAGCCCTTCCTGAAATTGTTTCTCTCCCTCCCCCATGCACAGGAAAAAAGTTTTACATACTTTTGAAACAGCAGAGAAGGTGAGAAGGAATGCTCCCTGAATGAAAATAGCTGGGAATCCTTTTTGTTTGAAAACTGGCTTGCAAAATAGCAGACAGGATTTTTGCAAGTTTCCTCTAAACGCGACAGTCTTTCCTCCCTCCCTGCCCCTCTTTTGAGCCCACCCCTGCATCATCAACCAATCACAATGCAGCTCTGCTTTAACCCTTAGCGGAATGCTAGTTTACACTGAAAATAAAGCACTACATTGCAAATATACCGGCAAAAATAGCGACATGCCCTGCCACGCTATATTTGGGTGTTTTACCTTCCCCCCTTCTGAATGAGGCGATTCTGTGCTGCGATCCGTGGGAACTATGAGCTATCTTAGCGGTATATTTAGGGGAATATTTGCCCGTGTAAACCACCCCCAGGATTTATATTCCCACTTTGCCAAGGAAATCCGTTCCATGGCCTAGAGGAAGGCAATGACAAACCTCTTCTGAACAAATGTTGCCAAGAAACCCCCATGATAGGTTCACCTTAGGGTCCCCTTAAATCAGAAATGACTTGAAGGCATGCAACAACAACAACAACATAGGTGACACCAGAACTTTCCAGGAAAATGATACATTTTGTTGATAAAGGAAAATACATGAAAAGTAGCTAACACACATAAGAAACTGCTTAATGCAGTGTAGATGTGTAAATGGCTATTGCTTAAAAACAATTTGTTAGCCGCTCTGATAGCCTTTGTGGCTGAAGAGCGGGGTATAAATAAATACAAAAAAATAATAATAGTGAAATAAATCACTGAAAGTTTCTCCCAGAATGGATGAGGGAAGAGAGAGAGATGTGCAGAAGGAAATACAGTAGATGAGGGGCACCAAGCAAGGGTGACTATACCAGAATTCTTCACAACTGATGGAAAAGGCAAGGGGCATGAAGCAGTGGAAGTCAAAAAGCTAGAAAGAGAGAGGAAATCAGATTTTCCAGGTGAAGAAAAAATATGTGTGAGTTTGGTGGGGGGGGGGGAGAGGCTGCTTGACTGTAAAGGACAAGTTTGCTGTTTAGAAATAATTTGTTAAAATTAAATAAACTTAATTTCTTTTTAAATATTAAGAAACATTTTAAAGTATTTATGTAAATGATAATGGCATCATTTATGTAAATGATAATGACATTATTAATGGGTTGAAAATAACTGGTCTGTTTCTAGTACTTCTATTTTTTTAAAATAAAATTATTTTTAAAAATAAAAATAAAATCAGCATGTCTTAATTACTTTAAAAATAAAATTAACATGCTATCAACATGTTATTAATGATTAAGATAACAAGGTAATTTGATAACTCTCACCTTAAAAAACAATCAACACTAATACACTGAAATCCAAATTAATGCTGTTTGTAAGTAATTAGCTTTCATAACATCCCCATCTATCCGCAAGCTCTGGTATTCTGTTAGAAACTAGAAATCACATGAAAGCTCAAGACTCTTAGTTGTCAGCTGATAAGTTGTGCAACATTGTCTTGATTTAATTAGGAAGTAGAAGAGATTTGGTTTTTACACACCACCAATTTCCAGTTGAGATGGGTGAGAATTTCATTTGATTTATATTTTGATGTGAACATATTAACTTTTAGCATAGTGTCAATATACACTGGCTCTCACAAAGGCTCAACCAATGCCAAAGTCTTGAGTTCACCTGTTGCATAACAGTCAATTGCCATTCTATCTGTGAAGTCAAAAATCAGAGGGGGGGGCATGTGTATGTGTGTGCTTGTGGAATGATTGGCTACATTTCACAAGTACATGCTGCAATTTTGTAACCTCTGAGGAAGCACAATTGCTTGCTCAGCTTTCTTTGCCCTAAGGTAAAAGCCCAAAAGATTCCCAGCCACAGTTAAAGAGGGTTTATACTCAAATAAGTGGGGAAAGCATGGATACCCAGAGAAGGAACATCTTGCTGTCATTGTCGATAATACTGCTAAGGCCCTCTCTCAAACCACATAAGGTAACTGGAAACTAATTTCCAAGGCATCGGCTTTGGGATATGCTTCTGAGGCTGTTACGTACACCTGAAAGCAGTAGCCACATCTCAAGGTTTCTACTCCGGTGGGGGTCAAACATACTACCCTCTGTAATACTTCTGTGCAATTCCTTTATACAACTGCTTGACTTTGGTTTCACATTTCAATACTGGCTAAGAGTTTAATGTTTCTTGTATAGCTGCCAAGAATCAGTGGCCACCTTTGACACCATGTAACATTTTGTTAAGTCAGGAAAGATTGGAGACAAGATGATTATTAAATAACTGTATGTATTAACTCAGATGAAACAGCTAGCTAACTAACACTGAGAACAGGCCTCTGCCCTGCTCAGGCTGCCTTGGGCTTCCTCTCAGTTAGCCAGGCAGACATGTAACTTAGTCCTCTTTGTTTTTCTAGGAGTCTTCTGGGAATTGGCCCTAAAGTGACACAAATGTATATTACATATATGACCCAGCTTGGTGGGTCCATTGCATAAATCAAAGGAATATGTTGTTACAAAATGCCAGTCGTGCATCCGAATTCAAAATGGTTAGATTTCTGGAATCTAAAAGAAGTTTCAACATGATTAAAATTATTTGCAGATACATATAATGTGAACAGGGAACCTATTCAACAATATGTGGCATTTCTTATTTATTTATTTATGAATGAATGAATGAATGAATGAATTCCACCCTAATGGGTGGGCTTCAATCCAAGGTCAGAGACTTTTAAGCAGAGCCATTAACTTCTGTTGTGAGGAAAGAAGTGAGCAATGAAACTTAACTGTGTTGGGGAGAGGTGGATAAGATTTTTCCAAGATTTAAAGACATTCTCTTTGGATATATTCAAGTTCATGTTAATGTAACATCATAGTATTGTATTGAAGAACACTGGTTATGCTTATCTTTCAGAGCTTGATAAAACTACTGTTTTGGACTACTACTCCGATCATTGCTCCAGATAGCATAGTGAATTAAGATGCTGGCTAGAAGACTCCAGGAGTTATACCCCCCAAAGTAATTTTTTCAAGTTCTGTGATGTTGCTATACTTCATAATAACTATCAACACAAGCCAATTGTTCCCTTTTGTTAAAAATAAATAAAGATTTGTATCTTTGGTATACACAACTGGTAAGCAGACCCATTAACAACACAATGGAATGTGTCATATTTCTACCCAAATATAAGTCCTTCTGAAAGTAGTATACTAATGGAGCTTTAAGAATGCGAGTTTACTTCTGCGATTTGGCATGGGTGAGATTTTGGTGGTTCTCGCGTGAAGATGTGAGTGTGCTTAAAACTAAAAAAAAAACTTAATTACCAAAGTAAATGCACACACAACCACTGAATGAACCTTAAAATGTGCAAACTAAATGGGATAGTTCATAAAAAGAGCATCCTGTGCTTCGTTTTCACATTCTCACCTGGAGGTTTTCTCACTGGGAATGGGGGATGCGGGGAGAGGACTGCCCATTCATTATGTAATCTTGTGATTACAATAGGATATGATTTCACACACTGTCAATAGTGTGAAAAAAATGCTATTGATGCTCTATTGACAGCTTGTCCCATGAATTGTAAATAACACCTTTTTTATAGCTGACAAAGGGTGTAAGATCACAGTGAGAATAAAGCGGGGCCCATTCCGCTTTCTGATGTCATAATCCCACAATTTTTGCTGCATCTGATAATGTCCATAACGTAATCCAGGCTGTAGCCCTACAGACATGTTTGGACTGCAGTTCCCATTACTCCTAGCCAGCCTGGCCAATGGTGAAGCATGAAGGGAGCAGTAGTTTACCAACACTAGAAGAGCCAAGTGACAGTTTAAACACCTGGATCTCAACATATGTTGTTTGAGCAGGTGGGGAAGAACCATCTTCCCTTTCTCTAAAAGTTACCCTGTGTCCATAGATTTTCCTTTGGTTTTTTTTTCCAGGCAGTGAGGCTGTTTTCTGGAAGAGTTTACTTTGGATGTTTCATCTGCATCTGTGGCTGGCATCTTGAAGATGCTGTCTGAGTGCCTCTTGGAGAGTGGTTCCGAGTTGTCCTCCAGGCTGCTGCAAAGGGAGAGAAAGCAAAGGAAAAACAGAATTGTGAAGTTGAAGGCTTTCATGGCCGACATCCATAGATTTTCCTTGTTTTTTTTCCGGCGTGAGGCCATGTTCTGGATGAGTTTACTTCTGACATTTTGCCTGCATCTGAGGACATTTCTTTTGTTAGATGTGCCGTTGTGTGTATTAATATACAGAGTATGCCAAGAAACCATTATGGCTGTTCATCCCTCTGCTTATGGAAAAGAATTTGTGAGTTAATTGGGTTTCAGCTACAGTAGGACCTCCTATCTGTAGGGGATTGGTTCCAGGCCCCACCGCAGATAGTGAAATCCACGGATAATAGCGAACGTTCTCGCCACCACCGCCACCAGACCCCCCCCCCCGAAGAAGGGAGAAAGTAGGCAAGTTCGCCTCCTCCCTCCCTCCCCTGCCCACCACCGCCAGCTCCACCTCGCTGCTGGATCCCTCCCAGGGGAAGGGAGGGGAGAGGGGAGCTCGCCTACTCCCTCCATCCCTCCCCCCACCCCTACCAGCTCCGCTGCACCACCAGAACCAGCACCACCGGAACTGTCCCGGGGAAGGGAGGATAGAGGTGAGCTCATCTCCTCCCTCTGCCAGCTCCGCTGCACCACTGGAACCGTCCCGATGAAGGGAGGAGGAGGCAAGCTCACCTCCTCTCTCCCCCCCTGCCCACCTCCACACATTTTTTTAAGGGGGAATACTGTGGGTGTTTAATCTCACCCAGACTTCTTCCCTAACTTGTGCATAGGGGTGGAAGTTTTGCAGGATAATTAAAACCAGCTCATCAACAGAGTTCGCTTTTGCGTATCTCACACAGTATCTCGAAGAGTAGCTGCAAGCGCGAGCTCACCTCCTCCCTCCCTCCCCTTCCCACCACCACCCCCCGCCGTCGCCATCCATGGGTAATTGAATCAGTGGATGGTGAATCAGTGGATGCGGGGGTGCTACTGTATTTCTTTTTCTAATCTTCCTTTGAAATTTATGAGATCAAGAAGTGCATGTATAAGTCAGAATTTATAAGAAAAATTAGATGTGGTTACACTCCCCCCCACCCCCACACACCTATCTTAGATTAACATAGAAATTATCCCAAATCAAGATGTTATGTATGAGGATGCTTGCATCAGACATATTTTAGAGTTTTAGAGGAATAAACACAGTTCAACTATTCATGATAATGGAATGACGTTCTGCAAAATGCTGCAAACATACACACACAAAATCAGTACGAACAGCACATTGAAGTCCTTTGGAAAAAAACAAGTTGAGGAGAAGGTCAGGTTTTATAAGAGGCCACATGAAACAGACACAGCGTAATCAAACACAATCTTCCTTCTGTGTTTTGCATTCATAAAGCTCCATGTGGAGGCTCTGAATTGGTGCCAAGGGAGAAAAGGTTAGTCCTAACTGTGTTTTAAAGTTGACCATTTATAATGTTAAATCTGCATTTATTTGGTTGATTTTATAGATACTGCAGCTTTATATAACTGAATTGCAATTTCCCTTTAAAAAGAGAAAGACAGAGAACTTTCCCACACGTTAAATGCTTTGGATCAGCTCTTTTAATATCTTGGTTTTCTTTAAAATATCCTCAGGTTACTCTTTGAATTGTGCTCATATTGGAAAGCTTTTCCATAGCTCACTTACTTATTTTTATTGATAGAAAGAACATATGGGTGTCAGTTAATATAAACAGCAAAGTCAATGCAGGATGCTAACTTTGAATAAAATTACTGATCTGGTTTCTCCAAAGTGACTAGACATATGTAGAATATTCCAAAAAGCTTTACAAAAGGGTCTGTCATGTAAGGACCATCTGGCAAGGGCCCATTGTTGTTGCAGTTGTTGTTTACATCCTGCCTTTTTCAAAGCAGCTAACAAAAAATAGATACAGCTAGAGGTTCATATCATACAACAGTTTAACTATACTACCTACAGTTTAACTATACTACCAATAGAATTAAAAACAGCCTGACCTCTCTTTGGATCAGCCGCAGATTCCGAATAGTATTCAAAGACAAACCCATGTAGATCTTCTCATAACTACAGTTATTGCATTCATTTACACAGATAGTACTCATGGAACTGTGTGGAGAAGGTTTTTCAAAATGAGATGCCCCCTTTAAAACCCTTCAAACATCTAACTATAATCACCAAAATGTGCCAGGGACCAGTAGTGGCCAGTGGTTTCTAAGACTTTATCAGATGCAGCAAATATGCCATCATAACAACACCAAATTAATGCAAAAGGGAACACATATCATATGACATCGTCCTTTTGCGATCATGTCTTGTCAAAAAGCTGTTCCTTTTTATTGACGGGCCAAGCCATCAATAGATCTCTCCTGGCGCTTTTTTGCTGGTATTGTGGGCTTTGGAAACCTCGCACCTTTGTGCTCACGGGAATACAGCGTCAATGACAGAACACTTCCGGGTGAGATCATGACAGCCAGGTAGGGGACTTTTTTTTATGAACCTTACCAGTTCAGTTTTAAGTTGTAAAGTGTGTTTTTGTGCTTGTGTGTACTTTTTGTGTCTTTGATTTGATGTATTTTTCAAATTTACCATGCCCGCATCTTCTTGTGGGAATTGGCGATATCATGAGCATGGAAGTGAACGGAGCTCTGTTCACTTTCTGTCAATGCTGCGGCTGCCTTTTGATGCAACTCAAAGTAAGGTCTAGTAGGAAGGGTGCTTTTGCCAGCAGAAAAATGGATCTAAATATGCCAGCAAAAGAACATAGAGGAATGTATGGTAATGTCCCATGTCTCAGATGCGGGCTATCCATGTTTTATTCCAGACTTCAAAGGAGGTCTCCAAGGTAGTGAAACCTGTCTTGAAACCTCTTTTGGGAAGCTACTTCAAAGTGTTGTCCAAGCATCAGGGAGAAATTTGGTTTGCATTCCACTGGAAACATATTTTGGACTTTTGAGCCTAAGACATGAATCAAAACACAGCTATACTCTGAGATCCCCATTCCTCTAAATTTTTCAACACTTAAAAATGTCACTATAAGGGAAAATTACACACAAAAATGCATATATTCATGGGGAAAACCTTCACAGATGTATTACATGGGGAAAATAACTTGTGAAGCATACATGGGGTAACATTGCATACAAATGTTCATATATCAGGAGAATTATGCACAACAATGCATATACATTTTCATGTGAACTTTAAAAGAAACAAACCAAATGTAAGATTGGAAAAATTTTCAGAGTTTGCAATGGAATGAATTTAAGATGGGGAAACTGGGAGAACCAAAATTGACAGTCATATTCTTCTTCTCATGCCACCCCCTGATTCAGCTACATTTAACAGCAGAATCAATTTGTAAAAGTTTTCATAGACTGTGTTCCCCTGCATTGACATTGTAGAGGAAGTACAGATATACCTCACTTAACGAAGCAGATATGTTCTTGGGCATTACTTCCCTAACAGAAACTTTTGTGCCAATAACATGGAAATAATTGGTATAGGCTCCTAAACTGCAGAACGAAGAACAGTTCAATGTATTTCAATGAACTTCTGATTCAAAATTAAGAATATGGACATTTGAAATGAAACAAGTAGGTAAGTAAACAAACACATTTTGAAGCTTCTAGAGACCACTTGAAGGCGTCTTTCCAAATGCATCCAGGGATCATTTCCCCCCTCACTAGTATTACCCAAAGAGCTCTTAGAAATTCCAAGAAAATATCAAGTTTCTAATATGTTGGGGAAATTAGCAGCAACGTGACCTTAGCAATGCGAAAGGTGGCAACAGAGTGAGGGATCTTTACACCTTTGTATACCCTGACTAACTCTGAACAGGCACACACAAATGCAAAATGAAAAATTAACAATATTTATTAAAGACTTAAAAATAATGACAGCAAGCATGCACACATTCATACAAGACACATTCACACAAGACCACTAGGAATTGAAGAAGAGAGGTTGCCAGAGAGAGAGATAGGGAAATTTCTGAGGTGCTAACGACACCTGTTCTTGTAGTCTGAAGTCGTTGAGCAAACCAGCAGTGTGGTTGGATGAATCTGGAGTGGCTAAAACAGAAAGAGATGTAGTGTCCCCAAGCAACGTCTCCGTGTGCCCTGGCTACACAGAGGGGCAGAGAGTCCCCTGGAAATGGAATCTGTGCGCAATGAGTCATGATTTGTGACTGGTATTTATACCAAAAATATGCCCTGAGGTGAGGAATTTTCATGGGTTGAAACAATAGATTTCAGGTGTCTCTAAAGATTGCACAATGAGTTTCAGGAAAACTCCTGGTTTTGACAATAGATGTTAATGCCTCTTTTGATGCTTAAGTGATTGGGGAAGGGAAGCTCAAAATCTTCAGAAAAAGGATACTCCATCTGCTTAATGGAATCAATTGTCTGTCACCTGTATGTGTGGTGGAGGCAATGTCCTTTTGACCTATTTCCGCATAGTTCGGAATTTGTCTTCTCTGGGCGATGCATGCATTCTTAGGATCCTTACAGCGAATCTCTAATGCTTTCCTGCTCTTCCCTGTGGAAGACCACATTAATAAGCCAAATTATTAATAAGCCAATTTTGGGGGTTTTGGAGGTGAGGGCTCATTAGGGGCAGTAACACCAGCTTCCACTTTTCTTATGTTTCCATTTTGGGCTATATGTAATAAAATCATATTATAACATGCTGAGGGTAGCTGGTGAGGCAGGCTAATCTGCTTTAACCTTTTCTTTCCATTTTGCAGTTCACACATGGAAGAGATTCTGGAGGCTGCTGCTATTTACATTGCCTGTTGTAGGCAGACACACAGCTACTGTAGGATTGGTTGAAATAGAATCCCATTCTTTCCTAGCTCAAGCTTTTATTGCATTGTTTATCACAGACATGCTACTCTAACCTATCACTGAAAGTCTGTTTCTTCAGCCTTCCTTTGCCATGCTTCCAGTGCTAATGCTGCTAAAAGAAATTTCTAGCTAGACAGAGGACAAGGAGGAATAGAGTTGGGTGAGGATGAAAAGACTGCAAAAAAGGAGCTTCCCTTCCTTCTTCCAGTTGGTCATCTACATCCACTTAAACGTTGCCACTACTGCAGCTTTAAATAGTTGTTATAGCTAAAGCAGCACCTGATTCTTAGCGAGGAAGACAAAGGTCCCACACCTTAGCCAGTAAATTCTACCTCCCCACCCCAATTTTCTTTGTTATTTGTTTCCCACCTGGATCTTACACTACTTAGATCCTACATTGAAAGATGATCTATGGTTCTGCCAGCCAATGGCAGATCTTCATCTCAGTGATATTCACATGCTTTTGCCAAACAGCATAATGAGTATAGACCAGCACAAAAGCATCATAATGTATACCTTCCAGCTGTTCTTCTGTGCAAGGGACAGCCCTAGTTAATCTTCTACCATTCCACTTTCTCAATCATTTTTTAAATGTCCAGGTTTTTCTCTCCTCCTCCTTTTTTTCTTGGTTTACTTCATATTCTACATACTGAGGGCTCGTTTACAGAGCAAAAAGACCCTGAGAAGAATTCATGTTGAACCCTATTGGTTCACAGAGTCATCGGGGCAGACATGAGCTATTCAGAAGGAGTAGTAGCAAAAAACCCAGTTAACTTGTGACTTTCCATCCCTCTATTTTCCAGGGACATTTTTTGAAAGTCCAGAACAACACATACTATTGGTTGTCTGAACAATCAGGAACCAACCCAGGACATGGGATGATTTCTGATTGGTCAGACTTTGGAGGGGGTGGACTTGCAAGGGAAGCCTTGCAATTCTTGATCCACCATTTTTGTATGGGCCTCTGTAGGGTACTCCCCTGGCTCCAAAGCTGCAGCTGAGAGCCAGGAGATGTCTCTCCCCACCCCTAGCCTGCCCTTTCCCCCACTGTTGCCTCTCCCTCCTTCTTCCCCCTTCTCTTCCCCATTTGCAGCCTGTGAACAGGGAAGAGAGGGGGAAATGGAAGAAGAGGCAGCAGCGGAGGCCAGGAGGGTCAATCCCATCGCCCTCCTGTTTTCCGCTGCTGCCTCTTCCTCCATTTCCCCTCTTCTCTTCCACGTTCGCAGCCACAGGAGGGACAGGCAGCAGCGGGGAGAAAGGCAAGTGATGGGACTGTCCTCTACTGCAGCCTCTTCCTCTGTTTTGCCATCCCCTCTCTTCACCATTCGCTGGCTGCAAATGCAAAGAGAAGGGGGAGGAAGGAGGGAGAGTTAGCAACAGGGGAAAGGCCGGATGATGGGATTGTCAATACTATCACCCACCTCTCCTCTGCTGCAGCCTCTTCCTCTGTTCCCCCCTTCTTCGCCATTCACAGGTTGTGAATGGGGAAGAGAAGGGGGAGAAAGGAGGGAGAGGCAGCTGCAGGGGAAAGGGCAGGCAATGGCACTGTCCTCTGCTGTCCTCTGCTGCAGCCTCTTCCTCTAATTTTTCCCCCCTTCACTGTTCACTGGCTGCGAATTCAGAAGAGAAGGAGGAGGAAGGAGGGAGAGGCAGCAGCGGGGGAAAGAGTGGGTGATGGGACTGACAGTCCCATTGCCCGCCTTTCCCCTGCTGCTGTCTCTCCCCCCTTGCTCCCTGCTCTCTTCCCTGTTCACTGGCTGCTGCGGCGAACAGGGATGGGGGATTAAATGGAGGGAGAGGCAGCAGTGGGGAACCCCTGCCCCGGCAGCAGTGGCGGGGCTGGGATGGAACAGCTGCCAGGGCTGGGGGGAGGCTTCTGCCAGCTGGGCTTTGGAGGCTGTGGAGGACCCTGCCCATACAAAAATGGCAGATCCAGAATTGCCAGACTTCCCTTGCAAGCCCGCCCCCTCCAAAGTCAGACCAATCAAAATTCAGTTCTTCTGTGTGCCCCTTTCCTGGGATGGAGGTACGTGTAGACAACAAATTAAGAAAATGAGACTTTTGCTACCTGCGACAAATCATAGGAACAGTGAGGGACAGATTCAAAATCACAATTTTTCAAATCTTCCTGGGATAAAAACTGTTGTGTAAATGGGCCCTGAGTTTAAAGTGCTGAGGTATGCTCAATTGACTCAGCGGTAGAGAAAGGAGAGGAGGGTTTGTCAGATCTTGCCTTTCCTAAACTTGGTACAGATTTACCACCATATCCATGGAACCAATATCTGTGGTTTCACAAAAATGTGTCCACTCTAAGCATTTTCTAGGTCCTCCAGTGCAATTCTATGGTATGCTTCCACTGGAAGTTGGGCCAGAATTAATTCATTTCAATAGGGTTCTCTATTACAGTATCTATGTTTTCACATACCCACAGTAAGTACATAAATTACGGGGTTTCTCTTCTTAAAATAGTTGTTTTGTGTAATTTTCCACATTAATAACTTCTGCACTCTTATTGCTTGGTCACATACTTTTAACCACACTTGACCAGATGCATCCCAGTTTTCATCTGTGAAATGTTGGAGGGTACATGCAGTGGGACACAGGACTTTTTCAAACGGTTGGAAAAAAAACCCATGAGGAGGTCAGGAGAAGAACGGGGCTGTCGCGCTTACATAGCCACATTTCAGATGATGCAGTCCTCCTCTGTCCTCCTCTGAACTTTCCCCTGTGCTGCTCACGCTGCTTTTTATTGACAGAAAACCTCCGTTAGTAAAAAGCAGCGCAAGCAGCACAGGGGAGGGTTGGGAGGAGGTCGGGAGGAGGACAGAGGAGGACTGTGTTGTGTGAAATGGGACTATGTAAGCGCGACAGCCCCGTTCTTCTCCAAACCTCCTCGTGGGTTTTTTCAACCGTTTGAAAAAGTCCATAGTGAATTAGAACACATACAATATGGTGACATCCTAATATTAGTTTTCTTAAGCGTAATCTTGCAAGTAAATAGCAGGGGTCCACAGTGACTGCATGGTTCAGTTTAGAACTAAGGACATTATCAGATGCGGCAAAAATCATGGGATTACGACATTATGGTAGCATGAATGGGCCCCACCATTGCACAACATCATCATCTTCATGTGGTTACTGCATGCTCTAGCCACAAAAATGGCTTTGCTTCTAATTGATGGGAAAATCCATCAACAGATCACCAATATTGTTTTTTTCACAGTATTGGTGGTGTGCAAAACCACATCCCATTGAGATTACAACGTGAATGGGTGGTCCTCAGCAAGAAAACGTCCAGGTGCAAATGTGAAAACGAAGCACAGGATGCTCTTTTTATGAATTGTCCCATTTAGCTTAAATGTTTTTAGGTTTGTTTCAGTGCTTGTGTGTTCAGTTACTTTGTTTTTGGAGTTTTAAGCGTGCTCGCATATTCTCATGAGAACTGCTGAAATCTCACCCATGCTGAATTGTGGAAGTAAACTCCTGTTCTTAAATTCCCAGTGGTTGTTGTGTGATAATTCCATGGTGATTCTTTCACGTGATTACAGCAATGTGCGATAGTAAGTGTAATAATGCCACAATGTTTCCACTATCCTCATTCGTGGAATTACAGCATTTTAAGGAGATTTTCACACGGGCTATATATCCCGTGGCAGGAACAGAACAGGATCGGGAAAGCTTTTCCCTTTCGGACGACGTTGACCCCGTTCTGTCCTGCATCCATCCCACTCCCGTGACTGTTCCAGAACAATGTAATCATGATTTTTCATCGTGAATAGACCTCCCATTCCGTTACTATCACGCAATCACGGGTGTGCGAACAGGAGCCTCGTTCCTGTTCCGAAATGACAGCCGTGGAGGGGAGGTCCATTCCGAGCACTTCCTGGTACGATCTGGACATCCAGGTAAGTGGCCCCCTTTATTTTACCCTCCCTGTTTTGATTATGTGATTTAAAGAGTGTTTTTGTGCTTGGTGAACTGATTTTATGTTTGGGGGAGTTTTATTTTTTAAATTTACTGTCCGGCGTTATCACGTGATAACGTGATAATGTTTCAGACGGCTGATCGTAAAAGCAGCTTTACGACGGCTGCATTTACAGCCAGCCAGCAAGGGGAGGGGGAGCCCATTCCTGCTGCGGAATTAAGGTGAGTGTGTGAAAGATTTATGTTATTCCGTGGCAGGAACGGGGGAGGAGGTAGCGGGGCAGTAACGGGGCATTTTGGCCCTGTGTGAAAATCTCCTTAGACACTTGTCTGATAAAGTCCTAAATCTGGTGATTTGGAAAACAGTCAGATTAATCTCAGGCCAGTTTGGAGGCCACCAGATTTTTCTTAGGTATGAATCTGAATCTTGGGTCAGAAATCTGAATTTTTCTGCTTCCCACGTATTACCATTGGAAATCAACATGTTTTTGTTTTTCTGTCTGGCATAACTGGATGAAAGTAGGCCTCAGCCATCTAGGGGCCCTTTTTTTTTTTTGGTCATTCTTGGGCTTCCTTAGAGAGGCCTTTTTTCCCCTGCAACCCCCTGTTTACTTCCTGTTTTTAAAAAGTCTTTTCCTGAGCCTGGGTTTTAGAAAAAGGCCTCATGTGAGCCTAAAATGGTCCAGGGCCCCCTAAATGTGGCAAAAGTGTTCCTAGACATCCAAAGGTCATTTAGGGGCCAATGTGGCACTAGGAGCCATACTTTGCCCACTGTTGACTAAAGGATTCCCAGCCTCCACAACTGCAGAACTACACCAAAGAAGAGCATGTCTGCTCAGTGCTGCCTCTTAAGATGCTTAGTCTGTTAGTTTTGGGATACCCTGGCCATCTATCTCTGCTCATTTGCTGCCCACAGTGAAGGCAGACTGCAATCATGGAATCTGCTCTCATCTCAATACAGTGACTCATGCATGCTTGCTTTCAATCTAGTTGCAAGATTCTAGTGGCTGCCTCTGACATGAGGGTGCTGCTGATTCCTGCCTGTCTCTGAACTCCAAGCTAAACCAGAGCCCTCACAGTCTTGCTTCCACTACCACCACCAAAACCCTTACAAGTCTTACTAGTGGCAGGTTCATTCCAACTATCACCCAAACTACAGCCTCATACAATGAGGGTGAAGCCAAGCCAGTGTGCATCCCTCTACTCCAAGAGGCATCATGTAGATTCCTATTACTGTGGCCAGGATGTCTCATGATGGATTACACTAAATTAAAGCTCCGAGCTGAGATCCTGCACCATCACCATAACTACAACGTTGGACCGCTGTTATTGTAGTTACATCTGATGATGATGCCCCCTCCCAAACAAACACTGTCTTTGCAGCCTGGCAGCACCCCAACTAAAGTATTTCCAAGGTGCTGCAGATACGGGGGGTCGGAAATGCTGCCTGCAATCCTCTCCCAGTCACTGGACACTTTGAGATCAGGCAATTAGAGAAACCTCTCAGAGTTTCTGTTTGCCCCAATGCGCCCCACAACTGGGGGCGGGGGCACTACAGTTGAGGTGTTGCCAGGCTGTGAAGGTAGATTTTTGGGTTCATGTTCAGTCATTCACAACCATAAAAGTGAATCCCCAGCAGTGGCAAGATTGTAAGTCCAGTTTACAATATCATAACTGCTGTTCAGGAAACCAGCCATAATAATGTAGTACTCATCATCATCGTAATAGTAATAATGAGGAGGAGGACGAGAATTGCTAAGACTGACATAATATATTTAAACTGTAAATGGCATATATATATTTAACTAATGAGCCAATCTAATGGAAATATCACATTTGCTTTATGTTCACAATAAGAGTTAAAAGTAGGATATAAAAAGAATATGTGTGCTTTGTGATTTTAAAAATGTGCTTTTTGTCAGATCAAAATTCCACACAGACAGACTGACAGATGACCTAGAGAGATTATTTTTTAAAATGAATCACACTGGCAAAGCAAATTAGAAACCTAAGAACAGTTAGAGAAAATTGAGGTGGAGGTGAGAATAAGTTTCGTTACCTAAAGAATAGAGACTCACAAGAAGATTACTACATAAATTAAAAAATTAACAAGAAAGGCAAATAGAGGATTAAGCTAAAGATATTCAACAAGATAAATTCTTAGCAAATTAAAATAGAAAGACTGAGAGATAACAAAATCAGATGCCAATCAAGAACTGACCAAACCCACACCATAGCTCTTTCAACAATCTTCTACTAATTGTTAAATGCACCAAACCAATGAAGAGATGCAGGAGATACCGTATATTCCAGCATATAAGACAACTTTTGAGCACTCAAAAGTGCCCTCCAAAATCGACAGTTGTCTTATACGCCGGATACACTTTGCTTCACCTGCCTGCCTATCTCCTGCCTCTTCGCAAATGGAGGGAAGAGGCAGGAGATGAGGCCGGTTGGTGAAGCAAGGTGCTTTTCCAGTTCATTCGCCCCCCTCCTCTGCCTCCTCCCCCTTAGGGGAGCAATGGAGACAGAGGAGGGGGGTGAACGTTGAGGTTTGCCGTGGCCGCCGCTTGATCGCCTCTGCAGGGGCCGAGGCAAACCGCTATATTCGCCCTTTTCCCCCACCTTGCTTGAAGGTGGAGGAAAAGGGCGAAAATGCCCCCTTCCCCATCCACCCTCCGCCCATCTACCCCCTTCCTCAAAGCCGCGATTCCATTGGAATCGCAGCTTTGGAGAGGGGGGGTGGCTGCGAAGCCCCCTCCCCCTAGCCACCCTCCGCCCATCCACCCCCCTTCCCCAAAGCCGCGATTCCATTGGAATCGTGGCTCTGGAGAAGGGGGGTGGCTGCGAAGCCCCCTCCCAGCCTCCCCCCATCCACCCTCCGCCCATCCACCCCCCTTCCCCAAAGCCGTGGTTCCATTGGAATCATGGCTCTGGAGAAGGGGGGTGGCTGCGAAGCCCCCTCCCAGCCTCCCCCCAGCCACCCTCCGCCCATCCACCCCCCTTCCCCAAAGCCGCGGTTCCATTGGAATCATGGCTCTAGAGAAGGGGGTGGCTGCGAATCCCCCTCCGAGCCTCCCCCCATCCACCCTCCGCCCATCCACCCCCCTTCCCCAAAGCCGTGGTTCCATTGGAATCGCGGCTCTGGAGAAGGGGGGTGGCTGCAAAGCCCCCTCCCAGCCTCCCCCCAGCCACCCTCCGCCCAGCCACCCCCCTTCCCCAAAGCTGCGGTTCCATTGGAATCGCGGCTCTGGAGAAGGGGGGTGGCTGCGAATCCCCCTCCGAGCCTCCACCCATCCACCCCCCTTCCCCAAAGCTGCGCTTTGGAGAGGGGGGGTAGCTGCAACACTCTCCGCCCATGTGCATCAGCAACGTTCATTGGTATCCTAACCTCTCCACAATGAACAAAGAAGTCAGAAGGTGCTACTTATGTTTGCTTGAATGCAAGTAGAAGCTTCCATGAGATCAGGAAGCAGATTTTGATGCTCAGCTTGGCAAGATCAGGATTGGAGAGATGGGTATGGAGATGTTGAGGATGGGGCCAGTATGAGCAGCCCCTTGCCCTTTTCATGTTGTACCAAATTGATGTGCCTGTGCTTCCATCCCTGCTATGTAGGAAAAACCACAATGCCTTTTGCATATGGGGCAGGACTAGAGGGTATTCTACTCATGGCACTTCTATTTCCTAATCATGTTGGCTCTAGTTTAGACCTCATTAAAAAATAAAATAAACAGAAGGTCTTATCAGACTGTTAAATTTTGCTATCAGGACCCTATTAACTGACATTATTTCTACCTCTCAGTGGTATTGATTAATTTCAGTTAGTGTACTACCAAAACTTCTGTTCCTTTTTTGTGGTGTGAAATGTTGTCTTGTATGATGATAATCTTTGTGAAATTGCACAACTCATTCTGACTGCCTCAGGCGACTGTGCTCACACCTAAAGAGTCTTGCATTTCTCACTTTTCTTAGAAATATAATCTGATCTTTACTGGATTCAGTGACTTAAAATGCCAGGCTTTGCAAGGCTTTACAAGGCAGAAAATTGGAAGAGAAAGTGATAATCAATATATGGTACATTCAGAGGGGACAGGTGCAAATGCCTGGAGAAATTATTTCAAAAGCAGGTTTTAATTTGAACCCTAGGAGGAGTAATGATGAAAATGAGTATTTGAATCCTGAAAACCCTGATAAACTCTTGGACTGTGCACAGGGACCTTTACTTAGTTCAGAGCCCAGTTTGATGAGTCAGAATTTGGTCTGATTCAGTCTTGATTGATCTATATCCAATTCTGATCTGATCTGGACCACAAATACAAAGTGAGGTTGGGAAATCCAGATTGTTATTGACTTGCATTAGAGACTCAAAAGATTTGGGATTTTTTTTTTTAACACAGATTAAATTTGGAGACATAGTGGACCTTAAAGAGATTAACTCAGCTAAATTTCAGACAGGTAGCTTCAGGGGGCTTTGTGTTAGGCACCTATAGCATCTGCTGTTTTTCAAACCAAGCACAACAACAATTTTTAAAAGCTTCTGATTGTCCTGTTGTGAGAATTCATGCTGCTTTTGTCCTGGCACTTTCCATTTGTTATTGAGGAATTTCCCCAGAGTACCTGCAGATCCCCAACCTTCAGAGTCTTAACAGTATTACCTATTAGGCCAACTACATCCATTTCTTGAGAAGGGTGTCATGTCCTAGCAGTGAAGTTTATCACAGATGTATTCAAGTCTTTTACTCCAAGCCTCAAGTCAAGTCTCAATTTGTTCGCTTTCCCAACTCACGAGGAGATCCTCCTGAGTTGGGAAACAAAGAGGATCAGCTGGCAAGGCTCCCCCAGCCAGTCAGCCAGCCAGCCAAATTGGGGGGTGGTGGTGGTCTTATCTGGCGAATATGTGCCTAAGCCTAGATTTTTGGCTGGAAATTGGGGGGGGGTCTTATACGCCCAGTCGTCTTATACGCCGGAATATACGGTAATTCTCTGTATAATTCCAATGCCCTCACATAATCCCTCCTCGTAAACACTGTGACAGGAGACTGATGGTAAGATGTTTGCCACACGCCACATGTTAATGCTGCTTATGCACAAAGCCCAGACCTCACTCCTCTTCATATCACATCACTGGGCCTTTTTAAAATATGTGTGTGTGTGTGGTCATGTCAGAAACGCCATGCTCTGCCTTTCTCTTGTCTATTTTTACATTCAGATCTCTGGATCGGTGTGAATCACCTTAGATGGTGCTATTCTGCTCCATACTGACCTGGGCCCATATGATCCAATCCAGAGCTGGTACAAATTAAGCCACTTTGACCTGATGCATTTTGTGAATCAAGTTATTTGATTGCAAAGTCCTAATAGATGTGCATCTTTCAGATGTTGCTGGATTTTAACTCCAGTCCTTGCACTATAACCAACAGAGTTGCAGATTCCACACATTGGACTTTATCAGACTACCATCTAAAATGCTGTGATTCACAACTGAGGAAAGCAGAAACATAGTGACATGATTACAGTAATTATCGCACAGCACCATAATCATGCAATACTACCACCACGGAATTATCGCACAACTACCACTAGCAGTTTAAGAACAAGACTGCAGCTTTCACTATAGTAACACTTGTCTTCGCATTGCCTTCTAATGACAGAGTATTAATGCCTTCTGCTAGCCGGTGCATGTGACTTTAAGGGGAAAAAATCCCTTACTTTCGTGATTTTGCATGGGCAAGATTTCAGCTATTCTCACAAGAAGACGTGACTTCACTCTAAAACACTAAAAAACAAATAACCAAAGACATTCACAAATAAACACTTAAACAAACATAAAAAGGTACCAAGAAAAGGTGATAGCTGATTAAGAGTGTCCTATAGGTCCTCTTCATGTTCTCACCTGGAAGTTTAATGTTCTTGTCAGGAAAGGGAGTGGGAGAAGAGGGCCACCCATTAATGCTATAATCATGCAATAACAGTGGGAGATGATTATTGCACACTCATCAAAACCACAAAAGGAGCATATTGAGGGCTATTGACAGCTTTGCCCATTAATGAAAAGTTATGCTTACCGGTAATTAATGGGTGGAACACACAAGGACCACAGGAGGACAATGACATCGTGTGATAACGAGAACCTGTTTGTGATACTATTGAGTCGTAATTCCGCTATTTCAGCGCTGTCCAATAAAGTCCATTCCCTGTCCCTTGGAGGAGAAGGATCATCATCATCATCATCCTGCCTTTTCCCCAGTGTGAGACTCAAGGTAGCTTACAAAATTAAACCAAATACAGTTAAAATCTACATGAAATAAAAGTTAAAAATATAATTAAACTATCAGTAAAATGAAAAGCAGTTAAAACATAACCATTAAAAAGAACAACAAATATCAACAACGCAGCACAAAAAAGGCCCTTTCCCCTGAGCAGTCCACCTTCCAATGCCTACTGAAACAGAAAAGGTCTGCACCTGCCTACAAAAGGATAGTAAGGAGTACACCAGTCTAGCCTCTCTGGGATAGAAGTTCCAGAGACTGGGGGCAGCCATTGAGAAGGGCCCTTCCTGTGGTCCCACCAGAAATACACATGAGTGTTGTGGGACAGAGGGAAGGGACTCCCCCAAAGATCTTAAAACATGAGCAGGATTGCATATATTGGTACATGTTTCAAGTTAATGTCTAATTCATTGCATAAGGTTATGTCACTTGCCAGTCCAATTAAGCCACATAAAAAAACACTAGTTTGGGATTATCAAGAAAACTGCTGGGTCCACACACACCCCAGCAACAGCAGAGGTCATCTTTAAAGGGTAAGCCTTACATTCCAAGAATCCCAAGGCCAAATTCAACATATGTATTGCAAAATACTGCCCACTAAAAAATTGATATGCAAACCAAAATATATAAAAGATAATATTTTCACTAATAATAATAATATTTATTTATACCCCGTCCCTCTGTTAAAACAATCGGGGCAGCTTACAAAAATTAAAATACAATACAGATAAAAATCCCTAAACACCCCCCACCCCACCTTCCCCCATAAAAAAAATTAAACAAATGTAAATTAAAAGCAACGGTCTAAAATCACCTTTAAAAACAATAAATACAATAAATAGCCAGCGGAAGCCAGGATCCCCTGAGGCCGGGATCTAATTCGGAGAGGCCTGCCGAAAGAGATCTGTCTTTAGTGCTTTTTTAAAGCTACTCAGGCTTGTCATCTGACGGATCTCATTCTAAGCATCTCACATGGAAGTCCTTAATGTGGGTATAATGGGATGGTGTATCAGCATTATTGAGAGTACAGTGGGCCCTTGGTATCTGCTGGAGTTTGGTTCCCAAACCCTCCATGGATACCAAAATCTGTGGATGCTCAAGTCCCATTATATACAGTGGCATAACAGAAAGAATCACAACCCAGAAACATCACTCAAGGAGACCTTCTGCTGTGCTTTCTGCAACCGGACTTGTTTATCTCGGATTGGCCTTTTTAGTCATCAGCGCGCTTGCAGAAATCGCAGGATGAGTCCTTCCTGAATCTTTGTTTGTGAAGAAAAGCCAAAGAGAGAGAGAGAGAGAGAGAGAGAGAGAGAGAGAGAGTAAAATGATGTCCCTTATATAAAATGGCAAAATCAAGGTTTGCTTCTTGGAATTTATTTTATTTTATTGAATATTTTTAAGCTTTGGATGGTGGAATCCATGGATGCCAAATCTGTGGATACTGAGGGCCAACTGTAATTTTAAATTTAAACATACAAATGTGTAAAACACATACTTTATTTAAGTGTAGGTGCATGCTAGGAGTTTGGTTCCAGTGACTGATTGATCTGTAGACTCCTTAACTGTTTGCAGGACTGATACTGATAGGGTGTTTGTGTTAGTACAATTAGTAAAGAAGATCTCTTTATTGGCATTGACTTTATGGGCACTGGCTGTATAAATTTGAAAGCATAATTTAAAAATATATTTCCAGTCAAAAATACTGGAGTCTATTCCAACCTTGCATAGTTAGCCATAAGTATCATTTATGTATAATACTTCCCTATTTTCAGCGAAAGGGAACACAAGACTCTGAAGAAATATTTTAAGAAACCACCACACAGTTTAATCTCCATCAAAAACAAGCTGAGATATGCTTGGCATCCTTTGTTATGAGAATTTTTGGCACACAGAGCTAACGAATGTTACACATGCCCAAGGCGTAGGCTTAACTAACTGGTCCCTATCCTGATCTGACCCAAAGAACTGGGTGTGGCAAGTTTTTTTTTTAAGTTCTTTTCAGTATGAGTAATGTACATACAAGTTTGTATGCTGCTACTCTGTTGTTGTTGTTTACAAGTGCAGCAAAACAAAAGTAGGAGACATTTCTAAAGCAAAGACTATCTAGTATGGGTACACCAAAAACATTTTACTTAAAAGAAATACCATATATTCCGGTGTATAGGATGACTTTTTCAGCCTGTAAAATCAGCTGAAAAGTCAGGGGCCAACTTATATGCCGGATATAAGTCCAAGATGGGGCTGTGCCAGCTCCATCTCAGACTTGGAACGATGGAGGTGGCTGGATGGGGGCGGGGGAAGCTTGCTAGCCACCTTACCCCCCCCAACCAGTGCAGCTGCTTGGCGGGGAGAGCCTCGCTGGGCAGGAGGGGGTCTTCTCCATGACTCTGAGTCAGAGAGAAGATCCCCTTCCACCCAGCAAGGCTGCATGGGAGGGAGAACATCGCTGGCTGCGAGGCTGCATGGGGGGGGGGAGCCTTGCTGGGTGGGAGGGGCTGACCTCTCTCCAGCCAGGTTGGGAATCCCGGGAGGTGGCTGAGCCTCTCCCCACCCAGGCAGCCATCCCCCGTGATTCCTTAGCCAGCTTCATAGAATTGTAGAGTTGGAAGAGAGCACAAGGGCCATCCAGTCCAACTCCCTGCCATGCAGGAAATCACGATCAAAGCATCCCCGACAGATGGCCATCCAGCCTCTTTTAAAAGACCTCCAAGGAAGGAGACCCCACCACACTCTGAGGGAGTCTGTTCCATTGCCGAACAGCTCTTACTGTCAGAAAGTTCCTCCTAATGTTGAGGTGGAATCTCTGTTCCTGGAGCTTGCATCCATTGCTCCATGTTCTAGTCTCTGGAGCAGCAGAACACAAGCTTGCTCCATCCTCAATGTGACACCCCTTCAAATACTTAAACAGGGCTATCATATCACCCCTTAACCATCTTTTTTCCAGGCTAAACACAACCAGCTCCCTAAGTCTCTCCTCATAAGGCATGGTTTCCAGACCTTTCACAATTTTAGTTGCCCTTCTCTGGACATGCTCCAATTTGTCAATACCCTTTTTAAATTGTGGTGCCCAGAACTGGACACAGTATTCTAGGTGAGGTCTGACCAAGGCAGAATAGAGCAGCACTATTACTTCCCTTGATCTAGATACTATACTTCTATTGATGCAGTCCAAAACCGCACTGGCCTTTTTAGCTGCCGCATCACACTGTTGACTCATGTTCAACTTGTGGTCTACTAGGAGTCCTAGATCCCTTTCACACGTAGTCTCGTTCAGCCAGGTTTCCCCCATCCTATATCTATGCATTTCATTTTTCTGCCCTAAGTGCAGTACCTTACATTCCTCCGTATTGAATTTCATTTTGTTAGCTTTGGCCAGCTCTCTAGTCTATCCAGGTCATTTTGAATTTTGATCCTGTCCTTCAGGAAGGATGGCTGGCTGGAGGGGGGGAAGCTTTCCAGCCACCACCTGCCCTCCCCAAAGCCACAATGGGGAGCCCGATCGCAGCTTCGGAGCGGGCGGGTGATGGGGGGTCATCTTATATGGCGGGTATACCCTAAACTCTATATTTTGACTTAAAATTGGGGGGGGTCGTCTTCTACTCCCAGTTGTCTTATACGCTGGAATATACAGTAAAAAAAGATTGTGAGAGAAAAAAAGAGAGAGGAAGAAGGAAATTTTTAAAGATGACATTCATTAGCTAATTAAAATTGGGCCAAAGGCATGCAGAAGTATAAAGATTCATTGCATGGAAAAAGTAAAAGTTTAATTAGAATGTCTTGGTTTCATTTTCCATATTAAACTCTAGGAAATGAATCATTTATGTCATGTTTCCTATTAATCTCTGGGAAATGCATGATCTATTTGTCTTAAAAAAAAAATTACATATGCAATTCTTGAGTGAAAAATCTTACAGAAATGCAAAATAGCAGTTCTGAATCAAATCCATTTCACTGACCCCAGTATAAAATCTTAATTTAACTGATCATACTGCGCATTTGAAATCAATATATTTAAAGGTGTTAAGTTACACAATTACAGGTGCCAACAACACAGTTCCTATACTTATTTTATTCACAAGCAAGTCCCATTGCACTTCATGGTGCTTGTGCCACATAACTGAGTATAAGATTGTAGCATTTTAAAAAGTCTTTTCAAACTAGTGGTACCCAAACTTAAGTCAGATGTTGTTGGATTACACTGATGCTGCAACAATGACAGTGACCCTTGCATTGGTCATACCAACTGGGAATGCTGGAGTTTACTCCAATTGCAGTAGCCTCTTGCATCTTTAGGGCAAAAGGCAGTTGCTGCTGGTGGCTCCAATCTGCTCTGGGATTTGGTCTAAACTTCAAAAGAGCTACCCAAGGTGTTAAACTCCATGCCTGAAATAGGTTCTGACCCTTGCAATGATGCTTCAAAGTTCAGACTCAACCCTGCACATTCACTGATTCACTTTCATCAGTCACCACTGGCACAGAGTGGCAACCCCTTCATAACTGTTTTCCACCCCATCCCCTTTTAACTGCTTTTTTGAGTTAAATTGGGTTCTCATGCTTTCATTTCTTGTCACTATATACACTTATAGGGTATGTGTTACAGTGATTGCAGGTCAAACAGTTTTAAAGTGGAATGTATATTCCCGACAATTGACTAATTTCCCCCTCTAAGTGGGATTTCCTAGAAGATGCATGTCTTAGCAATTTGACTTAAAATTAAGCCTATAGAATCATAGAATCACAGAGTTGGAAGAGACCACAAGGGCCATCTAGTTCAACCTCTTGCCCTGCAGGAATACACAGTCAAAGCACTCCTGACAGATGGCTATCCAGCCTCTGTTTAAAAACATCCAAAGAAGGAGACTCCATTGTTACCTGAATTTCTGGGGTCCATAGGGACCCATTTGTGACACTAAAGTTATAATATTAAGTTAGGGAATTTTAATTAGCTCAAAGGTATGGCTGCAAGAGGTTGGATAACAGCAGTACAGCAGAGTGGCAGTGTCCAAATGTAGCACACATGGCTATTATTTGAGGGTACTATTTGTACCCAATATTGTACCCTGAAGTGTTGGTTTGAGTGTAAAACAATGCTTAGATGGGTTTCCTATAGTTAAACAAAGGAAATTCTGGCTTCATTGATTGCCGCTAATGGTTGAGACATTAAGGTTTATGGGTTTATGGCAGTTTCCATATTGTGAAGAGAAAAAGGTGTGATGGAAGGTATTTTGTGGATAATGGGAGTTCTGGTCACTGTTTCTTTTGGAGTATGACTCACTGCCAGGGAAGATTAGTACATTCCTCCTTAATGACTCTTACTAAAGATTTTCACATTAATCTTTTCCTGGGCGTGTTTGTTGGGAATTTCCATGACATCTTCATAGGTTCTAGTGACCTCCACTTGACCCTGTCTTTGGTTAGCCCTTGTCTACCTTAGACCTCGTGAAGTGACCAATATGCTGAATTATGAATTATTAGAGGGAGGGGGTGTAAGGCCAGGTAATACCACCACACTCTGAGGCAATGCATTCCAATGTCAAATAGCTCTTACTGTCAGGAAGTTCTTCCTAACGTTTAGGTGGAATCTCTTTTCCTATAGTTTGAGTCCATTGCTCTATGTCCTAGTCTCTGGAGCAACAGAAAGCAAGCTTGCTCCATCCTCAATATGACATCCCCTCAAATATTTAAACATGGCTATCATGTCACCTCTTAACCTTCTCTTCTCCAGGCTAAACATACCCAGGGCATGTCTACATGATTTTTAAAAAAATCTGTTTGGGGGGTAAAAAATCCGAAAAGGCAGCCGTTCGTATGCATACAATCTGCCTACATGATTTTTTTACCCCCCCAAACTCCGTATGACCCCCCCTTGCCCAGCTGGCTGGAACGAGCAATCCAAGCAGCAGTTTTAAATCTCCCACTGCTTTTTTTTTTTCATTTAAAAAGGTCCCTGTTATGCAGACAGTCGGTTTCCATATTTACAATATAAAATAAAAAGGAATAAAAGTAAAATTCATGGACTTACCCGACTCTCACTTACCCAGGAATCCAACATGGTGGCTGCTCCAAATTCCCCTCTTTGCTAGCCCCCCTACTCAGCCAGCTGTATGGATTTTAGCTCAAGGTTCGCTAATCCTCCCGAAAGCTGAATCCACAGAGTTTATGGGGGATTCGCTAGCCCCCCTCCTGAAAGACACACATGCATCTGAACGTATAGACTCCCAGTTTCCTAAGCTGCTCCTCATAGGGCATGGCTTCCATGTTTACCTTCCAATGACCAATGACAAAAAAAAAAAAGCACGCTAAATGCAACCTACATAGATGAGGAATATCAAGTATTAGGACAAACATATCTTTCATCACTTGGGAGAGCATACCCATTTTTTTTTTAAAAAGTGCTAAACATTTTTGACTCAGTACACTTCCTCTAGCAATACCACTTCGCATCTCCATTTCTTCTCTTTCTTCTTAGCAATAATCCCCTCTCCAAGATGGCACTGGCTTTTCCGTCTCTCAGGCCTCACCCTGAACATCAGTTTTAAACTGTTTTGGGCCTGCCCCAGTTTGTAGCTTTGTGGTATTTCCACAGCCATAGGCCCTGCACTCCCGTGCAAGGACGAGACTAGAATTCCTCTCATCATAAACAGTTAGCAATGACATTAAAATGATAAATGAATCCAGGTCATTGTGGAGGATAGTGCCCTTAGTTTTTATATCTGCCCATACTAATACTTTTGGATTTGGGAGACAGGATAATTCTTTGAGAAACCCAGTCATCTCATTGAGGCTGATAACAGATTTGTTCGAAGAACAAGAACTAGCAGGCAATGAGAATGCTGGAATGAGTTTGCACTGTGTTTACCCTGTTTCCTGAAAAGTACAGAGCAATCAGATGAATCAATATTTATAAAAATAAACAAAACAAGATCTCAAGGCTTTTAAAGTTCTTTGATTTTTTTTCTGGGTAAACGAGCATGGAATGGACTCCTTTATTCTTCCTTTTATAATATAATTTAATGTGGCAGATCCTTTACCCAGTATTCAAGCAGCAGCTGGGAATGGTCATGTACTGCTCTCTGGACTATTTAATGAAAGCCAGTAATCTCTGCCTATCAGCCATCGTTCACCTTTGTGGAAATTAGTTTCAGACACCCTATGTAAATACACAGAGGAGTTTCAATTGTCCTATGTTACTTCTCTGAATTCAGGAGGATTAAATAATGCCCTATTAGTAGATGATACATTTTATCAGCCTCTAAGGGAGAGAGGGAGAGGCTTCAGGCTTGCAAGGCCTACTCCATATTTTACTTGAGCCCGGAGATCTACTGTTATCATGCCATACAATCCCTCCCTATCTCTCTCTCTCTGGCTTTTCTTCCCAAACGAAGATTTAGGAAGGACTCATCCCGCGCTTTCTGCAAGCGTGCTGATGGCTAAAAAGGCCAATCTGAGATAAACAAGTCTGGTTGCAGAAAGCACAGCAGAAGGTCTCCTTGGGCGATGTTTCTGGGTTGTGATTCTTTCTGTGTTGTCGTTTCTCTTCAAGACTTGTTCGGCGTGAGTTCTCAAATAAGGTTGCAGCATTGTGGATAGTGTGTCTCCATGCCTCCCGATATGAGGCCAGGGCAGACCATTGTTGGTGATCAATTTGGATGATCCTTGTATCGCTTTTTTGGAGTGCCCCTCTTATGCTAACCCATGGCGAGTTCACCATAGAGTACTATTTTTGGGAGGTGATGCTCCTCCATCCTAGAAACATGCCCTGCCCAGCGCAGCTGTGTTCTCAATATCATGACCTCAATGCTGGTGATCCCTGCTTGCTCAAGGACAGCGACATTCGTCACACAGTCAGTCCAGTGTATATTTAGGATTGTGCATATACAGCGCTGATGAAAGCGTTCCAGGAGTCGTAAGTGGTGGTGATAGGTGAGCCATGTTTCAGACCCGTAAAGGAGAATAGACAGTACAATGGCTCTATGCAGATTGATTTTTGTGCTTCACCTCAGGTGTTAATTACTCCAGACTCTTTTGTAAAGTCTTCCAAATGTGCTATATGCCTTTGCTAATCTGTGATCGATCTCTTTGTCAATCTTGGCATCTGAGGAAATGATGCTTCCCAGGTAGGTGAATTGCTGAATGGACTTAAACACAAATTTGCCGATAGCAATGTGGGGATGGTGGTGTTCATTCTGTGAAATTGGCAATATTAAGACACTTCACAGGGTCAAGTAGTCCAGGGTGGACCAGATAGGTGGGGTCAAATGGAGGTCACCAGAACCCAAAGAAGGTGTTGTAGAAAAATACTGGCAGACACACCCAAGATAGGATTAAGCGAAGCCCCTAGTAAACAGAGTTATTAAAGTGGTAAATACTAACCCCCTCTTGGTATCCTTGGCAGTGAGTCACAGGACTTTATCAGATGAGGCTGAAATAGCGGAATTATGACAAAACAACGTCATCATTCTCCCATGTGCATGCTCCACCTCTTAATTAGAGGTAAGTTTTAATTGATGGGCAAAGCCATCAATAGCCCACAATAGCTCTCTTTTCCCGGTATTTATGAGTGAGTGATAATCATGTTCTGCTGTAATCATGCGATTCCAGCATGAATGGGCAGTCCTCTTCTCCCCCTACCCTTTCCCAATGAGAACACATAATTAAACTTCCAGGAGAGAATGTGAAGAGAACCTACAGGATGCTCTTTTAATCAATTGTCACCTTTTCTTGGTACCTTTTTATGTTTGTTTAAGTGTTTATTTGTGAATTTATTTGGTTATTTATTTGTTTTAGTGTTTTAGAGTGAAGTTGTGTCTTCTTGCGAGAACAGCCAAAATCTCACCCATGCAAAATCACAGAAGTAAGAGAATTTTTTTTCCTAAAGGCACATGTGCCAGCCAGCAGGAGGCATTAATACCGTATATTCCGGCGTATAAGACAAATGAGCATATAAGACACATACATCCCAATTTTTAAGTTAAAATATAGAGTTTGTCCCCCCAGCCAGCCAGCCACCTGGCTGGAAATCCTGCCCTCCACCAGCCAGCCAGCTCAGTGGCTGTAGATGATGGAATAGTCTGTGAAATTAAAGGACCGAGAACAGCTAAAAAAAGCATGGGATACTTTGAAAAATCTCTGTGGTGTTCAATCTTTGGAAAGTAAAGTTGCAGTAATAATTAAGTTGGTTAATATGAAGCTATCAAATCCCACATTTTTGAATGAGCACATTAATGATTTTAGAGCCACTTGCAAACTCATGGAGAGGAAATCCCCAAAGCTATGCAAATGGGAATCTTCCTGGCAAGTTTACCAATATACAATCCCATAATATATACCTTGCAATTAAAGAATGATTTAACTCTGCCAGAAGCTTTTATTCAGATAAGAGAATTTCACCATAGACAAAACTTGATATCCTTTTAAAGACTGCTTCTCTTCTCTCCTGAGCTAAATGGAGGGGAATTTAACACTTCAAAGGCAAATCAGTCATTCTCACAGCAGGGGGAAGGATCTGCTGGGGAAACTGCCCAGGGAATTTAACACTTCAAAGATAAGACAGTCATTCTCACAGCAGGGGAAAAGATCTGCTGGGCATATAAGACGACCCCCACTTTTGAGGAGATTTTCAAGTGTTAAAAAGCAGTCTTATATACCAGAATATACAGTACTCTGTCATTAGAAGGCAATGCGGAGAAAAGTATTACTGCAGCATGAGGTGAAAATCCATTTTTAAACCTCTAATGGTGGTCATATGATAATTCCGTGGTGGTAGTATTGCGTGATTACAGGGCATGCAGTAACTACCATAATCATGCCACTATGTTTCTGCTTTCCTCGATCGCAGAATTACAGTGTTTTTAGACGCTAGTCTGATAAAGTCCACATATCACAAACAAATAAGTGAACAAAACAACCCTCATCCCCAGGAAGTATCCGTCATAGCCTTTCCCTGTCCTGCAATACAGATGTTGTCATAAACTCATCAATTCCGATATCTCAGTCATTAACAGTAATCACCAGAGTTTCAGTTTCCTTTGCTTAAATGGTGGGAAATCCATCTAAGCTTTGTTCTAAGCCCAAATACCCCTTCAGGACATGAAATACAGTATAAATATTAGTCCCCAGACAATAGCAAAGTGTGCCACTGTACCCCTGCAGCTGACACTCTTGCCACTCTCTCTGTTGGCTTACTCCTGGACCGGGCTTCAGTGCCATCCTCAGGCTCCTGCCTGAGTACTTCACTCTCCTCTTTGGACAGGTAATTATCACCCTATCTCCCAAATCTATTCCTCTGTCCAACCTTTCTGCCTTAAACTTTTCATTACCCTTGTGTGGTTCTTGTGAGTGTGTTTTGCATGTGTGAGTACCTTCCGTCTTATTTTCCAATAAAATACATTTATTTTATTTTATCTGGAGTTCTCTGCAATGAGTACTGGTACACATAGGTGAAAAGATCTCAAAAGTTGACTGACCTCTTGCAGCCAACCATTTGTACTAATAATTAATAACAGATTTAGCATCATGGGTGGGCTTCCCAAGGGTCCCCCCACCTCTTCGGGTAACACTACTTTCCACCGCTCAGAGAATTATACATATGCTAAGAACTAAGGGCTTGTCTACACAAGGGGGGGGGAACCATTCCTTCCTCAAATCTGGCCTGATAAGGCCCCACGACATGCAGCCTTCTCCCCCCCTCCAAAGCTGGTGCAATAAGGGCACATGATGTACGGCCCTATCTGCAACAAACTTGGGGTATACCACTGAACCTGGGTTTTTAAAACATACAGTTTTCTCTGGAGTTTGCAGGAAATGCCAGGTTTTCCTGTACTGTGAACAACAGGCTTGCCCTGGATTCAGGGTGTGTGTGGCAGGGGAGGCAGGACAGATTGCTGCCTGTCAGGCACAGCCATTTCCTTCAATGTCCAGATCCAAAACACTTATAGAAATATTTTTCCATCCTCGGCACCACCCCCACTAGCATACAATTGCTTGCTGTGAGGTCAGAATGAGGTGCTCAGCCATAAGATAAATGGTGAGGAGGTCAATCGGGCTACCCCCTCACCACTGATTGCATGGCTGGGCCCCTCATTCTGACCTCAGAGTGAGTTACTGCATGCCAGGGCTCTGCCTTTCCAGCCAAGCACAGTCACTTGCTTTGAGGTCAGAACCCAGGCGCCTCATGGCTGGGCAACTTGTTCTGACCTCAGAGATGTTTATCTCATGGCTGGGCAACTTGTTCTGACCTCAGAGTGAGCAACGGTGGGGCTGTGCTGCAGAGGTGCCTGGCTGGGAAGGTAGTGGCAGCAGACAGCAAGGAAGCAGTGCAGATTTGGGTTTGAGCCAGGTAGCTGTGGCACTTAACTCTGGGCCAGAGTAGTCTGAATTTCATCTGGTGCAGCTTCTGGCCAGAGAAGGGACAGGATACTTCTGAGCATGTATTCAGTTCAGCAATCTGTGGTCAGAATGAAGCTCAGGATTTTTGGGGCTAAAATCCTGGCTTTCCTGGCTTCCTCACAAATGTTCTTTTAAAGCGACAACATTTAGGAGAGGAAAGATTTTCAGTTGTCAGTAATGCCCAATAACTTTGTCTACTACATCAGTGGCTCTCAAATTGTGGGGCGTGCCCCTCAGAGGGAGTGTGATAGTTGCTCAAGAGGAGTGCAAGAATTTTTTTGGACATTAAATTATTACTGCCTCTTGGTAGCAGCAGAGACAGCAGCAAGCTCTGGGTGCCACATATGCATTCTTGGTCTTGAGAAATGGGCAGCTAGCAAGCTCTCTGGAAGAGAGAGGCATGAGTCCCTGTGGTGTAGGGCAGTGGTGATGCCTGGGCATGAAGTGTGCATTTTTCCTGCTTTGGCACTTCTGCTCTTTCTGTTCCAAAGGCAGAAGTGGCAGCTGGCATGATCCTTGGATGCGGCAGAGCAGGAAGAATGTGCACCTTTATTTTTTATTTATTTATTTATACCCCGCTCTTCAGCCACAAGGCTATCAGAGCGGCTTACAAATTGTTTTAAGCAACAGCTATTTACACATCTACACTGCATTAAACAGTTTCCAATGTGTGTTAGCTAATTGCCCCCCACAAGCTGGGTACTCAATTTACCGACCTACGAAAGGATGGAAGGCTGAGTGAACCCTGGAGCCGACTGGAATAGAACTTGCGATGTGGTGGCTTGCAGTACTGGCATTTAACCACTGCGCCACCAGGGCTTCCCACCACCCTCCAGGAGAGCATGACATCAGCATGTAGATGTAAAAGGGGTCACAGCTGTAAAAAGTATGAAAATCACCATACTGCATAGTACCCAGAGATGGACTAAATCTAGTAGATCTTCCTTCTGTCCACTTTTGCTCTAAGGGAGATGAGGCCATTTATAATTTTACTAGCCAAATGCTAATGCTCAGAAACACCAATGTCTCAGTAGAAACTTAGAAAGCTTCCTGGTTTTGTTGCCTTCCAGGAACTGTTAGATCAGGGTCATTGTTGGCACTAGACATTGCTGTGGGCAGCATTTGCTATGTAAGTGTTGGGAGGTATGAGTCTAAAATTTTTAAAATGTATTTAAAAATTCCAGGGATCTAGCCCTTTTAAAAATAAAAATATCTTCTTTAAAAGTAAAAATCTTTTCTTTCAAATTCAGCAGAGTAACGCATTGGAATGCAGACACAGCTCAATTAACATTTAAATGTGTGGTCTGATCACCCAATCAATTAGACTCATTAAAACAACAAAGAAGTCAGTTTAAAAATGCATATCAAAAGTTTATTGAAGGTATATCAATCTTAATCTACATATTAAAACAAACTTAAAAGGTCCCTAGCTAACTAAGAGGATTTAGGGTAGGAAAAGACTCACCCAGCCTTTAAGCAGTGTGGGCTACATGGTGACTTGAAATAACTCAAAAACATGGCTAGAGCCGCATGGAGCTTTAACTTAAAAGGAACTTAAACAAAGTGTCATATAATATTTAAATTAGGTCATGTGATTAATGACCCATTGCTCCACTTGGCTGAAATTGCCTAGTTAAGAAAAGGGGGTGTGAGAGAACTGAAGCATGCAGGGAAAATTTTTTAAACTGAACTAAATATGGGATACACAATACTGTATTGCATTACAATAATGATTTCCCCACATACTACAGTAAGTCACAAGGGTCAAGTTGGTGTTCTTTCATCTTGGGGTTTCTCCCATCCTGGGAGAAAGATGGGATATAAATCCAGTAAAGAAATAAAAACTGTGCTGGCCTGCTTCTAATGCTATAGAAACAATGGCACTCCATACAAGAACAAAAGCATCAGCAATTCTTGCCTACCTAATAATGACTCACAGAAATAATAGTTACTCCATTTTGTTAATTTCCCTTCAGTTCATCCAGGAACCAAAACAAATTCCATCCCCAGGAAGTATCCCTCGTCAACTCTCCCTATCCTACAATACAGAGGTTGTCATAAAACAATACAGAGGTTGTCAAGTGTGATCTTGCTTTATGCTTGCAAGTCCCAAAGAGTTGGATCCAGATTAAGGACTTTATCAGACCACCCCCTAAACCCATTCTTTTGCTGGCATAATTTGTGGCATTTTCATGCCTACAAAAGAACTCCCCATACCACACTGACCTTGCATCCATCCAAAAAGGCTTCTTTTGCAATGAATGAGGTGTGAACAAAGCTCCATTCGCTTCCTGGAACGAAATCCCATGGATTCTCACAAGAATACATAGCGTGGAAAATTCAAAAATAAAAACAAATATAACAAAGTAAAAGTTACACAAAGCACATAAGCACACTATAAAAGTCACAAGCAAACTGGGAAGGCTCATAAAAAGTGTGTCACCTACCTGGATGTCACGATCTCACCCAGAAGTGTTCGGGCCAAACCAGCCATTGACGCTGCATTCATGTGAGTACAATGGCATGTGGATTCAAACACCGGCAATGCCAGCAACAAATCACTATGTGCCATCAATAAAAAAGTACAGCTTTTAAAGAATACACGATCACAAAAGGATGATGTTGTTTGGTACACGTGCCCTTTCGCAATCATTAGGCATCCTTATGATGCCATATTTCCATGGGCTGATAAAGTCCTAAGTTGGAATGTATATCATCTACATATATAACAGTTTGGCACCACTTTAACTATCATAACTTTATTCTGTGGCCCATGAAATCCTGGGATTAGTAGTTCAGTAAAGTACTTAAGACTTCTCTGCTAGCCACTGTAGTGCACTTCCCTAATTACCACATGAAATTCTACATGTCTTATAAAGCTACACAGTCTAGAATTCTGTTGGATGCAGCCATTATAGTTAAAGTGATATCAGACTGCTATAACTGTGCAGTGTGACTATACTCTGTTTCACTTAGTTCCCAAAGAAATCATTGGAATTAAGTTATTCATCACCCACTTCTTCACATTGGTTTCAGTGGAGCCCAAGTGCAACTAAGGTCCTGTCTACACGATGAAAAATGACACATATTTATTAGAAAAACCAATCTGTACAGACAGCTGTTTGAATAAATACGTGTCATTCAGATAGGGAGCACAAAACTTACCCTTTAGTCCATGTGCAGCAGATTTGGCTCTTCATCCAAATCTCAGGGATTTATCCAGACAGATGTTTGAATGATTGGAAGTCTGTACACTCCTGTTTGCACAGATACAAACAGGAGTGCAAACTGATTGGTTGGCTGGGTAGAGGGGGAGGGACTAGGAGAGGGGGAAAATGGCTGTGGCTGCCATGTCGGATTCCTGGCTCTACAAGTGTCTGATAAGTCCGTGTTATGTTTTTTCATTTTGATTTTTAAATGTTAATATGTAATTATGGCTTTCTGGATGCCAGGCATCTTCTGAATTTTTTTTTTTAAAAAAGGTGGCGGGAGATTTAAAACTGCCGCTGAGATCACTTGCTCCAGCCAGCTGAGTAAGGGGGACGTACGGATATTTGGGGGGAATTTTTATCATGTAGGCAGATCGTACACATTTGTATGACTGCCTTTTTGAATTTCTTACCCCTGTACATTTTTTTCCATTGTGTGGACGGGACCTAACTTACACTTGACCTGGTATTATTTCTCTGTTCAGAGTTCCTTCCCCTAATCTTGAAAAAGGAGGAGGACCAACATGTACAGAATGTAAATGTATTATTAAGCAACAGAAATAAGCAAGACTTCCACAGATAAGCAGTGTCACTTTAAAATACATGACAGTTCAAGCAGTCCCTGTTACATAGGATGAAGTATATAGAGCCTACTTCAAACAATCAGTCCACCATGAAGTCGAAGGCTTTCACGGCCAGCATCCATAGATTTTCCTTGGTTTTTTTCTGGGCTGTGAGGCCGTGTTCTGGAATAGTTTCTTTCTGACATTTTGCCTGCATCTTATATTTGAAAAAACAGAAATTCTAGACCAGGCCAACAACTATCATGTCAGAATGCACAGAGAAGCTATTGAAATCCACAATCCACACCCAGACAACTTCAACAGGAAAGAAGAAACCTTAAAAGTAAACAAAATCTGGCTCCCAGTTTTGAAATACAATAGAATCAAAACTCAACACTTACAAAAGAATTCCACCCAGGGACAGGGGGATTTCCATCAAATAATGGCCCATCAACCAACCATTAGCCAAACAGACACTAACAAGCCTTGCATTTCTATACCCAGAAACTAACCATTCAATTACACAAATTTACATATCCTCCCCAACAGGGGTTCACAGCACATAAACTCCACACACACACACCTACACAATCATTCTCTGAGGATGCCAGCAACAGATGCAGACGAAACGTCAGAAAGAAACTATTCCAGAACACAGCCTCACAGCCTGGAAAAAAACCAAGGAAAATCAATCAGTCCACCCTCTGGACTTTATCAGACCAGGCAAATATAGCATCATAAGGATACCTAATGATCACAAAAGGGCACACATACCAGACAAAGTCACACTTTTGCGATCATGTATTGAGAAAAACCCATTCCTTTTTATAGACAGGCCAAGCCATCAATTCATCTCCCGTAGTGATTTGTTGGTGGCATTGTTTGAATCCTCATGCCATTGTACTCATGTGAATACAGCATCAATGGGCAAACACTTCCGGGTGAGATTGCGACAGCCGGGTAGGAGATGCGCTTTTATGACACACACACACACCCTATTTACTTGGGCTTTAAAAGTATGTTTCAGTGCTTTGCTGTACTTTTTGTGTCTTTATTTGGCTTTAATTTTTAAATTTCCTATGCTAGCATCTTCTTGCAAGAATCAGTGAGATTTCAACCATGGAAGTAAACGGAGCTCCGTTTGTGCTCCGTTACTGCCAGGTAAGCTTCATCAACACTGTTCAAGGTAAGTCGGGGGGAGGGTTAATTTGCTGGCATAAAAACAACACAATTTATGCTGGCAAAAGAATGTGGGGGGGGCGTCTGAAAAACCACGTGATAGTTTTAGCTAATCACCTCAGAAAAATATTTCCAGGTAGGACTGGGTTGTTTTGTTTTGTTTGTTTTGACATTTTGGGAGTTCTTGTCTATTTGTTTCCTTGGTAGCTCTAGAAGCATTAATCCAATGGCCTCTTAGCTGTTCACCACCAATGTAGTAATATTTAAGCCCACACAAACTCCTGCTAGAAGCAAGAAATTGATCATTGTGCTTTTAAAAACATGATTTTGAAAGTAGTTTAGACATTAATACAGGATAGTAATACATTTTATTTAGGAATATTTGGCATTTCTATTATGGAGAGTGCAGCAAGGCTATGGTAGAAACAGGAGTAAATTACTCAGGAAACTATAGTATGGTTAAAAAAAAGAAAAGAAAGAAAGAAAACTTACCTTTAGTGCATCCATCCAGGAAAGTCCATCCTGGTATAGGAAAAAGAGAACCCAAATTAGTTGATTTGTATTTGGTAACTCTATACACACTGATTTTTGTGTTTCGCCTCAGGTGTTTATTGCTCCAGACTCTTTTGTGAAGTCTTCCAAATGCACTATGTGCTTTTGCTAATCTGTGATCGATCTCTTTGTCAATCTTGGCATCTGAGGAGATGATGCTTCCCAGGTAGGTGAACTGCTGAACGGACCTGAGCACAGATTTGCCGATGGCAATGTGGGGATGGTGGTGTTTGTCCTGTGGTGCAGGCTGGTAAAGAACTTCTGTTTTCTTCAGGTTGACTTCCAGCCCAAACAGCTCTGCAGCTGTTGCAAAGCAGGACGTTAGGCGCTGCAGAGCTGCTTCTGTGTGGGCAACAAGGGCAGCAGCATTGGCAAAAAGCAGCTCACGGACTAGATAGTTTAGAGTCTTAGTGTGAGCCCTCAGACGGCTTAAGTTAAACAAGCTACCATCAGTACGGTAGCGTATATAGATGCCGTTGTCTTCTTCAAGCTCTGCCATAGCCCTTTGGAGCATCATGCTAAAGAAGATTGTAAATAAAGTTGGTGCAAGAACACAACCTTGCTTCACTCCATTAGTTATTAGAAAGGGCTCTAAAAGAGCATCACCATATCTGACTTGACCACGCTGGCCCTCGTGTAGCAAGATAATCATTTTAAGGAATTTGGGGGGACATCCTAGTCTTTCCAGGATCTGCCACAGACCTTTTCTACTTACAGTGTCGAAGGCTTTTGTGAGGTCGACAAATGTTACATAGAGACCCTTGTTCTGCTCCCTACATTTTTCTTGCAGTTGTCTAGGGGCAAATACCATATCTGTAGTACTCCTATTGGCTCTGAAGCCACATTGGCTTTCAGGGAGAAGTTCTTCTGCAATAACAGGAACTAATCTGTTCAGGAGTATCCTTGCAAGGATTTTTCCAGCAATAGAGAGCAGTGTTATGCCTCGATAGTTCGAGCAATTCGATTTTGCTCCTTTTTTCTTGTACGGGGTGATGATGACTGCATCTCGGAGATCTGATGGCAGTTCCCCTTTTTCCCAGCAATTCACAAGGAATTCGTGGAATTTTTTGTGGAGTGCATGACCTCCGTGTTTCCAAACTTCAGGTGGGATTCCATCAATCCCAGCTGCCTTGCCGTTTTTCATCTGCTGTATGGCCTTAAGGGTCTCTTCCAAAGTGGGAGCTATGTCCAATTCTTACCTTGTTTGAACATATGTCAAGAGGGCAGAGTTTACTGTGTGGCCTCAATCAAGTCATTCAGTCACTTTATTTCTCATACGCTATTTTTCTTGCTAAGCTTGAGGACTGTTTGTTGATGTCATTATGAAAAAATGGAATATAAATATAGCAGACGCCCCCTTGTCGTGGGAGAGAGGTTTGCGTACCCTAATGATGTTTTGAGCTATGCTGGCGGTGGCACAATAGCCACCAGTAGGGTCTCCCATGCCAGACAGTTCAAAAGGAAGGGTCTGACAAAAAGCGTCAAAGGGCAGGATGGGCTCCCTACACACACACACACATTATATATATTATCAAGACTGCAGACCTGGTGAGATTTGAAAACATTTTATGCCCTCTGTGGGAAGAACAGAGGGCCTTTTGGGACTATAACAGCTGTTTCCAGGCACAATTCAAATTGATAGTTTTAACCTATGAAGCCTTAGGACTTTATCAGACCACCCTCCAATAAACATTATTTTGCCAGCATATTTTGAAGCATTTTTATGCCAGCAAAAGAACCCTCTTGATCAGACCTACCTTTAGCAGCATTAATGAGGCAGCCCCAGCATAAACGGAACATGAACAGAGCTCTGTTTATTTCTGGGTTTGAGATCTTGACGATTCTCATGAGACGATGCGAGGGCAGCAATTTTTTAAAAATAAAGCAAAATAAACACAAAAAAGATAGACACAAGCACAGAAACACACTTTAAAAATCACAAGTTCTGGAACTGACTCCCTAGAAAGGTTAGTTTGCCCATCCACAGTGTTCTTCTGACAGCACATGAAGACTATTTTGTTTCAACAGGCCTTTGGGGAATGCCTGATTATGGAGTGTGGGGAATTTTTAATAATGGGCTGCATCACTATTTGTCATTTTTAAATAGATATACTTTTAAATGGCTTTTAATTCTATTGATACTTTAATTATGTAAACACATAATGGGTACTAATTTTAATTTTGTAAGCTGTCTTAAATCCCAAGGCTGGGGAAAAGGTGGGGTATAAATAAGCATTATGTTCTCATTGTTACCATCCTCCAGCATGCCTGGGTAGGTGATAGCCAGGGGGGCTGAGTGATTCTTGGTGTTGTGATTTACAGCAACATTACTCCTGCCCACCAGGGGCTTATCGTGATTTCCTGATCCCGTATCTGCCCCTCGCTGTTTATACAATTTTTGTCACTCTTTAGGAAATCCTGGAAGATCCCGTGATTGATATTTACATGACAAAAGTCTTTATTGCTCCCACACTGTTATATCCCATGCTTTTGCTGTTTACACATGTTTAGCTTACCGGGAATTTTTTTTTTTAACTGTCAATCAAGGATGCGATTACTCATGTTTTCACAACCTTGGTGACGCACTTCCTTTAGAGTTCCGCGCCACGAGCAATGCTATTGGCTGGCTGGGGGGGGAAAGGGGGCAGAGGTTTGGTATTCCCCTTGCCTCTTTAAAATGTTAACCCTTTAAGCAGAGGCAGAAGGCATTTTGAAAGACCTCGGACGGAGGAACAATTAAACCATGTCCTTTCCCTTTGAAATCAAGCTGAGTAGAGGCTTCAAATTTCTTTCATTTCTTTCGCTTTAAGCAGAGGCAGAAGGCATTTTGAAAGACCCAGACTGAGATCTTTCGCTCAGACGCAGGGAGATCAAGCCGAGTGAGGTGGGGGTTGGGTTTCCCCTTGCCTCTTTAAAATGTTAACCCTTACAGCAAGCCAGCGACAGACAGGCATTTTGAAAGACACAGACACAGAGAGGGGGAATTAAAGGGTGTTCATTCGCTCAGAGGCTTGAATATTTTAATGTGTTCTGACACAGGGAGGTGACCAAGGGAGGGGATGAATGGATGACCCTCTGCCCACCGCGATCTCTCTAACATGCAGTTGAGGAAGAGGTTAAAGCCGGAGGGTTTGCAGTATAGAAATCCATTTAAAAAGGTAATTGAGTACACGCGCACACACACACATCAACCTTTGTGCAGCTGGAAGGAATGCCTTTGTTTTCGGCTGGTGAGGCTGGATCTGTTGAACGGGTGACTGACCCCTCCTTTTCTGGTCGCTGATCACTAAGCCCGCCCCCAGTCACCATTTCCAGTCATCCCCTAGTACCGAGATATTTTGTAACAGGCTGTTTACATTTCCGATTTTCCGAATCCTCCAGTGACTTTTTTAAAAACGGCACAAACCGCAGGACTGGAAGTCCCGCAGGTTGAGGGATAAAACCCCTTCCGAAAATCATGTATCCGACCCGATGTATGTGTAAACTGCCAGGGATCGACACAAATTCTTCCCAGGACATTTTCATCATGTAAACGACACCCTGGTTTTCTTACTTCTGTTCTTTAAACTTATGGTAAGCTTCATTTAACCCCCTTAGAAATGGAAATGAAAGAGATTCCATCCAAAATGTGTGACACGCATTGAGTAGGTATTAAGGTTACACAAAGCAATCCAAACACCTTTGTATTTTGAGATGGCTCCTTAGGACTAAGGTATAGTTTAATCTCATTTTAGCCAACACAAACATTTCTATCCCCAGAGAATCTAAGCTTCATCAGTGGAGCAATGTAACATGACAAGCCATGTGTTTCTGGAAGTTTGTTTCTTGCCTAGGGTGCTTTGCCAGGAACAGAGCCAAAAAAGACTTTGGCTACCCCAGGATTGCACTAATGTACCCAAACAGGGCCTGGAGAGTTCACTAACTCTCATGCAACAGACATTTAAAACAAAAATCACAAAATTAAGATGAAAAGGAAGGGAAAAGGTTAGGTCTGCAGAAGTGTTCTGTGGCATTAGTTTTCCATGGGTTTTTTTCTGGGCTGTGAGGACGTGTTCTGAAAGAGTTTATTCCTGATGTTTTGCCTGCATCTGTGGCTGGCATCTTCAGAGATCTTCTCATGGCCTCACAGCCCAGGAAAAAAGCACAGAAAACCTATGGATGCCAGCTGTGAAAGCCTTCGACTTCATGTTCTGTGGCATTGTTTGCACTCACTAAGTGACATTTGTAGGTCTAATATAATTTGCCATTATTTATAATAAACTATTAAAAATGGCAAGGTAATGGAGCAACTTTAGTTAAGGAATTAAGCTTCGTCTTAGGTCTTGTCTATACGAGGGGGGGAAATATGAACACATCCAAAAAGCCAAGCATTTGCAATGATGCAATCTGCCTACATGGCCAAAAGAGCCCCCCTAAACTCTGCACGGCCCCCTAGCCAGATGGCAGCTACAAGTGATTTACTCACGATTTTAAATCTGATGCCGCCAATTAAGAAAAAACAAGCAGTTTCCCAGGGTGTGCACAAGCAACACTTTGCATTTACAAATAAATAAAATTAAATTTAAAAAGTATAAAATTTCCACTTGATCAACTTAGCTGAAAATTCAACATGGTGGCAGCAGTGGCTTTCCCTTTTTTGCTAGCCCCACCCCCTGTGCTTGTCCAGCCAATCAGATTGCACTGCCTGTTCATATCTGTGCAGATATGAGTGTTCAAACGGTCATACATTCGGAAATCGTATGGAACTTTTCAGAAAATCTGTATGAAGCACGGACTTTGCTGTGGATTTGGCTGCCCCCCCCCTTCCAAATGACATGTATTTGTGCAAATGGCCATTTGAACGGATCGCCCATCTTTCGCATCGCATATATATTATTTTGACCGTATAGACAGGACCTTAGAATATAAGCATATGCTTCTACAGCAGTGAAAACTCGATGTCCATCAAGGCAGATTCCACTGAGAAAGTGTTGGAAATTCTTAAAGCATGAATGCAGAATCCAACTTGAGGATAGTTTAGCATGTTTCTAGAAGCAGTGCTTACTCAACCAGTGAAAGATCTCTGTTTGTCACAGCAGGTGATTTTTCTCTTATGAACCTTTCGGTTGGTGTGTTTTGTTTTGTGATTGATCATCGGGATGAAAACATGGGCTTAATCTGCAAGTCTGGTTTATTTATTATATTTATTGAATTTATACCCCCACCTTTCAGATCGCTGAGGCATGTTTCTCTGAGTAAATCCCACTGAGGGAGGGGAAAGGATTAATTTTCAGACAATGCGTTTTACTCTTTATTATCTGTTTGATCTGCAAAAGAAACCTCAAATGAAAAAAAAAAACCCAAACTAAAAATTCTGGTTGAACGTTCTATTTCCCAGAAGTCTCTGTTCCTTATGCTGGCCTGTCAAGAATGCAACAGTACAGCCAGCTCAATTTTGACACAGAAGCCTAAGTCTAAGCAAGTTACATTTTTGCTTGAACCCACTACCTGTCACATAAAAGGGAGGCTGATAGAGAGGGCCAATAAAATAACATTTTGACCTTGGTCAGGATGTCAGAATATGTCAGAATTCCCTCCATAGTTTGAAAGAGCTTTATGGTGCATTTTTAGGACCATATTGTGCAATATGTTGAATGTGAGACATCTAGCTAAGACATCTTTTCTTTTTTATTTGGAAGTAAGCATGTGAAGACTGTGGTCCGTATTAGCCCCACGATATACATGTAGAGGAAGGATGGGCCAGTGTGGTGTATGGGTTTGAGTGCTGGACATAGGAAATTATCAGATGCCTGCAAAAACCACCCCAGGAGCATGCGAGGATGATGTTACTGTTACGCAAAGGGGTTCTGGTTTCAGATGTCCTCGTCATCCTCATGTACTCCTCCTGTGCTGCAGCCGTGAGTAATGCATCACTTTTCATTGACAGGGGGTCTGATAATCTCCCAAGACTCTGGGAGACCAGTGTTCATATCCACACTCAGCCATGAAAACCCACTGGGTGATGTTAGACAAGTAACACTCTCTCAGCCACAGAGGAAGACAATGACAAACCTCTTCTGAACAAAACCCATGACAGATTTGCCATGTCAACATTGAACTGAAGGCACATTTCAACAAGAGGAAAGTTAAATCGTCCCTTGCAGTCATCTTGAGGAGGGTGGCTGAGCAATTCTTTAAACCATGTTACAGGTTTTTTAACAAACTGGGCAGGGGGACTCTGTCGATATCAAATGAGATTCCCCTCCCCTTTCTTTTTTAATTCCATAAGGAGGAGTGAATCATGGCTAGATCCATGTTATCTGAAGGACTGTATTCTCCCATATGAACTTGTCCATGTTTCAAAATCTTCTGCAGAGGTCTTTCTATATCCCACTACCCTTGCAGATATATCTAGTGGAAACATGAGAGAGGGTCTTCTCAGTGGCTGCCCCCAAGCTCTGGGACTCACTTCCTAGAGAGGTTAGACTGGGGTGCCATCCTTTCTACCCTTTTGTTGTCAACTGAAGACTTTTTTGTTTGGCAAGCCTTTGATGGCTGACTGCTCAGGGCAAAGTGCCTTTCACGTGTTCTAATGTTTATATTTGTTCTTTTTAATAGTTATGTTTAACTGGTTTTAATTTTATTAATAGTTTTATTAAGCACTATTTAAACTTTTCATGAGGTGAATTTTTTTTAGCTATGTTTGTTTTAACGTTGGTAAGTCATCCTGAACTGAGTCCCGAACTGGGGAAAAGGAGGGGTAACAATAAAAACAACAATTTAAAAAGCAGATTCAACTTTTAAACTTATCCTATTTGGGGGCTTTATCCAAAGGGATAAATCCCCAAATTGGATCAGGGCCAAACTGTTTACTTCAGTTTAAAAGAAAAGGTCTTTCTGTCAAATCTGTCAGCTGTGTCTCTCCCTGATCCCACACCCTACCCCCAAGAACTCTCTGTCTGGAGGGGAGTTTGCACCTGATATTTTTTTTCCCTGCATACTACTTCTCCGTTGCAAATTGCCCCTACTTGAGGTGTTATGTACTTAAATAAACAAAAAGAAACAAAACTGGTTTTTAAAGTTGCTTCTCTCTCTGGGTTTTCTTCCCAAACGAAGATTCAGGAAGGACTCTGTTCATATGTGACATAGAACTAGGCTCCAAGATGCACATGGCTGTAGGTTGTAAGTATGTGGACAAATGGAGAGCCCATCCTTTTATACATAATTGTCAGGACAGCTGAGTTTCCACATACATTCATCTGTTGTTTAAAGCATATCTAGTATGAGTCGCTTCCTTTTTGCTTTCTGAGGCATCTCAACAACCATTTAATGTCAGGCTCTTTGTTTCTGGGAACTCAACACAAATGTTGACATAGCTATATGCAAAGTGCCATTCTGAAGCTTCAAAGCACGTTTAGCAAAGATATATCTGATGTCACATAAAGGAACTATCTAGTACTTTTTATTGGCTCTGGGGAAACCATATTGATAGACATGAAATAGCAAGATAACATTGCTATCACTTGCCTGTAGGCACTTTTTAAATAAGGAAGAAGAAAAGAACACATTTTAAACTAAACATGGGGTGGCTTTTGGCATTCATTTTAATGAGATCTTCTACATAAAAGAACACAGTTGCTCACAAATTTTAGACACTACAAGCCAGATTGTTTTTTAGATAGAGAGGAGAAACCAATTCTCTCCCACAGTGTTATCAAGAAATCAGTGAGTAGGATTATTTACTTAATGTTTACCATACACAAAGGATGTTTTATATTTTCAAACCATGCACCCTTGATGATAGTTGAGTGCTTTTCCCCAGCATGTTGTAAAAGGAAAACAGATCAGCTCCTTCCTTGCCCTGCAAGCAAAGAGAAATGCCTGAAAACTCAGGTTAATCATAAGACCATGTTATTGATGGTATTTTATAACAGAAGGTGGGATTTTATTCTCTGAAGGTTCAGCTACCAGGCAAAGCTGACCAATTTGGTTTCCAGTAACTTTAAAAAAACAAAAAACAACCCAGTACAGTATCTAAAATTATCCCCAGACAGTTATGCCCAGTCAACAGCTTTTTCATGACCAACTGGATGGGAAGAGACTGCTTCATTCCAATTGGTGCTTTCGTTAAGCAGAGCAGCTTAGTGTAGTGGTTTGAGTGATGAACTATTACTCTGGAGACCAAAGTTCAAATCCCCACTCTGCCATGGAAACCCAGTGGGCAACGTTGGGCAGGTCACACTCTCTCAGCCTCAGAGGAAGATGATTATAAAACCCCTCTGAACAAATTCTACCAAGAAAAGCCCATGAGAGGTTCACCATAAGGTCACCATGAGTCAGAAACATCTTGAAGGCACACAATAACAACAAACAAAGTTAATGGGTATAGTGCTATGTAAAGCAATTAAAAGGAATACCAGTGTTTGAAAGAATCATTGTACTCTGTGACTATAATGGCATGGCCAAGTTTAAATGACTTTTCACGGAAATTTGTTAACAGACCTGATGAAGTCTCAATTAAATGCAGCTGTACATGGAAAAATCTAGAAAAGCCACACCTAACAATTGATGTAGATGCTGAAGACAAATGCAGAACAATACAGAGTACACAAGTATTCATGTGTGGTGGTCTCCATAATAATTAAAAGAGGCTGAAACTTCAGACCTTTCCCATGCTCCTTCAGACTTGATTGTTTAAGGCAAAACTGTGTTTTGAAACAACGCTTCACAAACAGTGCAATTACAAACACATGTCCTGGGCCAGGCCAAGGGAGAAAATGGGAAGGAAGGGATGACATCAGTTGAGTAACGAACATTATTGCTAATGAAAGGATCTCTGCATCTCTTTTTGTACAAATATATCTTCTGAACTGCAGAAGCCAATTCTCTCATAAAAAGCGTAATGAAATCCATTAGGCAAGGAACATTGAGCAACCAAAGGACAGACCAGCTTGCATGAGAACAAGTTTTGGAGCAAAGAGATCAAGGATTACAAATAGATACACAAGAGAATGCCTGGCCCAAGGAATGTTCATTGCAAAGGAGCAATGTCATGGGGAAAGAGGACCAATTAAAGTGTGGCAGTTCAGGAAACATTAGCTGACACTCTGTTAGTGACTTATATCGAAGTAAGTGGCCTGACACGTGTGAGAAAGAGACTTTAGCAGTTGTGCAATGTCTGTATTCACCAAGAGGCTGCCATGATGTTATCATGTAACAGTGCCCACTGCACAACAGTACCTACAGAAGTAAGTTATGCACATTGCACCCCAAGCCATTTTGGTGCCCATTGTACATCAGGGCTCTCTGGCTAGTGCCCTGTCACACCTCTTTGCAATTAACTAACTGAGTTTTGCTGGGCTTCTACTACTTAGTTACAGATACATAAAGTTATTATTATGATGTTTATTTGTTGTTTTTAACAGTTTTGTTTTTTAACTGGATTTAATTTATGGTTAGTTTTATGGTACAGTGGGCCCTTGGTATCCACTGGGGTTTGGTTCCAGGATCCCCTGTGGATACCAAAACCCATCGATGCTCAAGCCTCAATGCATACAATGGCATAGTAAAATGGCATCCTTTATATAAAATGGTGAACAGCAAGGTTTGCTTTTTGGATTTATTGTGTGTATGTGTGTGTGTGTGTGTGTGAATATTTTCAAGCCATGGTTGGTTGAATCCGTGGATAGAGAATCCAAGGATATGGAGGAACGACTGTATTTTTTAAATTTGCATTTGGCATATTTTTTAGCTACGCTTTTAACTGTTATAACCCACCTTTAGTCCCAGGAGATTTTCACACGGGGGAAATAACCCCTGCGGAGATTGGGAGAGAAAGGGGGCTGTTCTGGTTCCAGTGCTCCGTTTCGCACCCCCTCTTCCTTCTCCCGATCTCCTGTCGTCCTCCCCCCATCCTGCTTCCATTTCCCTCCCACTATGTTCCACTATTTTTTTACTAACAAAGAACTTTAGTTACTAAAAAATATTGGGAGGGAAATGGAAGCAGGATGGAGGGAGGATGACGGGAAATCGGGAGAAGGAAGGGTGTGTGCAAAATGGAGCACTGGAACCAGAACAGCCTGTTTCTCTCCTGATCTCCACTGGGGTTATTTCCCCCATGTGAAAATCTCCCCAGACTGGGGAAAAGGTGGGATGTAATACATTTAATAACAATAATATTGAACAATTGATTGTGGTCTACTGTACAAATGATTAAGGCTGGAATCTTCTTGATGTGCTATACTGGTGTAACCATGCCAGAGCAGGTAATGACAGGAAGAAGAAAAGGAAGCAAGGCCCCTTGAGGAATTGTCTGCTCAGAGCAAGGGCATATAAGAGTGGGGTTCAGCCAGTACATCAGTCCAGGAGTCCAGGGCCTGGAGAGCCAAGGAGGGGTCCATGAACATGGAATAAGGCATTTATGAAAATTTACCAGTGGCCATATTCAGATAGCTTGAGATAGCCATCATGTTCAATTAGCCATTATGTTCCATCATGTTCAATTATGCTTTCATAATCATACATCAAAAGCTTTCTACTTTGTTCATATTTTATCATAACCATATATTTCTATAAAGAAGGAAAAATTACAACTTTAAAATTTCATGTTATATCATTATCTTTATTGAAAAGACTTAACTGAGAATTTAAGGTCCAATTCTGAGAGGAGTCCCCCCACCCCAGGACCCAAAAGCATTGTTGTTCTGCCTTGCAAAATTTCTCTTGGAAGCACTGCTCAGAGCCAGCAGATTTTATTTGCCTTCCTTGTCACCACTCTAGAAGCTTTTATTAAAAAATGCAAGTGCAAGCCTAGCATATCAACAGGATTCTGGCCTAAGTGTGCAGTAAGAAATCTTTTTTTTTCCCCTTTCATCAGAGTTCTTTAGAAAATGGACAAGAGCAATTAATAGAGCTCACAGACATTTTGATTTGCAATCTATAACATTGATTTCTGTCCAAGAATGGTCACAATTGGAACCCTAGAAGATGATCAAAGGTACTCCAAACCATGGAAGTCACTTCAGATTCTAGTGGCAAAAATGGATACGAGAGTAGCCCCAGGCTGCAAACATGATCCCTCAGAGGGTGTGGAACCCCCATCCAGAACAGATAGTCTAACTATTTCCCAGACATAGCAACCACATTGTTATAAGGTCTATGTCTTGTCAGGATTCAGCTTCAGTTTCTTGAACTTCATCCAGTCTACCACTGCATGCAGGCATGGGACCAGAACTTGCACGGCCACACTTGATTCATTCAGATGTGTCAGTGAAGGAGAATTGGGTGTCATCAGCATACTGATGATACTTTGCTCCAGATCTCCTGATGACTAATCTAGTAACTTCATATAGCTATTAAATAACATTAGGTAGATGTAGGTATCTGCAGCACCCCATAGAACAGTTGCCAGGGGGATAAAAAGGATGAATAGAAGAGAACAAATAAAAGAGAGATTACATAGGTTAAAGATTTCCTGGTTCAATTGCATACAATTAAAACAGTGGACAATGGAATGGATAAGGGTAAATAAGGAATGTTGAAAATATACCAGATTTGTAGAGTTGGTCATACAAAGAGAAAATAGGGTAGTTATTTTATATCACTGGTGAATTTGCCAGTTATTTTAAATATATGCACTATTATATGTAATTTTAAGGGAGGTAAACTGTTTTAAGTTACTACTATTGTTATGGATTTGTTTTTATATCCAATTGTTGTGAGCCGCCTTGATTGCCTAATAGGCAAAAGGTGGGGTACAAAAATAAAGTTATTATTATTATATTATAATAAAGGGTACCATTAGTGAATTATATAAATTATTGTTGAAAACTGAAAAACAAAACAATTATTTAAAGGTAGTATGGGAGGATGATTTAATGCTGCCAATCAGAGTTGGGGGGAATTTGGGATTTGGGCATTTTGAAAAATATGTCAGTAAGAATAAAAGAAAATTATTATAAATTGATACGGAGATGGTACCTGACATCAGTAAGAATAAGTTGAATAGATCAAAATTATTCAATGTTATGTTGGAGGGGATGTCAAGAAAAAGGCACTTATGCTCATATGTGGCGGAGTTGTAAATATGTACAGAAATTTTGGCAAATGGTATTTAAAGAAATAAGAGATAACAGGACAAGATATAGAAATGTGTCTAGATATTGCATTGTTATCAATTTAGGATAAGGTTAAATGTAGCCAAGTTATGAAGGATCTGATTACAAATTTATTAACAGCAGCAAGATTAATGATACCTAGAAAATGGATGACACAAGGAGATTGCCAGATAGAGGAATGGTATAGAGAAGTATGCAACGTTGTTATTAATGATAAATTAACATGTAGATTGAAAGTTTAAAAAGGATTATGGAAAAGTTGTAAATCTGATGAAATATGGAAGCCATTTATAGAATGTTTTTTTAAGAAAACGGGGATACACACCTCCAAGAGAATTATTGCAATTTTGGAAAATGGAATAAATAATTGGTATAGATGGTCCTGGGGGTGGGGAGCACTTGTAGGGGATAGAGAGAAATTAAATCAATGTTAATAATTAAGGTGAAAGTTATGTATTCATTTTAAAGAAGAAGTATTTAAGAGTGTAATATGCTTGATGTATGCATTTAAGAGTATAATAAAAGAATTTTTTAAAAAAGAACAGTTGCCAGGGGGCTAAGAAACAATCTTCCAGGGCTACTCTCTGGAATCTGGAAGTACAGTTCCCTCAACTTCCATCCTCCTGAGCCAATCCAGAGGATGATGGTTGATGCTATCAAACAAGAGCAACAAGGTTGCACTCTCTCCACCTCCCTCTCTCAATAAAGGCCACTCTTTAGAATGATCAAAGCCAATTCAGTCAAAAACCTGAACCCAAATTAAAATGGGTCTAGATAATCATTATTACCCAGAGAGTCCTGATATACTTATTGAAGACACATAAATATTTAGAAGAAAAAAATTGCAACAGTACTTTCATGGGAGACTTCTTGTGGCCACTGCAGTCTGTGCACAGACAGCAGAGTCTTCCAGGATTAATGTCCTTGCCTTGGAATGATAGTTGGTAATTAAATATATACAAGTAATGGATTTGAGTTCCAAACCATAAATCTTCAAAGCAAGTAATCTGGGCAGACAAGTCTGCATCCCTCCTCTAAGACGATTTTTGGCTGCTCAGTGACTGTTTACATTCCATTCACTGGGCCTGTACTGTATTTACTTTCCCATATTTTCAGTGCTTTACTCTGTATCTCGATTGAGAGCACTGACAGTTATACACACACACACACACACACACACACACACACTTTTTTTAAAAAAAATAATAAGATAAGAGTAGTGGTGGTTTATAGTGCTCAAAAAAGCAGCCCATTGTACACTAAACCTAAAGTTTAATCATTCTTGGGTGTGAAAGACTTTTTCCAGAAAGAAAGTTAGTTAGTTTACAAATTATCTGAAATTTCAGAAAAAATGATAACCTGGCCAGGAGTGGTAATGTATATGAAGAATCTATATACATAAGCATTGTCCCTCTCAACATAATTCCCTTGAACTAGGTGTATTTGAATATTGCAACACTGAGCATAGGGCCACCAGAGCAACCCCATTTTACTACCTCTGCATTCAGCCCCTTCACATTTGTGAAGCACAAAGGAGGCTTCAGAGAGCAGGGGCTGTGGCCCCCAAAGGTTGTTAGATTCCAACTCTCTTCAGCCTCAGAGAACATGGTGAATAGTCAAGTATGATGCAAGTTGTAGTTCAACAATGTGGAGCCATAGCTTCCCCACCTCTGTTATAGATGATCAAGGTAAGAGTTACAAAACAGCGTGCCACTCTTAAAATAATGACTAAGACCTGTGAAATGTGTGTAGTATAGTATCTACTATATGTGCTAAGGCTGGGAAATCTGTGGCCCTTTGGGATGTTGCTGGACTACAACATCCATCAACTGTTGGCCAAATCCACACTACACAAATAATCTAGTTTAAAATTGGATTATTTGCCATGGCTCCTTCCTACTGCCTGTGCTTCACCAAACTACAAATCCCAGGATTCCATAAGAAGTACCAGACTACAGTTCCCACTATCTCCACCTAGCATAGCAGATAGCCCAATACTTCAGGAGGGCACCAGAATGGGAAGTTTGTACTATATTGTATTACAGCTTGTTGCTTGTAGCTATAATGGGAAAATCCTTCAGCTTTAGTTGGTTATACCCCAGTCCTCTGATTCATTAGTTGTTTACTGCAGGTTGTTAACAGCCCCAAGGATTGGCTTTAATCCCCAGCCAGAGTGTTCAAATACAATACATCAGCAACAGGTAATTATTCACTTTGAAGTCTTTTGCTCCTTTTCCCTGCACCTCCCCCCCTTGAGGTGAAACCCAGGACTTTAAAGCACTGTAACAGATTATTTCCATCAAAGCATAAAAATTAATAATGCAAATGTCAAGAAGTTAATTCGCTTCCCTTAAACACAAAGGAGGGCAAATCCCTTCTCTTCCTTTTGATTTCCACTGCAGCCTTTAAAAGTTTCTCATGTTGTTTGTAGTGACAGTTTTAACAGATTTTTCTCAAGATGCATCTGTGGAAATTCAGCAATACCTTATGGCGTCCTTCCCATGTTTTTACTTAACGGAGTGTCTTTGATCATCTCCCGCCCTCTTGTTCTGCTACCCAGACCCTTGATGTACCTTTTTAGTTCATGAACTGCTGGGTCCTAAAAAAAAATCAGTACTTTTTTTAAAAAAAATACCAGGGTAACCATAAAAAAAGAAATATATCTTGATAGACTTTTAATATAAGAACAATAACAGATACAAACACAAAAGATTTAATATTAAAATAATTTATCACAAGATGGGGGGGATGCTTAAAGCAGAGGTGGGCATTCTGTGGCCTTCCAGATGTTTTAAGACTCCAACTCCCATTAGTCCCAGACATCTTGTCTAGTGATCAAGGGCATTGGAACCCTAGTCTAACATCTGGACCACCACAGATTCTCTGTTGTTGCTGCTGCTGCTGTTGTTTGCCTTCAGGTTGCTTCTGACTTATTGTGACCCTAATGTGAACCTATCAGGGGGTTTTCTTGGCAAGATTTGTTTGGAGCAGGTTTGGCTTTGCCTTCCTCTGAGGCTGAGAGAGTGTGACTTGCACATGGTCACCCACTGGGTTTCCATGACTGAGCAGGGATTCGAACCCTTGTCTCCAGAATCATAGTCCAAGACTCAAACCATTATACATGCTGGTTCTGTGAACCAATGGGTAGATTCTCTACCCATAACATAAAAGGTAAAGCATACATTTAGTTAATAAGCCATGGAAATTGCATTTGTCCCCATTTACATTTATGCTTAAAGCTATGCAAATAATTGGCCTTGAATCAACAACTTCTATAGCTCAAGTGGTGAGAAGAATATTTTTCTTTGTGTGTTCCTGTTGGGCAGGGGGCTGGACTGGATGGCATTTGTGGTCTCTTCCAACACTATGATTCTATAATTCATCACATAAATAAGGAATAGACAATTACCCAAAAGAGAGATGATCAAGATTTATCTTCAGTACAATATTTTTTAAAAAATACACATAATGTTGCCTTTCTTTGACTCAATGCAAAATTTCAGGAACTAGAACTGTATTTCAAAATACTGTTTGGATCAGGGATAGAATACATGATTCCCCAGATGTTGGCTCCAGTTCTCCTCACCATTGGCTGTGCTGGTTAGGGCTGATGGTATAGTCCAACAACATCTGGAAAACCATATGTTCCCCTGGTATAGATGTTAGATTTTGTTTCAGAACTGGGGTTCCTTTGAAAACTGTAGACTCTTCATCAGTATAACCTGACCAGTAAAGATTAGAGCAGGGATTATTTTTAGCACTACAACTAAAATGAAGCTTTACCATTAGATCTAAAACCACCATGGAATGATGCACCAGCTGGGATCCAAATATCTACTTTTAGTCTGTCTAAGGGCTTGGACAACTACTGTAGAATTTATTTTTCCTTTCAACAGTAAACATCATCCTGATTGTTGCAAGGAATACTTTAAACTGTTTAAACTGTCCATCTGAGTTGCTTTTTAATTAGCTTTTACTATTCTTGTGATAAATGTTTATGTATTGTGTAATTTTTATGCAGCTTAGAAGACTTCAGTGGAACAGTGGTAAATAAATACGATGAACTATTTTTTGAAGATCATCTCAGTTTCAGAAATTTGTCACGTGTCACTGGGAGATGTTTCCCATGTAAAACAAGTTCCATAATTGTTTAGTTCCTAGCCACTGTGAAGTGCAAGTACCTGTTGAGTGACCTCTTTATCTCTCAGCGACAGGACTCTAAGATCACCAGTAAGTAAATATCTCTTCACATGAAAGAACTGTAGATCAGTCTGGTCAGACATGGCCATTGCTTCAGTGACTTTCATGTTTTCATCAGTATAGATAAGCTTCCATATCACCCAGTGTCAATTAAACTCAACAGGACTGGTGTGGTATAGGCATGACAATGTGAGTATGAGACCTGTTGTGTCAAGACCATGTATTTTTGGACAGCAACTCCTATCAGTTTTAGCCAGCATAGCCAATAGTGAGGCATGATGGGAGTTTCAGTCCAATAAAATCTGGAAATTCTGTTTCCTTTCAAGCTATTATGGGGATTGCAGCTAAACCCAAGAAAGAATAGGGGAGTGCAGGGTAGGTGACAGATAATGTCACGGTGTCTAGTAATCAAAATGTCCCAGGCCCTGGTTCCACTACACCACTATTGTTAAGGAACAGGAACATAGCCAGATCTGACAAGACAGGGTAGTTTCGTGTTTAACTAAAGCCCTTCAATAGATTGCATTTCCTTCTAAAGAGATGCACAAGGGAAAGTATATTCTTAAACTCATACATAGTCAATCATCTGATGTGCATATATCTTACATTTTCTCAGCATAACGTAAATATTCTCTGGTGGAGTTACACTGCAGTAACACTAAGCAGTTCCTATAATGAATACCACCAGAGTGCAACATATGAAAAACAGTAACTATGCATAGCTGTCACCACATAAAGCAATGTGCACTGCACAGAGGGAGTGTGCAATGTACATTGGCACACTACTTTGGGTGCTTATTGCACATCTGCAATGGTTCCACATGTGGAACTCTACTACTGCCACCATCAGCTGGATACGTCTGTTCCTCATTATCCAAAAAAATCACTCATGTGTAGCACAACTCATGCCTTGATCTGTCACCAACAGGATTCTGGCCTCTGTTTACAGTCAATCCTTTCCTTTGGACCACCCTTCCTGGTCTTTTGTTAACCCTTTCCTGCATCTCAGCTTATCTTCTCATTTTGACCTGTGGCTCCTTCACACTATGCAATTACAGCACTATGATTCCACTTTAAGTGCCATGGCAATATCCCATGGAATCCTGGGATTTGGAGTTTAGGAAGGGTATTGAGAATCATTAGCCACACAGCTCTTCTGCCTCCCTAATCTACAATACCCTGGGATTCCATAGGATGTTGCCGTGGCAGCTAAAGTGGGATCATAATGCTATAATTGTGTAATTTGAAAGGGCCCTAAGGACTTTACCAGATGCTGCAGATGTGGCATCATAAGGACACCTAATGATTGCAAAAGGGCACACATACCAGATGATGTCATCCTTCCGTGATCATATCTTGTTAAAAAGCCATCCTACTTTATTGACAGGCCAAGCCATCAATTGATCTGTGGCAATTTGTCGGTGCTTGAATCCTCATGCCATTGTACTCATGTGAATGCATCATCAATGGGCAAACACTTCCAGATGACATTGCAACAGCCAGGTAGGGGACACTCTTTTTATGACCCCCCCCCTGAGTAAATGGGATTTTAAAAGTGTGTTTTTGTGCTTTGCTGTACTTTTTGTGTTTTTTGCTTTAATTTTTAAATTTCCCACACTAACATCTTCTCGTGAAAACTGGAGAGATCTCAACCCTGGAAGTAAACGGAGCTCTGTTTGTACTCCATTACTGCTGGGGATGCCTCTTTTATGCTGCTCAAGGTAAGTCTGGTAGGAAGGGTTCTTTTGCCAGCATAAAAACGCCACCATTTATGCCAGCAAAAGAACATTAACGTGGGGTGGTCTGATAAAGTCCATAGCGGATTGGCTTATGCATCAACTCTGTGTTGTCAAACAGCATCCAATTTTTCAGAGGCTTTTCTTATGTTTCCACAGCTTTTTATGATTTTGCATTTGTGGCAGCAGGCATGCTCAGGGTTTACAGGAATAACCAGAGAACCAGTGCTAATTGGAAGATAACTGGCACTAATTTCTCAACCAAGCATATTGTGTTCCCTGCAACTTGATTCAAGCTTCAGTACTTCCTCTCTTGTCTTCTGGTGCAGCAGAACAGTAGGACACATTTTCCTGCTAAAGGCTGTGTATATGAGCAACCTGTAAAAGGAGGTACCAGCTTCACACAGGTAATGAAGGAGGGTAGCCTGAGGTGAGGAAGACTGGCCCTGTCGTATTTGCTGCCTCCTCACCCACAACCCAGTGATGAGCTGGACTTCTCACTTCTGAAATGAAGAACAAGGATGACATTCCCTCTGTGCCAGATGGTCCTCTATAGATAAGACCAGCAAGTCGCTGTTTATGGTTGTACCAGGTACTACTCTCACACTTCCAAAATCCCCAGAGCGAACTTTTTCTGGCCAAAAAAGAGAGTGAATCCTTGCTTTGGGAAGCCTCCAGGTGCAACCATTTACCTTTCAAATAAGTTGCAAGATCTCCCTATTCTGTACTGTTCAACATCAAAAATACCTGTTTTTGAGACTCATAAATGTAATTCCAGCCACTTTGTATTTTTTCATTTTATTTTTCAGTAGTCCATGAGGCCCTCAGAGTGTTCTGTGCATTAAAGTGGTCCCTGGACATGCCGCAGTTGCTCAATCCTGTAATAGGGCAGGATTTTCATGTATTTCATGTATTTTCTCAAATGACTTCATCCCCTTCATCCACCAAGGCTGAAACATTTTTGTGACATCAGTGCTATTAGCTGAGCACAAGCACAACTGAAATTTGGTAAGTTTTATCTCATCAGTCTATCAAGCATTGTGAAAAAACAAAGCAACAACAGCATTATAGTCATTTGTTAGTTTCTCAGTGATTGTCAAATACTTCATTTTAATTAGGCAGCCACCAAAATGATCCCAGCCAAATTGGACTCTTTCCAAATTTCCAGAGCAGGATCAGAAATTACTTTGTGGTCAGTACACATCCCTGTCAAGATTCCAATACATATTACAAAGATTTCAACTACACTTGGAAATTGATCAACAGATGAATGAAGCCTTGCACACACCATCCATGAAAATAAAGCCTTACGGGCATACCTTAATGTTGTTAATTGTGTCACTTCCAGAACTCCAGATAGGTGATGGTAGCAATTTTTTTTACTGCACCAGCCTCTGTTTTACTGCACCGCCAGTTGTTGAAAGCTATCAAAGCTCTGCTCCAGGGCCAATTCTCCTCCCTTAATTGGCTTGAGGAGAATACCGGTATTCATTTAGTGCCTCAGAGTTTATCTCCAGACACCTTTAGGGGAGCTGACCTATACATGCCCTGTACTGGAAAGGAAGAGGGACTTCAGACTTTTTTTTAAAAAAAACCTAAAATCCATATTGTGGTAATACTTTGATTAGCCCAGCCAAAAAGGCACAAATCATCTGTGCAAGGTTTCAAAAGCACAGGTTTCTTCATCAGGCAAATCTAGTTGAAAAGGAAGATAAGTGAGGAGGGAAAATGACAATTTTGCAGTCACATGTGCCGCAATCCTATATGACCTATTATGTTATGTAACTTTATGTATACACAGCTATATAACAGAGGCACTAAGAGACCCCTTTACTGAATTGTGAAGATAAGTAATGGAATACCAGCATAATGTGGACAATTACACAACTGTGCAGTTCTAAGTCCATTTAGGAAGACCTAAGTCCCCAACAGTATTGTGGCCATATTTGTTCTGAATGTTGCTTTGAGATGGTCTAGAGCCATGGTATCCAACCTGTACCCTCCAGGTGTTTTGGACTCCAACTCCCAGCTGATCCAATGGTCAGGAATTCTGGGAGCTGTAGTCCCAAACACCTGGAGGGCCACAGGTTGGACACAACTGGTCTAGAGGGAGGTTCTGCAGACTATCAAATTAGGCTCAACAGGCCATGCCCCCCAGTGGCCCCAAGGTCAAATGGGTTCAACAGAGTCAATGAAAGAAGAGCAATAAAATTTAGTACTGTACTCTGTTTGAAAATATGGGGAGGGGGAACCTTGAATATTCAACTTATCTTTATCCAGTGCAAAACTGACTGCCCTCTCCCTTCATAGGAAGATAGCGATGAGTTTCTCTGGAAGTCTATATTGTCAGGGCTGGAGATAAGTGCTGGATCAGGACAAGCATGTCAATAGGAATCAAATTGGGTAGTTTTACCTTTAGTTGGAGGGAATAAATCTTCAGTCCCAGTTCGAAATGTTTGAATCAAGCTCCAGCATAACTCCTCTTCTTCAGCTGTAAGATCTCACAGCAGAGTGGCTAAGTTTGGTATTCCGGGACAGATACGTTTATGAGGTTTATGGTAAATAGCATGGTTTTTCTCCCCATTCTCTCTGACCTCTGGTGTATCAACAAAGAGAATTGCCTTATTTGCTGACTCTGTATTGTCAAATACTGTCCCAGATGCAAAGAATGCTTTCTCAAAGACTTCACTATGTTACTGGTCTAAATCCAATTCTTAGTTCAACTAGAACTGACCCATTAAATCAAGGAAAAGTTGGTATGTCAACACTTGCAATACATTCCATTAATTCAATGGATATACTCTAGATGGAACTAAGAATTGGATTTATGTCACTTTGAAGAACAGTTGGGGTAGAATCATGCTGCCTATGTTTCCCTGTGGAAGACAATATGGGGTGCATCCATGCTGATTGAAAAAATCCCAAATTTTGTTCCTGTTCTTTTCAATTTTATACTGGGTTAAAATAAACCAACCGGGGGGGGGGATGGTATAAAAAGTATCTGATTGTACAGGGAGCTGAACAAAATATTCTGGGATAAAACAAAATGTGTGTGGATCTCCAAAATAAAATCAGAAAGAAGAGGAAAAAAGTCTGAGACTTTCTGGTCTTTTTTATCAGTCTGGATATGTGAAGTCAAAGGCTTTCGTGGCAGGCACCCATAGATTTTCCTTGGATTTTTTTCCGGGCTGTGAGGCCATGTTCTGGAATAGTTTCTTTCTGGCGTTTCACCTGCATCTGTGGCTGGCATCTTCAGAGAATGGTTGGATAAGTGTGTGTGTGGAGTTTATATGCTGTGAACCCCTGTTGGGGAGAATATGTAAATTTACATAATTGAATGGTTAGTTTCCTGGGTACAGAATGCAAGGCTCATTAATGTCTGTTTGGCTAATGGTTGGTTGATGGGCCATTAACTGCTGGAAATCCCCCTGTCCCTGGGTGGAATTCTTTTGTAAGTGTTGAGTTTTGATTCTATTGTATTTCAAAACTGGGAGCCAGATTTTGTTTACTTTTAAAGTTTCTTCTTTCCTATTGAAGTTGTCCAGGTGTTTGTGGATTTCAGTAGTTCTCTGTGCATTCTGACATGGCAGTTGTTGGTCTGGTCTAGAATTTCTGTGTTTTCAAATAGCATTTTGTGTCCAGGTTGGTTTATAACATGTTCTGCTACTGCTGATTTTTCCGGCTGGCCCAGTCTGCAGTGTCTCTCATGTTCCTTGATTCGTGTTTGCACCCTGCGTTTAGTGGTCCCTGTGTAAACTTGTCAACAGCTGCATGATATGCGATAAATTTCTGCAACTGTGAGACACTCTCTTTCTTCGCTGAGCGTAGCATTTCTTGGATTTTTTGGGATGGTCTATAGATTGTTTGGAGGTTGTGTTTCCTCATCAGTTTCTCTATTCTGTCCTTTGATGTTTGGTAAAAATACCTTCCCTTTGGGTGGCTGTTTTCTTCTTCATTCCTGTGGGTTTTTCTGGGTCTGGTTGCTCTTGTGATGTCTGATCTGGAGTAACCATTAGCCTGTAGGGCCCAGTTTAGGTGCCTTAGTTTGTCCTCCAGGTCATCACCCAGGACAAAAAAGAAGCACAATAAAAACATTGGTAGACTGTGCAAAACGGATCTGCGAACCCCACTATCTGCAAACCCCACTACCCACTAACACGGCCTCACAGCCCGGAAAAAAACCCAAGGAAAATCTAAGTCTGGATATGCCCATTGTAATCCTAGGTAGGTTATAGCATACAGTTTCCTGCATGCAAAGATGTACAAGAAGTAAGTAAGCGGGGTGTCTTGTATTCAATGAGAACTTGGGATGACACTACTCTGACCTGCTCTAAGTTCTTTCACAAATAGTTGAATATAAAGTAACAAATTATTTTTACCAATGCCTATGTGATGTAGACATTAGAATCATAGCCTGGAAAAGTTCTTTAAACTACACATTCCAGGATCCTTGGTACTCTTGGGTTGCAACCCCCCCCCCAACTTTTGCAAGTTCTGTTTAGAGTGTTAGTCCCCACTCAGATGTGAAACTCTGTGGGATGACCTTGGATGAACCACTCCCTCAGAGTCACTTATCTCTCAGTAGAAAGAACAGGTGCACGTATACCACCTTGAATGCATTCGAAAGCAAGACAGGATATAAATATAATTAATAATAAAGAAATAATTAAGTACTCAATTGTCATTGATCTGTAGGCTGATAATATAGTCCTACACACTTTCCAGGGAGTAAATCTTAGTGGGATTTAGTTAGTTAGTTACTTACTTACTTACTTACATAGAAATGTACTGAGTGTGTACCACAGAATATCACTTGCTGCCCTTCTAATTTAATTTTGTCATAGTAACAAGTGAGGTTCCACCAGTGAAAATCCACACCAGTGAAAACAACTTAGAAGAGACTCAGGCGCAGGCAGTAGAGGCTTAATGAAGAAGTTTTAAAATGGAGATTTTTATTTTTTTAGTGAGGCAAGGGTTGAAAGGGAAGGACAGGAGTCAAGAAGGAGAACATTGAACATGCTTTCTTGCTGGAAGGATCTATACATCTTTTACAAAGGGAGGGAAAAAGCACTTAACTGGAAGCCTTATCTTTTGCAAGCCATTACTGTATTTTTAAAACTCACAGGCTTCATATGCTACTACAAAGACGCTGGCTTCTGCTTTCTACCTCTGCAAGCACTTTAGATTGAAGAAACCTGTTGGCTTGAGTTCTAAAAACCCCAGATAAAAGCCTTGATTTTTTTAATTAAATTTTTACTGCTATCTACATTTGATATCTCAGCCAAATTGTATCCGCTGTAACAGCAACAAAAAAGTCACATCAAAGGGGAGCTCCCGCTCATAACCTGTAATTACAGAATTTATGGCTCAGTGACACACACTATAAGATGCACCTGCCTCCCCAGTGGTCTCTGGTAGACAACCTCAGGCTAAAACAAAGGTACTTTTCTGAAGTGGGATGGACCAGCCCTTTGAAAACTGACCTTTCATCCCACACAAGTGGGGTGGGGGTAGTGATCAATCATAAAACATTACTTCTGATGAGCAAGAAAGAGCTTGTGAAAATCTTGACTTGGTAGACAAGGAGAGGGCTTGAAGTGCTGAATGTTTTTAAAAGTTTCTGCTTTCACATTAAAAAAAATCAATTACAGTTTAAATCAAGTCATTTGACACCTCTATAATGCTTGGTTAACATTGCAGTTCCCTAGCTGCTTCCTTGCCTATGTGTTTGTTTCTTATTTGCCACCAAATGAACTGCGGCTTATGGTGATTCTATCAATGAGAGATCTCCAAGATCCCCAGGCAGCAACTGCTCTACTCAGGGCCGTGACTTCATTGGGTGACTAAATCCATCTGTCTTTCAGTCTCCTGCTTTTCCTACTGCCTTCCACTTTATCAAGCATTATCATCTTGTCCAATGGAGATTTTCAGATGTGGGGGAAAAACCCTGCAGAGGTCGGGAGAGAAACAGGGCTGTTCCACTTCCAGCGCTCCATTTCACACACACCCATCCTTCTCCCAACCTCAATTTGTTCTCCCTCCATCCTGCTTTCATTTTCCTTCTGCAATTTTTTACTAAGGGATGTTTCCGTTAGTAAAAAATAGCAGAAAATAGCGGAAGGAAAATGAAAGCAGGACGGAGGGAGAACAAATGAAAATCGGGAGAAGGATGGGTGTGTGTGAAATGCAGCGCTGGAAGCGGAACAGCCCCGTTTCTCTCCCGACCTCTGCAGGGGTTATTTCTCCCATCTGAAAATCTCCTTAGAGAGAGTTCAGGCTTGATTTGGTCTAAGACCTATTCATTTGCCTTTTTAGCAGAGCTTCATCTTCAGCACTACATTTCAAATGAATTGATTTTAATTCCTGTCAGCTTTCATCTCTGTCCAGCTTTCACAAATATGCATAGAAATTAGAAATGAGATGGCATGGATGATTCTGACATTGGTATTTAAAGATATATCTTTGCACTTAAGGATTTTGTTTAGTGATCTAATTGAGATTATTGTCTAGATCATATCCCATTAAAATGGAAAGGGATGTATTTTATTTTATTTTTAAAAAACATGTTTTTATTAAAGTTTTACAAACCTGATACATATACACAGAATCATAGAATTGGAAGAGACCTCAAGGGCCATCCAAGTCAACCCCCTGCCATGCAGGAATACACAATTAAAGCATTCCTGAAAGATGGCCGGCCAGCCTCTGTTTAAAAACCTCCAAAGAAGGAGGCTCCACCACATTCCAGTGCATTCCATTGCCAAACAGCTTTTACTGTCAGGAAGTTCTTCCTAATGTTTTAGGTGGAATCTCTTTTCCTGTAGTTTGAATCCATTGCTCCATGTCCTAGTCTTTGGAGCAGCAGAAAAGAAGCTTGCTCCATCCTCAATATGACATCATTTCAAATATTTAAACATGGATATCATGTCCCCTCTTAACCTTCTCTTCCCCAGGCTAAACTGTAAGGATCTAGTCAGAACTTCAGTTCACTCAGACAATAGTCACTGGGTTAAATTGTTTTATTGCAGAGGTAAAGAAGTGAACAGGTCCAAGAATATTGGCAGAACTGGTTCACAGAAAGAAAGTGTAGGGTTTAAACTGAAGCTTCACCCATTCCCACTCCCCTTTGTTCCCAAGCCTTGCCACCAGCTACAACCTTGGAGATGAAGGCTGCGAAGCATCAAGATACTCATATTCCAGACCCATCCCAACCATAAACAATTCCCTGGCCTTCAGCCCATGACAGGAGCCTGGCTGGACTCAAGCTAAGTGAGGCTAATTGAGGCCTAAACTGCTCCTCATAGGGCATGGCTTCCAGACCTCCCACCATTTTGTTCACCCTCCTCTGGACACATTCCAGCTTGTCCATATCCTTCCTGAATTGTGGTGCCCAGAACTGGACACAGTATTCCAGGAGAGGTCTGACTAAAGCAGAATAGAGTGGCACTATTACTTCCCTTGATCTAGACACCATATTCCTATTAATGCAGCCTAGAATCGCATTGGATATTTTAGCTGCTGCATCACACTGCTGACCCATGTTCAGCTTGTGGTCCACTAAGACTCCTAGATCCCTTTTGCATATACTGCCATCAAGCCAGTGTCACCCATCCTATATCTGTGCATTTCATTTTTACTGCCTAAGTGTAGTATCCTACATTTCTCCCTGTTGAAATTCATTTTGTTACTTTTGACACAGCTTTCTAGTTTCACCCAGCTTTTGAATTCTGATCTTGTCCTCTGGGGTATTAGCTACCCCTCCTGATTTAGTGTCATCTGCAGACTTGATAAGCATGCCCTCTACTCCCTCATCCAAGACATTAATAAAGATGTTGAATAACACTGGGACCAGGACAGAACCCTGTGGCACCCTGCTGGTCACTTCTATCCAGGATGAAGAGGAGCCATTGGTGACTACTCTTTGGGTTCGGTCAGTCAACCAATTGCAAATCCACCTAACAGTTGCATTGTCTAGCCCACATTTTACTAACTTTTCTGCAAGAATATTGAAACTGTTTGAAGTTGTGCCTTCAATATCTCACTTTTTAGAAACTCCCATCCATCATGTAACTCTTCTCTTTTAGTATTCCTGACTGTAGGAACACCTCCAGTAATTCCCAAAGTTTTCTGAAATCAGCTTTCTTAAAGTCTGGAAGGCATGTCTGACTATGCTTCCCCTTTACTCTGTATAACAAACTCCAGGAAAGCATGGGCCTAACTAAGGATCCCCACTAAGGATCCCATCACTTTCACCCCATTAACCAGATCATCTCTGTTGGTCAGGATCAGATCTAAAATAGCCGATCCCCTTGTTGTCTCTTCCACCTTCTGGACAATAGAAATTGTCTGAAAGGCAAGTGAAGAATTTGTCATGGCTCACTGTGAAACATTAAAGGAACAAATAATAAATAAAAAATAATTCTTCAAAAGTAATTGTAAATATAACTTATCTTGTAGACTTCCTTACACATGACCAGTCTTACAGAACTCTTCTCTTTCATTTACTTGTCTTCATAATATACACTAAAGCAGTAAAATAGCAGTAAAAAAAGTACCTTGAAATACCACTTCACCTTTGTCCATCCTTCCCCCATTCCTTTCCCTCCCTTTTCCTTCTCTATATACCATTTTTCAGTGTTTTAAGCATTTATGTTGTTCTGAACAACAATTTATGGGATGTGTAACAATTCAATGTGAATTATCAATTTTTCTGCCCATAATTTAATTAATTTAATTTAATTTAATTCTGGAAAAGGATGTATTTTTGAGAAGACAAATCTGCAAGTACGCTGTAAAAGGAATCTGCTGTGGTCTTTGAGTGTCTGGGACTGTACCAACCATCGATGGTATCTTCTATTCTGTGGGGGAGGGGCTAGACACAGTGCTATTATGTCACAATTGATATGCATTTCTTTAAAAAAAAACAAGAAAATTCAAATGTTGGAGGTCTATTAAAAACATAAAAACATAGGCCAGTTAATTTTTAAAAACAGGAACTTCTGGATGCTCTGTCATTGTAAACCCACTGTGAGCTTTAGTTCAAACTTTAATAGAGCCATCCAAAGTACTAAACCTGTCACCAGAACAGCAACAGCAATAGCAATAGCACTTTCATTTGTATACCACTTTATAGTGCTTAGCACTCTCTAAGAGGTTTACAGTGTATTAGCTAATTGCTCCCAACAAGCTGTGTACTCATTTTACTGACCTATGGAAGGATGGAAGGCAGAGTCAACCTGGAGCCCTGCGGCATTAAACTCACAACATTGTGGCTGCAGTACTGGCATTTAACTACTGCACCATCAGGGCTGAATAAGGAACTCCTTTAAACTTTGGCCTAAAACCTGGAGTGGATTCAACATCCTATTGACATGGGAAGCACAAACCACCAAAGATTGCAATAAATAAATAACACTAAAACCTCTCACTTAGATTCCTGCACAAACATCAGGCTTTTGATTTTGTTCTGTTTTAATCTGAAGAGTAGACTTCCTGAACAACAAAATGGTGATTTCTAAGAAGGCAATAGTATGGGTTACTTTGGATAAAGCAGCTTTTTCTTTTCATTTATTTTAAAATTATTTTGTAATTTAGATTTTTAATACAGTTGAGAACAACACAGCCTCCTTCTCCCAAAGTTAATTAAATCAATACAATCGATGATCACAGTCTTACACATCTTCCGCCTATTATGTTTACATCAAATCTAGACACAGCTCATGGGTCTTCCCTCCAGTTAAAAACCATTGTGTCAAAAGTTGCTATTCCAAAACTCTAAATGATTTATTGGTGGTTCATTTTTTATTTATTTAGGTATTTATACTCCGCTCTTCAGCCACAAAGGCTCTCAGAGCAGCTTAAAAATTGTTTAAGCAATAGCAATTTGCACATCTACACTGCATTAAGCAGCTTCCAAGGTGTGTTAGCTAATTGCCCCCACAAGCCAGATACTCATTTTACCGACCTATGAAAGGATGGAAGGCTGAGTGAACCTTGGAGCCCTTGGAAATCAAACTTGCAACTTTGTGGCTGCGGTACTGTCATTTAATCACTGCAAATCCAGGGCTTCCCTTTCACGTGTTGAAATCAGACCTGTATTGTACAGGAGAAATGGTAACCAGATTTCTATGATGCCATCTTACTTTTATTTCTTCCCTGGCCAGTCATAGATGGCAATTACAAAAGTTTAAAAAAATTGCAAATTTATATATTTTGTAAATTTATATATTTGCAAATTTTGCAAATTTATATATTTTTAAAAGCCATAAAAGAACAGTGACAATGCAGTGTATGTTATACTGAAACCAGTGCGTATCCACTCTTCCAAAATTCCATGCATCCCACAAAGCAGCAGTGTAGGACTTGCTGGCAAAAAATGTTGCTGCTCAGCAGTTATTGTATGCAAATTCCAAAGCCTAAATAAGAATGCAAAATAGATATTAACAAATAAGACAAAGACCACTATAAGGAATTTATGTTTCTGTTCCATCTAAAGCCATACAAATAAAAGTACATTACCTAATTCAAAATGACAAGAACATAATTTTTAATCCATGGCAAACATATTTCCCCTCTTCTCCAGTTCTGTCTCTCCTTCTGGACTAAGCCAGCAAGTACAGCCTCTGCTTTAGTATTCCCTTACCCACTGGGCCAAACAAATAACTCGTAGGGGTTACAATGACATACTGAGATACCCTGCCGAAAATCTCTCACTGCAACGCAATGAAGTTTCCCATCTCCTGTGTAAGAATGAAATGATGGGTGCTTCTTTTTTTTTTTTTTTTGTCAATTTGACACCTTTTAAACAAGAAGTCTCTGCAGAAAACTAGACTCTTCCATATATGTTAAGCAAAACTGAAGCACAGAGCAAGGACTGGACAAGACTGTTGATTAGAAAGATGGTGCTTATATTTTTCAAAAGAAATAGCAGCAGCAATGTTACTTTACTTAGCAATCTTAACTTATGCAAAAAATAGTTTGCCCAAGAGTTTGTACAAAAATTTGCTTTGCAAATGCAAATACTTCTGTGAAAACATGCAGAAATATCTCACCCAGAGAGGAGGAGAATCACTGATTTTTTTTTTCATTCTTCCTTGCAAGCATGAGGTAAGTGTGGATTGGCATCCATAATCTTGAATGTGAATGAAACCCATGTCCATGCATGACTGTGTGAGATGGCTTACTCCTAGGATCCATCCACCACCATGCTCAATTTCACAGTCAGCATGAGTGTTGTAATCTGAAAAGTCAGAGTTGCAGTAAAAAAAAAAAAAAAAATCTTCCAGGCTCTGATTCCAAAGAAAACTGTGCAAGGATGAGAGTTTTTAATTGCCCTCTCTATATGTAGAACCTAAACAGAGAGTCCTTGTATGGATGGGACCTAAGAGAGTCAGTCTGAGAGAGGTGATCTGCATCAACAGTTTAGCAGTTTGCAAGATCTGTGCATCTTTTACCTTTAAATAAATGCTGTTGCTGTTGGAAGGGGTGTGTTGGCATATGTGTTTGGTTTTTTCATCACTTTGCTCTCTTAACAACAAAGACAAGGAAAAAATTGGCACAAACCATTACTCTTCTAATATGATGCACAAACTTTTTAAGCAGGATAGCCAAGAATTAAGTATTTGCAGTGATAGCGTGGGCAGAACAATCTGTCACAGATCCACCAACAATTTCCTTGCTGTCTAAATAGCATTCTCCCCCCCCTCCATTAAATGGAGTGATTTAAATGTTCTAATAAAATGAAGCAATGAAATGTTTCCAGATGTCCATAGCTCAAGCAGAAAGAAAGTCCTCTAATTATAATCTTCTACTCAGCCAGTACCTTTTCCTTATTAAATCATTTGTTAATTTCAATATGGAGAAGAAATCCTTTTAAACCACATCATCTTTTTCAAGGAAGACAACAAAAGCAAAAACAGAATTTGCCAACCAAGTTATTCTAACTGTGGGCAAATCCAAACAGGGCAGAAGTTACAATATCTGTCTCTGATAGTGTACTGATGTTCCTGTATTAACAATCTCTATTCACATGATGCAAGTAAATATCCAGGGAATTGCTAGCCATTCCTATGGTCATGAGACATCACTAGCATATTTTCCTTTGCAGACAAAAATAATATTATAAATGTGTTCCAACTGTAGATGTTTCTTTGGGACCTGTGTTTTGCTGTCTTATGATTTTTCATTGTTCCTGTTCCTATCTCATATTGGTAACCATCTGTCCTCATTAGCAAAGTCATGCCTCCCCTTACTGCCCAGCTACATTTTCTGGCTGACTTGGTTGTGGGAGATGTATGTACATGCTGGCATACACAGCCCTCCAGGCTCACTCTCTCCACCTTTACTCCCCTCCTCTTGCTTCTCCCTGTTCCCTCATGGTTATTCCCCAACTTGGCATGATGTATATGCCTCTTCTGGAGTCATTCCATTGGAAAGACCAGAGGGAGTGGTGCAATAGAATGGGATAAGATAGGGGCAGAGGGAGAAATTTTAAAAGATGTGAAAAGTGTATGGGTAGGAAGGTGAAAATGCACCTTGCCTCTTTCTGTCTGCAGAACCTTGGAGTGGGAGGGTAAAGAGCTGTCAATTTGGATCAACTCCAAACTCAACCTCTTGATGTGTTTTCTCCAAAGGAGAGACTCCTTGCATTCTATAGGCTTATTCACCAGTGAATGGCAGCCAAAGATACATTTATGAGGGAGTTAGACCCCACCACCCACCACACATATATCTGTGTCTTTTCACTTCTAACTAAAGAGATTTGCTATTTTGTGTGTTGTGTGTGCGTGTGCATGAGTATATAATAGGCTTGTTCATTTCTCAATAAGGAGAGTGGATTTTGTTTCCAAGCAACTCCCTCAACTATGGAGGAGAGAGGGATGGGGAAGGTGAGTGGAGGGGAGATAGATCCAGGAGTATATCTTCCTCCTGAGGAAGGGGGACCCTCCTGTTTTCTTTGGCCCCTGTGAATGGGAGTGCACCACAAACATGACAAAATTCCCACCACAATAGAAATCAGTGGACCAAAGCAAATTTCTTCAGGCATCCTCTCTTTGGGAAGGCAAAACAGACAAGGAAGCAAAATGTTAGGGTGGTTGGTGACAGATTGGTATCAGAATCCATGAGTGAGACAGTACAGCCCAGTGTCATGACACTGCAGTGGGCGACATAGGTGGGTACATCTGAAGATCCATGGCTCATGTTTCTCTTTCCTCTGGACCTTTGCAAACTGCACCTACCCTTCACCTATCCTGAAATGAAAAATGAAAAGGACATGACTGGCCTCCCAGTTTCTCTTAAAAAGTCATTTTTTAATGAAAAATCTCCATCTAAAAGTTCGAAATGTAAACTATGAAGTCTAAAATAATCTGAAAGCCATCTTGCCACCCAAGATGGGGAAAGAGCCAGATTATAGGTCCTGTCTGAACAATCAAAATAATCCTCATGGAATTCACTGGGAATACAATCTGTCTTAATGGGAACCAGCTTTGATGTGTCATATTCAGAAGAGGCGCAGCAAAAAAAAAAAATCCTTCAAAAACTATGCCCAGAGAGCCTTGTCGGCTTTTTCTGGAATTTTTAAAAGGCTCCATAAGGAATGCACATTCCCACTCGTTAAGACAATTGCATTTGCACCTCTGAATTTTCCCATATAAGAGGAAGTGCAAGGGCAAGTGCCCTCTGCCACCATGTTGGATTTTCGCCTCAGCAAGTGATCACCAAGGCAATAAAATGGCTATTTGTATTGTCTTTTTTCTCTCTCTCTCTCTCTTGTTTTTTTTTTTTTTTTTTGGTAAAGGTGAAGTATCACCATGTAAAAAAAAATTTTTTTAAAAAAATTATCAGCAGCGGATTTTAAAATACAAGTAATTCACAGTCGCCATCTTGGCTAGGGGGCATGGGAAGTTTATGGGGGCTGTAAAACCATTAAGACAAGTTGCAACTGCTGTGAATTGCTATTACTTCAGCACAATCCATTTCCCCCCTCATATAGACAACCCCATAAATAAAATTAATAAAGATTATGATAATGACGGTGATGATAATGATGATGATATTAACAATGACAACAACATCCTGATACGTAAGTATATCATATTAGGTCTCTTTTTCTTATATTTAAAACTATGATGCCTATACACTATTTTCCTAGCTAGCATACATGTCAAAATCTTAACATATTGAAGCAACTTGCTGGACCTTCCAAGGGAAAAGGGATCAGATTGATAGCAAAAGTTTGGCAAGGTACTGACTAAAACTTGGTGAGGAAAAATTCTGTGTTGCTGAATTACAGTGTATCATAATTACAGTAGTCCTCTAATTTCTTTGCCAGGATCCATTCAAATCCAAATACATATGTCAATCATTTGTCCTTGCTTTAGTCTTTGGGAAAGAGTTTCAAACAAATCCCAGACAGGTGAAGTCACAATGCTGCTTGATTTCAGGCTATGTAAATACTTCCTACAGCTTTTTAAAGAAAGAATGAGGGAATGGGGCTTCCAAAACCTTATAAATGGTTCAGTTGGCATTTCCCTTTCAATAGAGAGGGAGGACCAGGCTACATAGGTTAAAGATTAACTAGATATTGACCAAGGCTTCTCAGATGGAGGTAGAAGAAAAACTCCCAGTGTCCTAGATTGGACCTATTTAGAAATGAAGGTCTATATTGACCTTTGAATTTTTTTCAGATCAGAAGGGGATCTGTTTTCTGAACAAACTTGTTCAAAGCAGTGATGGATGGGCAACAGATGCCCTATAGGTTAGAATGACTAACTTAAACTGTGTAATTTGTTCAAGGGCTACTTTGTTGACACTAAATATTCTGCAAATGCTCAGTTATGTTTATTTTAGTAACAATAAAATTCTCTTCCAGATTGTATTAAATTGAGCTCTCAAGTGATAGCAAAAACTAACTTCAAAAGGTGCTGCTGGGGCTTGGTGTTTTTCAGCTAATAAAAGATCTTCTCCTTTATTTGATTCATCCAGGTTATGTTTCTGGCACCTCTAAGGTATAAAATAGTGGGAAAGTTTGGTGAGAAATCCATTCAGAGAGGTACTGTATTCTGAGGTACCTTTGAAGCAGAAAGGGATCGGTTACACAACTGTTTTTAATCCAAAAATTGCTGGCTTACCTCCCTTTTGAACCAGTGCCGAGCAGTTTACACAATTTTGTCCGAAAGGCCTTTTTCTGATAAAATTCAAAAAACTAGCAATGTTGCAGTTCACATGGGAGGGGTGTGGCCTCTGTGACTGACAGTCACAGAGGCCTATCTCTCGCCATGGGGCAGAAAGGGCGGCAGTGGCAGAGAGGTCTGGGGCCCCCTTCAGCCGGTAAACGGGGAAAGGGGGCGCAGGGAGGAAGAGGCTTCAGCAGCGGACAGACAGGCCCATAGGCCCATCTGTGTGCCACTGGTGCCTGTTCCTCCCTGTGCCTCTGCTCCCCCATTCTCCGACTGCTGGGGTGAATGGGGAAGGGGGGCACAGGCGGAGGCTTCAGTAGCAGACAAGTCCCATAGGCCCATCTGTCAATGGGACTCATAGGTCCCTATGTGCATCGCTGCTGCCTGTTCCTCCCTGTGCCCCCAACCCTGTTTGCCAACTGCTTCCTCCCTTAGCCCCCCCTTCCCTGTTCGCCAGCTGCTGGGGTGAACAGGGAAGAGAGGAGGGAGCAGGGAGGAAGAGGCTGCAGCAGCAGACAGGTGAGCAATGGGACTGAAAACCCCATTGCCTGCCTGTCCACTGCAGCAGCCTCTTCCTCCCTCCAACCCCCTCTCTTCCCCATTCACTGGCTGCTGGGCGAATGGGGAAGAGAGAGGGAAGCATGGAGGAAGAGGCTGCAGCAGCGGGCAGGTGAGCAATGGGACTGAAAATCCCATTGCCCGCCTGTCCACCACAGCAGCCTCTTCCTCCCTCCGACCCCCTCTCTTCCCCATTCGCTTGCTGCTGGGGTGAACAGGGAAGAGAGGAGCACAGAGGGAGGGGGAACATGGAGGAAGAAGTTGCAGCAGTGGACAGGCAGGCAATGGGACAAATGGGGAAGAGAGGGGTGGCAAGGGAGGAAGAGGCTTCAGCGGCAGACAGGTGGGCAATGGGCTGCTGGGGCGAATGGGTAAGTGGGGGAGGAAGGAAGAGGCTGCAGCAGAACCCACACCAGCCTTCAGTAGCCCATACTGCCCTGTGCACATCCTGCACCTCTCCACCTCTGCACAGGGCAGTATGGGCTGCTGAGGGCCAGCGTGGGTGACCAGGGTAGAAAGGGTAGCAGTGGTGGAGAGGTTGGGCTGCTCTGGCAATCAGGGATGGGGAGAGCACTGGAGCCAGTCTGCCAATAAAATATGGTGGATCCTGCGTCCATTGCAAGCCCTCCCCCTTTGAGGTCAGACCATCACAACACAGCTCTGCTATGAGCCCCTACTTCAAAAAGGTTGCAGGTAGATTACACAGACAATACTGCTCAACCTTCCGTTACTTTTTTTTAAAGTCCCGAAAAATAGCGACAGCTGCCACTGTGTGACTTATGGGGTTTTTGGCCCCCTCCTTCTGAATATTGTGACTTTGACCTGAAAGTAGCATGAACTATTAGGTATCTGGGCAAATTCTTATCACATTTTTTTTTTTTTGCTGTGTAAACAGACCCAAAGAATATTAAGCTCAATTATTCATTTCAAATCAAATTTGTCTAGTTCATGATAAACTGTGGTCTCACCTCTCTTGCCTTTCTGTCTTTTTAAAGCACTGCACTCTTTAAAAAAAAAAAGCTTTCAGAGAGTTTTGTTGTTGTTTGCTATCAAGCTGACATTGACTTAAGGTGACCCTATGAACTAGAGATCTCGAAGATCCCCCTTCATTAACTGCCCTGCTCAGGTCTTGCAAACTCAGGGCAGTGGTTAGCCTTGATTGATTGAATTACTCCATCTGTAGTGCAGTCTCTCTCTTTTCCTACTGCCTTCCACTTTACCAAACATTATGATCTTTTCCAGCGAGTCATGCTGTCTCACAATGTGTCCAAAGTATGATAGCCTCAGTGCAGGCTGCTGACACACTGCAAAAATAATGCAGTTTGATACCATTTGAACTATCATGGCTTCATCCTATGGAATCCTGGGATTTGGAGTTTGTTGTGGCATCAGAGCTCTTTTATAGAGAAGGCTAGATATCTTACAAAACTACAGATCCCATAATTCCATGGGATTGAGCCAAGGCAATTAAAGTGGTATTACACTGGATTATGTCTGCAGTATGTCAGCAGCTTGAGTTATCTTCACTTCTAGGGAGAGTTCAGGCTTTATTTGCTCTATTCACTTGTCTTTTTAGCATCTGTGGTATCCACAGAACTCTTTTCCAGACCCACATTTTGAATGAATTGATTTTCTTTCTGTCAGCTTTCTTCGCTGTCTAGCTTTTGCAACTATACATAGAAATCAGAAATATTATGGCCTGCATGATTCTGATGTTGTTATTTAATGATATATCTTTACACTTGAGGAGCTTATGTAGTTCCTTCATGGCTGTCTTTCCAATTCTAGTCTTCTTTAAGTGAGTAATCCTTGTCTTTATTAAGTTATGGAGACTTAAAATCCATCCAATAGTCTCAGTCATAGCAGCCTGTAAGCTGCTTGGGGATGGTGGAACTTGTAGCCTAGCATGTCTAGGAAGGACCAGGTTGTCAAAGACAGCTCTTGTTGTTCTGAATGAAATGCATATTTTTGCCTAGGCAAATATAAGCTACTAGTAGGTAAAAATGAGGAAATAAACTCTATGGCAAGCAAGACTCTCTTTGCCTGGGCTGGCATCTTGTTGGTGCATTACACTGGCAAAATTAAACAGTGGCCAGCAGGAGGAAAAAGGGATGTGAGTGCAGTGAGTCTGAGAGGTGTAAGGCACCAGAGAAACAGCCTGCTCAGGGTTGGCAAGTTTTCTCTGTCACCCTTGGCAATGCTCCATGACGGTAGCATATTGTACCCTGCTTTGAGCTGTTAAGGGAAGTATGGTAAAAATAGCACCAAAAAAAGAAGGTTAAAAGCATACTGAAAAGCCAAGCATCAATAAGAACTTAAGAAGAACTATGCTGGATCATACGAACCGTCTGTTTATTCTGCTAGTACCCAACCAGTATCTCTGTTTGCTCAGTGGCCAATCAGTTCCAAAAGCAGGCTGTGTCACAACACCCTCTGGCTTGTACTCCCAAGCAACTGGTCACTTGGATATACTACTAAAGAGAGGAATACTATTTGGTTAGTCTGCAACCCTATATCCACATACCTGGTAATGAACTCACTGTGAACTCACCATTGAATTCACTGTAAATTCCAGATAGATAGATAGATAGATAGATAGGATTGCACTGAGATGTTGTTACACCATTTCATTCATATATATATAATTATACTCTCTTTTATATGTGAAGCAAATGTTTGATTTTTTAAAAAAAATTATTTATACCCCGCGCTTCAGCCACAAGGCTATCAGAGCGGCTTACAAACTGTTTTAAACAATAGCAATTTACACATCTACACTGCATTAAGCAGTTTCCAATGTGCGTTTGCTAATTGCCCCCACAAGCCGGATACTCAATTTACCGACCTACAAAAGGATGGAAGGCTGAGTGAACCTTGGAGCCCTCTGGGATCGAACTTGCAATGTAGTGGCTTGCAGTACTAGCATTTAACCACTTGTCATATTTGGTGTCCAATTCATGCATAGAAAAGAGTGGGGCCGCTGATGGTGAATCTGCTCAGGACTTTAGTCTTGACTTTAAAGGAGCTAGCCAAGGTGCTGAAACCTATCTCCAAAATAGGTTCAACACCTTGGATAACGCCAGTGAAATCCATGTTAAAACCTAGGGTGGATTCCCCACCTCACTGATATGGAGGTGGCCACTGTTAGACAGTACAGAAATCATTTTCAAAAACAAGAAGCATATTAGTGTCAAACATGATGCACTGCATCATCATATATCTAATCAGAACTGGAGTAATCTGCTAGAATCTAGCATGCTAGGAAAGAAGTTAAGTTCCTGACATTAAATATTTGGGTAGGTGTGTGTTTAGAAAGTGACTCAAGGCTAAAATTCATGAATGTACAGTAGTTACAAATGTGTAACCCAGAGTTTCTCAACTAGGGTTCCCTGGAACCCTAGGGTTACACGAGAGGTTGCTAGGGGTTCTGCAAGATATTGGGACTGGGGGAAAAAAACCCTTTTTTAAAATCATAGATATAATAATTTTTAGGCCGGAGTTCTCTTAGACCTGAAAATTGTTTCAAGGGTTCCACCGGGGTAAAAATGTTGAGAAGGGCTGGTGAACGTAGTCTTATTCACAATCCCTATGCATTAATTATTATGGCAACAGTGTAGGGAATACATACAGATTATAAAAGTCCTGCAATCCTGACTTACCAGAAGCAGCAGCTGCAGCCAATATAGATCTGTTCTCCTTTCAATTGGAAACCACAACAGGAGGGTACTACAATAAGCTCAACATTGAAAAGGGGTTAGACACTATGTCCTAACAAATCATACACCATTCAATTATAGCAATTTATCCCATATACTTTTTGAGGTACACAAGATATTAACACATATAGAACATAGTCAAGTATACAACATCCAATGAAATTATCTAGCGGTGCATTGTTTATTTCATTGGATGTTGTATACTTGATTATGTTCTATATGTGTTAATATCTTGTGTACCCTCAAAAAGTATATGGGATAAATTGCTATAATTGAATGGTGTATGACTCCTTTCAATTGGGACATAGCAGACTGATGTTTCTACCCCTCCCCTGCCAGTGATCTCGGGTGGAGGAGTAATTGTGACAGGGATCCTGCTCTGATTGTTGCAATGGAGATCACTAGTGGGAGGAGGTGGAAATGTCAGTCTGATACTTGCTGATCAACAGGAGGACAGACTTCCATCACTCACAGTGGCTGCTGCCCAGGAAGGCAGGATTGGGGTGAGCAGACCAGGAGACAGGTCTGGAGATGCTACATAGTTTACTTAATTAAGTAGATGATCTAGAAGCTTAGCTACAAAGTAAATGAACTCATCCAAAATGGTGCCAAAATATACCAATAACAGTTGCCTTCTGGTACTTGACAAAAACTGGGAAAGTTGAATCTACAGCAATGTTGGAGAACTGGTTTGAAGTTGTGGGCAGTAGGTGAAATTTTCCAACTGGCAATTCCACTCCAGTTTGGGTCCTCTTCAACTTCCCCACATGGGGACAGTGAGGGAGCACATGAAACAAGGAACTAAGCCTGTGCTTTGAGAGTAGGCTCATTGAGGATATGAAATTTGTTGAATATTCCTTACATCTACAATGTCAACCAAGTGACATTGTACTGAGATACAGAAAGCAAGTCTTGTGAAAGAGTAAGGGACAAATAATGCCATATACTAAACCCAGGCAAATCAGTTTTGCCTAGAACAGCTTGTTCATTAGTGACATGAAAACATTCCACACACAGGAGTTAAGAGTCTGACTTTTTTTAAAGGCACACAGAAAAAAAAAAAGACACACGGTGTATACAAACTAGCTGATATTATTATCCATCAGAATTTAGGCCCTTTGGTACAATTATTAGCTGATACCAGTGGTATTTAGGGCCTTTTATTGATAATTGGATGTCATGGCAACTATGGGCCATGTCTTCTTTGATTTGCAAGTAAACATTTGAAACATGTGATGTGTTGTGAAGCAGAGTCCACCTGCTTCTGTTCAAAATGGCCTGTCAACTGTGATTCTGCCTCCTGCCATGAAGCTTTGCTTATAGTTCCAGAATGCTTCACTGCCATGTCCCCATGTTGGGGGAAGAGGTGAACCCATACCAGGTTTTGTGCTGGTCTGTGACCACAATAAAGATATCCATTCATTCATACTAGCATTTTAGATAGCTTTAAAGGAGCTATCCAAGGTGTTGCATGTATTTTTGTGATGGGCTGGAGCACCATGGATAGCTTCTTTAATGTGTGATCTAAAATCTGGAGTGGAGTGACTGCCCTGCTGATGTGAGACCAACTAGCTCAGCTTACCATTTTGTATGGATTTACACAAGGAGGCAAAGCTGGACTGCCTGTGATGTGATTTCACATTAAGGAACTTTTGAAAGCATATTGGAAAGGTGGAGGGAATTGCTGTCTGAGTAAGTGTGACATATGCCTAGAATTTTAAATGGCTATTCAGAGAGGTCAGTATAAGTTTTCAGAGCATTATCATATATTTTGCCACAGAAACTGGCAGCATGACATGTGGCAATACCCTGCAGGCTTAAAGATGATAGTCTTCTCCTATAACAACCATGCATGTGCACAGATCAGCCAGCTTAGGGCCAAACATGTTTCTTGCTGTGAATGGCATGAGAAAAACTTTCAAAAGGCAATCACAGATAGTAAAGATGTGGTTATTTTGCCAAGAAGTGACTTCACATCCAAAGAAATGCAGACATTTTAAATGCAAATACAGACACTGAAACAAATAAAGTCTTTGAAATGAATAGCAACTTTGAAAGCCAAGCAAATGCCAAGTTCAAAGCTCAAAAATGGGATTGTCTTATCCTTCACAATGTACTGCCAGCCAACAGAAAAGATACAGCATTTAACAGAATGAAACAAACCTTCGCCTATGAAAATATGGCCCATATGCCAGCCACATTTTCTTCCCTGTTTTGATTCTGAAATTATGATCTGTAGAGTTTTCTTTAACCCTTCCAGTGTTGTGCTATGTTAAAGTTCTTTCTATATAGTCTACTTGCTACTTGCCTGTTTCACTTGGAAAGAACAGAAGTAGGTTTAAAATATGAGTGGGCAACTGCATAGGGGGCATAGGCCAGTTTTAGCTCTTGAGTACCACTCTGGACTACACAGGCATGTTTTTTTCTGGAAGCAGAAGTGACACGATGTCACTTCTGAATCAGGCTGTGGTTTATTACAGAGAAGGTTAAAATGCAATATATTGGCAGTTTTGCATGATTTTGTGCTATTTGGGAGTAAAACATTACTCTAAAATTAAAACTGGGGTTCCTGGGGGCTTGTGGGTCACAAAATGGGGCTGGGCCAACATGTGGCCCATGAGCCACAGTCCCCTTCTCTTGGTTTAAAATCACAATCCAGAGAACTTTAAGCCCATGTAAAACCCACTGATGTTAACAGAACCTAAGAATTGTCATTGCATTGACAACAGGGGCATTTCATCATTCAGATGTTTACTGGCTCATACCCTGCATACCTTCAGTGTTGTATTTTGCTCTCAACACATTGAAATAAAAACAGGAGGGTCTTGAGTTACTTTGCTATTTATATCTACCAGATCTCTGAGGAATGGAATAATATTTATTACTTCCCACAAACTATGACAGAATCTCTTCAAAGCTTGTCAGCATGCATTGTTGCTACTGCTGGCTAATTTTATTTAGTCGATTTTCCAACATGGCCTTCAGAGATTAAAGAGCAGTGGTATTTTATTTGTTTATTTATTTTTGAAAGAGATAATGGGAAATCCTGAGCAAAACTGGTTTCTTGGAGCCAACAGTTAAGACATCTGAAGGACAGAAAATTGAGTTAAATTCTGCCCTGCACCAAAAGAAAGAAGTATTGCTTTACAAGTTTACAAACCAGTTTCGAAACATTTTTTTCAATCCTCTAGATTTGCATTTCTGACATTCTTAGAATGCAGACTTTAGTAAGGATCTATTGAAAGAGAGTGGAAATGGCCTGCCCACATTTGCTGCCTTGAATACCACTGCATGTGATGAATATAGCATCAGAATATAGCCAAATATATTCAATGAGTATGTAAATACACATATAGGAGCACACAAAATCAATGAACATCCTTCTCTAGTATAATAAGGAAAGCAATGAATGAAAATACTGAAACCTTGAGAGAAAATGCAAGGGAAAGCGGTAAATATTTATCTTGCCATAAAGTCCCCCGTGGATACCAAGATCTACAGATGCTCAAGTCCCATTATATACAATGGCATCATAAAATGATATCCCTTATATAAAATGGTGAACATCAAGGTTTGTGTTTTGGATCCCCCCCCCAACATACACACACTTGAATATTTTCAAGCCATGGTTGGTTGAATCCGTGGACATAGAACCTGTGGACATGGAAGGTTGACTGAATTCACATTGCTCTCTCATTAGCATGGTGAGTTCTCATAAAGAATATTCTGTCTTATCTAGTTCAGGAAACACGGCAACATGCTGAAAAGGATTCACAGGGAAATGCAAAGCTAATGGGCAGGACCCCAGAGAGGACTTCTGGTGGCAGAATGAAAGGTTCCTGCAAACTGGGGTGTGTGAGCCCATTGCTGTGTGCCTGCAACCTCTGGAATGCCTACAAGCCCTGGAGTCAGTTTTGGTAAATGTAAGTGATAGTACTGAAGCTTTCACACAAAGTAATCGTTTGGCAAGGCAGAGACTGAACTAATCCCATGCCCACTGATACTGGATCTGCTGTGAATACTTTAGAAATGTCACACGCACTCTTAGCAGCTAACCCTGGATTTTTGGAAACCATTGCAAATCTACCTCAGATTTGTTTGGTTTTTAAGTGAAATTGCACAACTACCACCAAAACAATAACTCTTGTCTTGTTTTCGCACTCCCTATAAAATCAGTTAAACTGAAATCTAAAATCATTACATCACTCAAGGGACCTGATCCACTTTATTTCTTATAGTTGGTTAGAATCACAATGAAACCATGTCAGATAGTTTAGATTACCAGCTGTCACCACCAAAGAGGGAAGGAGGGGAGGCAGAAATGCTGCTTTTGGTGGCAGCCTTGTGACCTCAGGAATTACTAGTTTCGGCCTGAAATGATACACTTTCTTCACAACTTTCCAGCAGTCTTTACTGCAAGTAGTTTACTCTTAACACCTCATGAAAAACTCCTCTTGTGAGGGTTAAAAAGAAATCTGCTTTAGATCTGTAGCAAGGTTGAAACCTGTTTCATCTTGAGGGCTAAATTCAATTTCAGAGAAGTTTTGGAGCCACATTCCAGTGCTGGGTGCACCCAAAAGCAAAAGGGTGGGAGCAAAAATACCAGCCTATTTTAGCTTTCAAGTTCTTACTGCCAATAAGCAAGCCTTAGAAGGAACATACAGAAGCTGAGAAAGCACGATGACAGTGGCATCATGCAGAAGGAAGCATGGGGCCCTTCCATACTACACAATTATAATGCCATGACTCTACGTTAACTGGCATGGCAACATCCTATGGAATCCCGGGGCCTGTAGTTTGGTGAACCATGACTAGAGCAATCTGGCTAAGAGTTCTAAATAGCCCTTCCCTACAATGCAAATCCCAGGATTCTGTAGGATGCAGCTATGGCAGTTAAAGTGGAATTGTACAGCTATGTTTATATAATATGAAAGAGACCTTGGGCATTTAGACAATCCCACTGGGACAGATTCAGACCCAGGGCATAACGGTCCCTACCCTGATCTATAAGAAAATATCATTATTTCACTACCAGTCAATGGCTGGCATTCTGCTAGTGAATTAAGATAGTGTTAAATCAGACTTATGCTACTGCAACTCACTGTTATGGTCACTGTGTACATCAGAATTCTGTTCTGGCCTGAGCCACCCTCTTAAACTCACTGTGTAAGCAGCACCATCAGTCATTGCCATATTTTCAGAGAGTGGGAAGATGACTGGGGAGACATCCAGCTATTTTCTTATAGCTGGATGCACTGCAAGAATGTCATCTATAGAACTTGCAAAGACCCCCAGAGGTCTCTGCAGATGTTGTTGCAGTGTGTCTGGCTACAAGAAAATAACTGATATGTCCCTGCTTATTCCCTGCTCTCTGACAACAGCCATATTTGGGGGTGGGGAGTAGACTGCACTGTTTACAAGATGAGTTTTTGGAGGATAGCATCAGCACGTGTAGCTATGGAGATGTAGCTACATGATACATGTATGTCTGATGATGCAGGATCTCAGCCAATATTTCTATATGTCTAGGGCAGCAATTCCTTAAAATTGAGTTGTGATTACATCCTATTAAATGCCATGAAATTTAGGAGTTGTTTAGACAATGAAACTACTCATCATAGAATTCGAGGAGAATACTTTTTGTTTCATTGAGATTTGCAGTTTTTGGAAGGAGGGAAGCCAAAAACTTAATTTACTGCATGGGAAAAGCCTTCATGGATTTTCCCAAAGTTTATAAATAAAGTGAGAAAATGCACATTACCACTTGCTTGGACATCTGATTGGCATTGCTGCACATTCTCAGTGAGGGCAGAAGTGGAAAGTTGATTGGTTGGACGTGCATAGGGGGGTGGGCTTGCTGCCAACAAAGTGGCCAGTAGCACCATTTTGGAGTTTCACCTTAGTGATCAGGTGCTTTTTTGCTGTGCTAAGGTGACCAAACAGCTTTTTAAAGCAGAAGGTTGCACTTGCACACCTTCGATATACAATTTTTAAAAAATACTATGCAGCAGCAACAATTTGTGGAGAATAATAATGCAAGTAATTCAGTCTCGGCCACCATCTTGATTTGCAGGGACAGTTGTATGGGCACTTCAGACATGGATAGTTTCATGTACTAGCGATTTTGCCAAAGGACTGTGGAGAAAAATGAACACTGCTGTGAATTTGTGTTAATGCACAGGAATCAGCATTATATCTTTTCATCTAAACTAACACTTACTTCTTGAGTAAACTAACTATACATTGTATATGGTTGAACTGTAAATCAGTTAAACAAAATCAATAAATCCATAATGTTCATTGTTTACTAAGAGATTGCTGTACGTGTTAGCTGATCCGAATATGTCCAAAGAATAAACCCATGTTATATTTTTATTTTTATAACATGAGATTGAGGGAATATATATCAGTATAACCTCAGGCTGTGATGTCAGCTCTCCAAATGAATAGGAAGAATGTGAAAGAATTTGGCCATACCCTCAAATTTGGTGAGATCTATGCTTGCTGACTGATCAATTTAACACTGACATCATCACTGATTTTCATCTTGTCAACATGGGATATCTCACAGAAAACAATGGCAGATTTCCCATTTTAAAAATGGGCATGAACTGCAACCTGGTTTTATTTCTGTGTTTAAGTCTGGTAGTCTAGCTAACAGTTGAGCCCTCAGCCCCTCAGCCCCAATTTTTCATGGAAAAGGTGGCAAACCAATCTGGCTCTCTTTCCCACTGACTTGGGATATATTAACTTATGCAATAAGACTAAATAGTTCTCCACCCCTAATTCAGGTATTTTTAAATAATTTATATGGCATGCAAAGTCACCTCACTGAGAGAATAATAATTGTTCCTGGATAAACAAGGAGATTCTTAGAAATCCCCAAGGCTACTGGCAGAGGAAGTGTTGGCAGCTGAAGTAAAATAAAGTTTATTATGATGCAATTGAACTATAAGAGAAAATGAATGTGGGACTGTCTAAAAATTGTGTAAACATTATTTACTGTGATGACTATGTTACTGGAAATTTAATTTGTTTTTATAAGGATATTAAACAGATTTATTATTTGTTTACCTTTTGCATATAAGATACTCGAGGGGACTTCCAATATATTTGCCTGCATGTGCATGCATTTATTTAATAAGAGAGAATAGAGAAACACGTAGAAACATTTGCATTCATTATACTGTACAATAATGACTCCCCTCCTTTCTCCAAGCAGTAAGCAAAGTAATTTTAATTTTTTAAAAATTAATATTTATTATATATCAAGTATAACAACATAAGGTGTAACATAACATAACACAACACTCCCATCCTGGGAAAAAGGTGGGATATAAATAAATAAATAAATAAATAAATAAATAAATAAATAAATAAATAATAAAGTGTACAAATAGCCTGTTCATGCAGTTTCTTGTTTCTTCATGTCATGCGGGTCCTTGTGAAGCTCAGAAAGTGTATTGGAAATGTTTCTGAAGCTTCACAAAACCTCTCCAGAATTGTTTGTATTATGATGGAAGGGCATAATACATTGGTTATTGTTTGTGATGTCAATAATTTCATACCATTTTGCAATAAATTGGCTAGTGTCTTCCAGTCTTTTGGAAGCTCTGGAGGAGCTCTGCAGAAAGTTTTTCCATTAACATGAGTTTCTAAATTCTGTCTATCCAAGCAGTAAAGTAAATTAATTTTCAGTTCCAAAGAACACAAACTTGAATTTAGCATCTAGGCAAAGTAAGATTCCATCATGTGCCTATTTGGTTTTGACAGTTATATTTACTCTTGTTTCTAAAATGTGGAGTCCCATTTAACTCACCAGTGATAAAAACTTTGTGTTATTAGCATATAGATAAGTGGAGCTAGAGAATCATATCCATTACTATAACCCGGACAGCACATGGTATTAAACAATTTAATAAAGTCTGAAGCACAACTGATCTTTTGTTTGCTTAGTTACCATGACATCGTGCCATTATAAAAACCACCCCTAAAATCAAATTGGCTGTCTGCATTATAGATGGAAGGGCAGTTTTCTAAAGAATCCAATCTCCTGTGGGATCAACATTGTTTAAGAGCTGCTTCACCCTGTTCACGCCGCCACTCTGCAGCACAGCAAAAAGAGCCACACTGCTTTGCAAAAGTGACTTTTAAGCTTAAATCAGGTATATTTTATCTCCACAAAAGTCTATTTCATTCTATAATGACATATCTTTTTGAAGAACACCAACCATATTATATCAGGTGACATACATAAAAATACATTGTCCATCTCTAACTGCTACAAGGTATGTATAAAAAAACCCACAGCTAGTCTGGGGTGGTATGGCTTTTAAAACCCCAAAACAAATGCTCAGTTCAAATGTGGAAAGTTCAGGAAACCAAGAGTCACTTGACATACCATTTCAGTGACTGTGTGCATATACCTACAGTCTGGCTTTATCAAGTCAAACAGTTGTTTCAAAAATAATTCTGTATATGAATATGCCTTCAAGTCAGGGTGACCCATGAATTTCATGGGGTTTTCTTAGGCAATGAATACTCAGTGATGGTTTGTCAGTATCTTTCTCTAAAATAGAGCTTACAACAGGGCAACTCAACATTGTAGTCCCTGGACCAGTATTGGCACGTTTCTAGGAAAAAAAGAAACAATTGTACCCAATGGGTAGAGATATACTGCCAGTTTTGGAACTTTGCAGAAAAAAAATAAACTGCCACTCCCACACATCATATAGCCTGAAAAGCAGTAGTGTACAGCACTTGGTATTCCTTCGCGGTCCTCCACCCAAATGCTAACTGGACTGGCCCTCTTTAAAGAGATTATCAGACAGGAAGAAAAAAAGTATTCCTGTCTCACAATCTCCACTCCCATCCCTGACCCGCCACAATCACCCTCCCCACCACTCTTACCTCCTCTCCCATCGACAGGGCAGCCCAGGAGTGAAAGGAGCTGTAACACAGCTCCATTCACTTCCTGGATTGAAATCATGCAGATTCTCGCGAGAAGACACAAGCACGGGAAATTCAAAAGTAAAAACAAAAATACACCCACCAAAACATTTTGAAAAGCACATATACATACTCTTTACAAAAAAAGAGAGTAGCTTACCTGGCTGTCCCAATCTCACCCGGAAGTGTTCTGGCAGGGACCTCCTATTGACGCTGGGCTCTCGCCAGCATAACAGAGCACCTTGTTGCACACAGGCAAATCCAGAACACAAACAGAATGGGGGATCTATTGGCGGCTTCTCACATCAATAAAAAGCAGCGCCGGCAGAATGGCAGCAGAACAGGTACATAATGAGGTGGGGATGACATTGTTTAATAAAGGATCCCTTTTGTGATCTCCTGGCATTGCTGTAACACCACTTTTGATGTGTCTGGTAATCTCCTAAGCTTTCAACATCAAAAAAGATTTGGTGCCTTCAGGGTATTTATCATCCTCTCTGTTTCTATTTGCAGTCCCTGATTCTGAACTCTTAGAAGAGTGCCTTGATTTTGCTCTTATTCCTGAAGTGCTTGCCACATTGCACCTCTTCAGAATTCATTAAATTTCTTAACTAACAAATTATTCTACATGTTCTGTCACCCACCTGTTGCTTAAAAGCAGATTTCTGTTAAAAGAACTTTATATTTCACAGTGCTTAATGTAAGAATATCCATATTTTCTTCCTCAGGGCTAATTTGCTTATTACAAGAAGCCCCCAGCACTGTGTAATACGATCAATTATCCCCCCAAAGATTTGACATTTTGATTTATGTATCTCATTAGTGTATAATCAACGTGTTGCAACTGTGGCACCAGAATGCCAACTCTTAGCCATGTCAATAATCCTAGCCATGGAAAGCTATTATGTGCATGTCACAGTAGACCTAATAAAATGGAAGGTCAAAGCTTGTTATAATGCCACCAATCTTCCCTTCCCCTCCTGCCATCCTAGAATGTTGAGTGGCCCTAAGAATATAGAGTTTGCTAAGCAACCTGTGAAATAACACTGACATCTGTGTTTCAAGGAAATATTATGCACCTTTGGTTATGGCTCATGCTTGTCCAATGAAATTTCTTAAGCATGAAGTCATTGGATTGAGAAAAGAAAGGGCCTGCAATCTGAAACAAATGAGGGTTTAAAGGAAAGGACCTAAATGCCATCAACTATAGCAACTAATAAAAAGAAATCCAGTAACCTTTGTTCCAAAGAGAAATATACAAGTGAAGTAGCAGTCGACACTAAAACTAAAATGTATACAGTATTTATATCCAGCATCCTCAGTGGAAAAATGTGATCCACTTATAGTTACTGTTGATTTCAACATTTCACTCTCTCTGGCCTTCTTTGGGGTTGTGTAAAATTCACAGAAGGCATTCTTTCCACAAATCCCATTTTCTCCAGCTTCAAGCACTGGATTTCCACACAAAACCTATTGGCCAATTCAAAATTTGCCTGACTCCACAAATGTTCTCATCATTCAATCCTTCTTGCTCATGAAATTCCCAAAGTGACTTTGGCTTTATAACCAATCTACACTAATCCTCTAACCACCACCACCATAACGAATTTGTTCTGACTCCAGAAATGGATTTGTAACAAAATATAGAAAGAATCTGAAAAAAGTTTTATCCTTCAGCAGAATAAGCAAATCCATTTATGATTTCTGATCTGCCCCATCATGTATAAATCAAGAGTCTACTGCCACATGCACATAATACTTTTCCATGGCTGGAAAGAGTAAGGACTATTTCAAATGGGGGGGGGAACCCTGAGGAGGTCGGGAGAAGAACGGGGCTGTTGTGCTTACAGCTCCTCATTTCAGACACTGCCGTCCTCCTCCATCCTCCTCCCGACCTTCTCCCATGCTTCCTTTGTGCTGCAGGCACCGCTTTTTATTGATGGAAAATCTCTGTCAATAAAACGCAGCACCAGCAGCACAGAAGAAGCATGGGGGAAGGTCGGGAGGAAGACAGATGACAGCGGTGTCTGAAACAGGGAGCTTTAAGTGTGACAGCCCCCTTCTTCTCCTGACCTCCTCAGGGTTCCCCCCCCCCCATTTGAAAAAGTCCTAGGAGAGTCAAATATATAAAACAAAACTCCAATCTGTACTTCCTATCTCCCCATCTTACCCTGCATTCTCTGCTCCCAGCTGAGTTTACTTCCACTAATAGAAACCTGCGGAAGGCAAAAGGACCTGGAGAACTGACTGTCAAGAGGTAAACTACCTGTGGAGAGGTAAGGGTTTAGCAATGGCTAGCAGCACTTTGGTTTCACTCTTAGAAATCGTACATCCTATATTAACTTCCATGTAGTTAGGGCACATCAGAATTTAAAGAAAGGGATCTGTCACTGCCATCTATACTGCCCCCCTTAGTCTCCATGAACTCATTGTACCTTGATTCAAGACATTACAATAATATAAGTATAGGTAGAATGGAAATATGAACATTGCATTTCCTCCAGTAGGGTTCAAAGGATGAGTAACAGTAAACTTTTTTTTTGTTTCAGGCTGCTGACACACTGCAGAAATAATGCAGTTTGATGCCGCTTTAACTACCATGGCTCAATGCTATGGAATTCTGGGATTTGTAGTTTTGTGAGCTATTTTTAGCCTTCTCTGTCAAGAGTGCTCCGGTGGCACAACAAACTCCACATCCCAAGATTCCTTAGCATTGAGCTATACCAGTTGAAGTGGTGTCAAATGGGATTATTTCTGCAGTGTGTCTGCAGCCACAGTTTTGACATAAATCATTATGATAAATCTAGCAGGATTAACAGAGCCAACTCAAGACGTAGGGCAGAAATGCCACTATCCAGTCCAAGAGATGTTTAGCACCCAAGGCCAGCCAATTAATTTTGCTGCCTGGTAATCCCATAAGCACCTATTCCCCTCCATGACAATAAAATATCTGTTCAAAGAAGCAGTACAAATAAAATAATAGACAGCAGTAAAAATAAAACAATAAGAATATTTTAAAACTAACAATCTGATACCCTGAATTAGTTGTCTCTGAGGCAACTGTCATACCTAATGGTAAGAGCTGACCTGCCAGTTCATAACAATCAATCATCCCAGATCACCTCAATAAACTTTAATGTTGCACTGGTAACATTTTCTTTCTTCAGATCTTTGGATATAGAGTGGGATGAAAATATTTTGATAAATAAAATAAACAAAAAACTGAGCAGGAACAATTATTTAATGTTAAAACATAAATGGGACCATTATTTTTGTCAAAAAAAAATTGGGACAAGATTTGTAGTAAGCAGAATAATGTAGTCCTGTTGGCCAAAAACTTGCATTAAAAAAAAATCTTCAGGTTGTGATACCTCAAGAAGCATGAAGAGAATTCAGGGAGGGTTATGAGGGCACAAAGGACATGAGGGGAGGAGACAAAGTAGCCATGGGATCCATACTGAAAAATAAAACTCTAGAGTGAGTTAACACCTTTTTTAAAAGGGCAACTAAAATGTTTCAGAAATGGTGGAAAGGCACTATGGACTTTTGAGTTCTCCCAGAACTCTTCATCAGACATACAAAAATCAGGGAACTGGGTGAAAGATGTTGTAAATTCGGACCTGGGGGATTCACTAATCACGTGGAGATCTAAAGCCATAAGGGCCTAAATACCCTAAAGGCACCAGATCTGGTTAATATTTAGATGGGAGACAGCCAACAAATACCAGGTTATATTTCAGAGGAAAGAACTGGCAAAAGCACCTCTGAGTATTCCTTGCCTAAGAAAACCTTGAGGAATCACACACTCTCAGCTTCAAAAAAAACCATCCTGTAATAGGTTTGCCTTAGGGTCACCATAAGTCAGAAATGACTTGGAGGCGCAAAACAACAATAACAACAACAACAAAAAGAAAACCCTATGAAATCCATGGGGTTGCCATATGTCCACAGGTAACTTGAAGGCACTGTATACACACTAAAGCCACAAGGTTGTTGCAGCCACTCAATGAATAAGGAAAAAAGTTATGGTACAGTGGGACCCCCATATCCATGGGGGAATTGTTCCAGGGGGGCCCATGGATAATGAAATCTGCAGATAATAGTGAATGCCCCCTGTTGCTGTTCCTGCCACAGGAGCGATCCTGGAGGGCAATCCCAGGGGCGAAGGGAGAAGGGAGGCAAAATCTCCTCCTCTCCTCCCTTCACCCCCCCCACCCATTGCCATTCCGACCACAGGAGCAATCGCAGGGGGCAATCCCAGGGGCGAAGGGAGGTGAGATCCCCTCTTCACCTCCCTTTGCCCCCCATCGCCATTTCTGCTGTGGGAGCAATCCCAGGGTGTGATCCCAGGGGCAAAGAGAGAAGGGAAGCGAGATCTCCTCCTCCTCCTCTTCCTTCGCCCCCTGTCTCCATTCCCACCATGGGAGCCATTCCGAGGGGCAATCCTGGGGGTCAAAGGGAGAAGGGAGGCAAGATCTACTCCTTCCCTCCCTTCACCCTCATCACCATTCCCACCACAGGGGTGATCCTGAGGGGCGATCCAGGGGTGAAGGGAGAAGGGGGGCAAAATGTGTCCTCCTCCCCTCTGTTCCCTGTCCACCCCCCCCACTGTCGCCATCCGCAGATAATTGAATCAGCAGATGGCGAATCAGTGGATACAGGGGTGCTACTGTATTAGCTTTCAAATTGTTGGGATGCACAGTTGATTGTTTCTCGCCATAGTGAGAACGCCTACTGCTCACAGTTGAAAGGCATTGTGCATCTATTCTGTCTTCCTTTTCCTTAATAGATTTTCTCTGCTAAGAAAAAACACAAAGAAAGGAAAAGAAAACACAGGAGGGCTGTAATTTGAAGATACATTATATTTCCCACAAACATTCTAACCACAATAGGATTTTAGACCTATCCTAAGTATCTTTGAAGAAAGCCATATGAGGAAGAGCTAAAAGAATTGGGTATATTTCAGCACATTAAAAAAAAAAAAGATTCTCAGTAAAGTGGAGTAACTGTAAAGTGAGCATAGGAAAAGAAACAACTGCTTTAACTTGTAGAAAGTTTTAACATTAAGGAAGCCCATATAACTAAATAATGGCACCAACTGCATAGGGATTTTAAAAATGGTGGAGAAATTTGCGATTCAGTTTGTATTGGAAATATTTGGAGTGCTTTCAAATATAACACTAAGAGCACCTCTGAGGAACGTTTATATTATGACTGCACACATAAATGCTGTCAGTGCAAGTGTAGAAGAGAAGGATTTTGAAATCAAAAGATTCTATATTTGACAGTGGGTGTTTAAAATTCAAATTAGAGATGTTATAATAGCAAAAAGCATTGTTAGTGCCATGTGTGAAAACAATTTAGTCTCTCTGCATTAGGATAAAATGCAGATGTACATGACTAGTTTCATGAACTAAAGTTTAGTTTAGTTTAGTAAATCTTTTTTCACCTACAAGGTCCAATTGGCCCTGATTGGCTGCTTGAAATCTCACCTCATGATGGCTGCTATACGAATGCCTGTATAGATGTTCACCACATGGCATCACCAATTTTCTAAGGAGCTTCAAAATTCAAATGCTCCTAATGTTACGTCTATAGTATGGTTTTAGGACAGTCTTCTACAACTTGGTGCCTTCCACTTGTATTTGGAATGCAAACCTCACCATCCCCAGCTACCATGTATGGTTGTTGGGAATTGTATTTCAACATATTTGGCAGATGCTGGGTTTGGGAGGGGCTAGCCATATCCATAAACAGTGGGCCCTTGGTATCCACTGAGTTTGGTTCCAGGACCCCCCATGGATACCAAAATCCATGAATACTCAAGTCCCATTATATGCAATGGCATGGCAAAATGGAGTCTTTTATATAAAATGGCAAAATCAAGGTTTGCTTTTTGGATTATTATTTTTTTTTAATAATATTTTCAAGCCATGGATACTTAAATCTGTGGATACCAAATCCGTGGGTACAGAGGGACAACTATAATAGGACCACATAGAAACTGACATTTTATATTTGAGTAGGAGAATTTACAATCACTTCATGTACAAAAGCACACACAAGACAACCATACCTGTGAAGCCTGAAGCCAGATCATATATTGTATGAAACATCTCCTTCTGCCCTACCAAAGTGCAGCTCCTGCATTTCAGACCTAGGAGAAGTAAACCATCTAAATGGTTTAGAGCAATGAAGGTGTTCTAAGTGCTCTTCTTAAACCAGCTGAAATCAACACTGGAATATAATAGCTCTAAAACCACCAACATTAGAACAGAATATGTTTAAAGGAAGCAGTAAATGCCTTCAAAACAATTTTTTTCCTCTCTTGAACCTGGGGCTCACTTGAGTATGTGAACTTTTCTTTATGCTGAGCTGACATTGGCTCCTCATGACCTCAGCTCACAGTAGGTGCTAAGGAGCAGGGGGTTCTGCAGGAAGTTCAGGGGTGGTAGAATTGTTTTGATTCCACAGCTGAAGAAAGGCTGCCAGGATTTTGCAATCAAGCTTTGGAATATTGTATTTGTTTTTATAGTGTGGTCATTATTTTTCTCACAATGTGGTTCCTGCAATCTTTGAAGTCTTTTGACTCCTTTAGTCTCTGTATAATGGCTAACATGGCTTGTTTGCTTATTCATGTTGCCGTCTCACTTTCAGGATGGCTTTTGCTGGTGCGATATCCTGTTTTATTCAGTCCTAGGCCACAGCTAGAAAATAACAGCCAGGAAGCCATAAAACATGACTGAAGATCTTCCTTTCTGTTCCTGTGACTCAGTGATGGAAACCATGTGTGATAATTAATAGAGGTAGACAAGTCTAGAAAGTTGGCTGTGATTCGTTTCTGAAGGTCATTTCATACATAATACTGTGTCTTATGTGGAGATAAATGCAATGAAAGAAAAAGATGTGCCCATTGTAATATGAGTCTATTTTACACGAGTGCACAGTTTGGCTGTGGTATGTGCCTTTGAGTTCCAAAGTGGATGTTCAAGAAGAAACAAAAAATTGTAAAAAATTGTACACTATTGGCACTGATTCACATACACACAATGAGTTAGATCCCGATTCATCTACAAATGAAGAGCTTCCATCCATCCATGGAAGGTTCACCAATCCAGAGGAGACTTTTGATATAAAAAGAAAGGATGAAGGTGATTTTCACCAATTTTTCCTCAGAGCATGGAAAAGTTACATTCAGAGCTTGTAAAATTACTTTTGAAAAGTAATTTGATCTGTTATTCATTGCAGTGTTCAAAAAGTATCCAGTGGCTGCTAAAGCTTAGGGCCAGGATATTTGAAAGGCCACTTCCTCCCATATGATCTTGCCTAAAATCTGAGAGCCCCGCTACCACAAGAGGCTATTGGTGGAGTACATGTGACAGGACTTTCTCTATAGTGGAACTTTGACAGTGGAACTCTAAACAGCAAAAATGCTCCTCATAGAATTTGAGAAGAATATGATTTGTCTTAATGGGACCCTGCATCAATAGACAGTATTTGGAAGGAAGGGGGCCAAAAATGCCAAAAACTTTGCAAGAAAAGCCTTTGTGGCTTTTCCCAAAGTTTTTAAACAGCTCCGTGGGGAATGCAGATTCCCACTTGTTGGGACAACCGATTTATTTGTTGTGCATTCCCGATAAGAGTGGAAGTGGAAAGCTGATTGGTTGGACTTGCTCAGGTGGTGGGGCTTGCTAACAAGACAAGCACCTGAAACCGCCATGTTGCAATTGGGCACTGAACCAACAAAACAGGCTTTTTTCTTTCTTTCTAATTATTTAAGCAGAATATTGCACTTCTGCACCTTGGGTGTGCTTTTTTTTTTTTTAATACTGTTAGGTGGCAGCAACTGGTGAAAATAAAAATGTGAGTAATTCACTCGTGCCTGCCACCTCTATTTTGCAGGCATGCCCGTTTCAAAAACAAATGTGGATAGTTTTTCATGCCTGCAATCTTGCCAAAATATCATTGAGACAAATGAAAGCTGATGTAAATTGGCATTAGTGCACATCACTCCACATTTTATAGCCTCGTATAGATAAGCCCCTTCTCAAAGGAAATCAGATTGTCTCCATTCCTCTTGAACTTATGGCAGGCAGTAAACGCTTTATTATTTTGTACAGTCTTTGGTCCTCAAAAATTAGCAATGGTGTCGCTTACTGTTTTAATTATGTGGTGTATTTTTTTCCCAAAAAGAAATTGTTTCAAGACTTCTTCGGATGGCGATTTATAATGCAAGCAGCCTCGTCCCCATTGCAAGGCTGCTGTGCTGCAGGGGGGGCATTTTGGATTACGCTGTCCCTGCGCCGATACTGTTGCGGAAGAGCTTGGAGGCTGCAGCACCTTATTTGGCAATTTCCTAATCACGGAAGTTGACCGTGATTAGAAAATTGCCAAATATAGCGCTGCAGTCTCCCAACTCTTCCGCAACAGTATCAGCGTGGGGACAGCGTCATCCGAAACAGCCCTCCTGCAGCGCAGTAGCCTTGCAACGGGAACGAGGCTGCTTGCGTTACAAATTGCTGTCCAAAAAAGTCCTCAGTCTATTTTAAAATAACATTCTTATCCGTTTTATCTGTTTAGATATTTCATGTTTTAAATCATTTTAATTTGTTATACATCACATTGAGAGCCCTGGTAACCTGAGAGGAAATAAATAAATAAATAAATAAATACAGTCAGACACCCTCATTCCTGAATTTAGCACAGATACTTGAAACCCTGGATAATAGTGAACCCTATTATAATAAAGGAATTCAGGTATGAACATGTCATAGAGTTGCACTGAAGAACGGTGCTGAAGAAGGACAGTGTTAGAGAAGACTCCTAGGCATTTTCCAATGTATCTCTATGATATGTGTCCCTACCTTTTCAGCCGTGGACAACCAAAACTGTGGATATTGGTTCTACAAATACAGGGGTCCAACTGTACTATAAATATGTGTTACTCACTACGGTGATGAAAAACTTAACGTGTCACATTAGTTATAACAATGCTTGTTACATTTATATTGCGGTCCATTAACTTATTTCACAGTGGGAAAACCTTATAATTCATAAGAGAATGCCATAAATCTGCAATAATTCCTATCAAAATCCTTCTTAAAAGAAACTATTGAAAATAACTCGTACACATTACTAATTACCAAAATAAAGTAAATTTGCTCTTACTTGTTAACACTGCTTTTAAAATGTAGTTTTATTGCAACCCCATTACCAAAAATTTAACTAGTTATGGGTCACAATGTTACTTATAACTTGTTAATTCTGAACTTTGGTTACCTTTGGAACTAAAACTGCCAGAATCCCCAGGCCACAAAAGTCATGATGCCTATGGATTCTGAGGGTTGTCGTCCGAAAAGTAAGATATACCTGCTCTGTTTTGCCTCCTCTCTAAAGCCCCTTGCACCACCACTCTCACTGGTCCCCAGCTTCTGCAACAGATTTCCAGGGCCTCAGTGTGTTGTAGAAGAGCAGGGGAACCTAGGAAGATTGCATCTCCCCTTCTCCCAGTGGAAGTACCCTGTGAAGAGAACTCTGTTGGGTGATACCCCTTCCAACAGAGTGATAGGATTCAACAGAATGTTTATTTCTATGTAAGAAAATGGAACAACCTAGTTCCTTTTGCTTGCAATGATTATAAACTGAAAGGACTGCCATCAGCTGACTCTGAATAGTACAAGAAATGTATATGTATGACATACAGTCTGTTGGACCACCTGCCCTATTCAAAATTGGATGCAAACACACACAAATGCATACACAGGGCCCAAATGTGGGATCAAAGATAAAATGGATTAGGAGGGGATCCGTTCCAAACGTGCCAAAATGCTGGAGGGGGGTTATGAAGTTTGCTGGATGCTATAACATCCAGCTATGACAAAAAGGACTTTACAGGCTGCATTTCTCTAAAGGGATATCTTTCTTTCAGCTTTTATATTTGGCAGCAATTCGAAACTGCAAAATTTCAGCAGCAGTGGGAGCAAAAACTGTGTGGTCCACAATACCCCATTGCCTGCTGGTCCCCAAATCCTGGAGGTAAGTCTGATTTCTTTTATTTGTAGCAGCAGCTACAAAACTCATTGTGAATTATTCCATGATTGTCAACCCCACAACTAATATATACCTAAACAAAAACAGCCTTAATCTAAAAGCAGATTCCCTTTAAAGATCTGAGGGGCAAACTCCTTCAGTGTAATCCTACCCAAATTCAAAAACAAAACAAACATCAAACAAGTGGAAATGTTGGCTATGATGTTGTGATGGTGTTTCATCAGGCAAACATTGCCATCTAAGTAACATACTGCATTGGAAAAGCATTAATTCAGTACAATGATTAAAGACCCCAACCAATTAAAACAGGTTTTAAAAGGGTTTGGTTTGAATTCAGATTTAGATTTCGTCTCAGCATGTGCAAAACCACACAGTGAATCAATGTTTGTTCTCTCTACTTAAGAGTAAGGACCATGGGAAATTATAAATCTCCCCAAAATGCCAAAATATTTTTAGTGTGATAAATGGGAAGAACATAAAGACAGATGGAGATTTTAGCCTCATCCAGTACCCATGGTATAAGCATAGTTTAGGCTGCTAGAACCTGGATCCACTTTGTAAAATGCCAGTCTACATTGCTTAATAGGCTAGCTTGGCTTCACTCCTACATGATGCTCAGGGAATGTCACACTCCTTGAATACCATGTAGGAGTGAAGCCAAGCTAGCCTACTGAGAAATGTAGACTGGTTTTGTTACACTCCATGAGCATACTTACATGGGACTTCTCTTTCACACACACAAACACACACCAATGGCAGCTTCTGAGGGGCTACACACATCCCCATGGCATTTGGTGGCTAGGAGAAGGCAGAGGGCACCTGAGTAGCATTTGGATGAATGAGTGCAAAAAACAAACATCACCCAGAGTGGAAAAGATTTTGTCTTCTCTTTTCTCCTGACTACAGAAATGAAGCTGGATGTTGCCTAGACACCTCCTATCTGCCCTGGGTCACCATGGGGGAGGGATCATTGCATAAAGACGTACTGAACACTTTCTTGCACAGTGAACATAAAAGCACACTTGGGCCCATAACCAGTTATGCAACCTTATATTACCAAAAGGATTCCAGCCTTGACACCTGTTCTGCAGGTTTTTCTACTCATTTTCTTCACAATGCTTAATAAATAACCAAACGACTCTAGAGAACTGAACAATTCACAAACAACAAATGGTTACATCTTAGATACAGCATTTCTTTCCATTCTAGGAGATAAATATTAGAACTTTAGACAACCAATTTTGTTCTGAAGCCAGTTTAAACAATAACTCAACACTCCTGCCCCATGTACTCCCAAGAAGCACCCAACAAAGGGTGTCAAAAGTCACTTATCCATTGAAGCATTTCTTGTGGCCATAGCTACAGATTAGAACCATTGTGTTGATATTCATTATTTAACTGCTTATTTTTTAAAAAATAAAATGTCAGAATGTCAAACACTTTTCCCAACAAAATTTCATGTAATGTAATGGCATTTTTCTGAGAATGATGTGTGAATAAGCATGTTTTCCTTATTATGTTGTCCTCCCTGCCTTGCCACCTCCCCTGCTGCCCTCACCCAAGTTTTTCTCTCCATGGTGGCAGCAGTGAGAAGTGGGAAGCCAAATGGGCAGCAAACAATGGAAGGGAAATAGGAGCAGGAAGAGGAAACTCATAGTAAGCTTCCTTGTGTTGCAATGTGAGCAAATGTGTTTAGCCTGGGGAAGAGAAGTCTAAGAGGTGACATGATAGCCATGTTTAAATACTTGAAAGGACATCATATTGTGGATGAGCAAGCTTGTTTTCTGCTGCTCCAGAGACTAGGACACAGAACAATGGACTCAAACTACAGGAAAAGAGAGATTCCACCTAAACATTAGGAAGAACTTCCTGATGGTAAGAACTGTTTGACAGTGGAACACACTGTCTTGGAGTGTGGTGCAGTCTCCTTCTGTGGAGGTTTTTAAACAGGCTGGATGGCCATCTGTCAGGAGTGCTTTGATTGTGTATTCCTGCAGGGCAGGGGGCTTGACTGGATGGCCCTTGTGGCCTCTTCCAACTCTATGATTCTATGAAATGGTCAGGAAGCTGCAGAGTGAAATTGGGAGTAGGAGAGTGGATGGACAGAGAACAAGAGATCAGAGGATAAAAGAGAGAGGAAATGAATGGAGGCCCCAGGTTAGAAAGTAAAAATGAAATGGACAGATATAGGATGGATGGCACCTGGCTTGATGGCAGTACATGCAAAAGGGAGTCGGGAATGATTTGATTGGGTATTCCTGCATGGCAGGGGGTTGGACTGGATGGCCCTTGAGGTCTCTTCCAATTCTATGATTCTATGAGAGAGAGAGAGAGAGAGAGAGAGAGAGAGAGAGAGAGCAATATGTGTTTTGCATGGTGTTGTACTCCTCCCAAAGAATAAAAAGAGATGCAGTTAGGATTACATCGCACTCGGGGCCCTTTCATGCTACACAATTATAGTATTATGATTCCATTTTAACTGCCATGGCTTCATCTCATGGAATGCTGAGGTTTGTCATTTGGTGAGGCACTAGAAGCTCTCCAGCTGAGAATTCTAAATGCTCCTCCCTAAACTGAAAATCCCAGGTTTCCATAGGATGGAACCATGGCAGTTAAAGTGGAATCATAGTGCTATAATTGTGTAGTATGAAAAGTCCCAGGGCTTCAGAAGATGAAGTGTGACCTTGCCCTAAGGTCCGCTGATTGACAACAGATTCTGCATCATAGGATGCACTTGCATTTCATCAAATCCTGCTGAAATTGAAGAAAGAATCAAGAGTAATGTAGCTTTACTACCGTATTTCTGAAACAGAGGTGTGTTTCAGAAACATCCTGAAACTATGATAAACAACAATAAAAAGTATGTTGCTGCATATATTTCCCTGCTTAGATTTTCCACAACCACATCATTCTTACAAAGTCCTTAATATCAAACACTAAGTACATTTGGTATATGAAAAGGCATCTTTCCTGCAGTAAACAAAACAAAGCATGGGTGAGAACATAATTCCTACTGCACAGTGTGTGGGTCCCATCTATTTCAAGAAATACCTGCTGTCAAAATTTGCTGTGGTTTTCTTTTTCAATAGGACTCCTCTTTGCCTCTGATTGAACAGTCCGTCCATGAGCAATAAAGACAGAGGAGACAAGAAAACATATAGTCTTAGGAATCTGTCAAAAATGCTCAAGGAGCTTTTATATATACCAATGATCTTGGACCTTTATAAATAGGAGGTTTCCTGAATCTAAAGTGTCCAGAGAGTCTAAACAATCCCAACAGGCTTTTAAGTGGGTTTCATAATTTGTACATGATGGTAGCTTGCCTATCACCTGGGAAAGTTTCAGCCTTCGAGAGCAAGGGAGGTAAGCATAAGAGTTCAGCCCGTCTGTTAGGTTTTTTTTTTTTTTTACTTAACAAAATCTTGCCCAAACGTTCCACAAAGCAATATACAGGAAGCCCCCAGGCTTTGATGCCCTGCTGATTACTTTCTCTTTTGATGCTTGCAAATTAAGGAAAGTTCCATTCATTTGATGAGGAATCCACTCTTTCAACATTTCTTGCCTACAGAGGCTTGCTTTTGACTGACCGTGCACACGCGCGTATTCACAAAGTGAGCTGAGGGGCAGGGGAGGAACCAAACTGACAGAGAGATTTGCAAGCAGCTGGCAAGTAGTTGCACATAGGCCATGCCAAGCAAGCCACTGTAATTTCCTCATGTTCCCTACATGTGTTCTGTTTTTTGACCAATACCAGTTTCTGCCAGTGCTGCAGTCCCTAACCTGTTGGATAAGAGGGGGCTTGCTGTACTACATGTCACTGTATTTCCAAGATAACTTACAATAAAGTCATTTATGTGCTCCATTTTGTCTTTCAACAATCTGGCATGTTGTTTCAATGTGTGAAATTGTTTTAACTTTTACCTTAAGTTTATTCTCTATCCCTGCATTGTTGCAATGGGCCTAAGTAGGTATAGGGGAAATGACAGCCCCTCAGACTCACCCATGGACCCCCATTTGTGTGGTGTGAAGTGGCACCAAACCATGGCCGGCTCCACCATGCCTAGAGCATGTCAGCTGTTTTCTTCCTGGGAGTCTGCACAGCTTTCCAGACTTCTGAAAATGGTGGGAAGGACTGGCTAATCACATGGAAGACTGGCAGGCATGTGGCTGGGTTCTCCTATGAAGGAGTTACTTGTTTTCCACCTGGTCCATCTGGGCATGCCTCATCAGTCAGGCTTCTTAATTTTCACGTTCTCCCACCCTTATGTTCCGCATGTATTTTATATAGGGAAATTTGGTCACAACTTGCAATTTGTAGTGTTTTTTTTTAACTGTCATAAAGTTAAAGTGACGTGACAATGGACAGGATCTCATTTTTATACTATATAGGGAAATTTGGTCACAACTTGCAATTTGTAGCCTTTTTTATTTATTTTTTTACTGTTTGTCATAAAGTTAAAGTGACATGACAATGGACAGGGTCTCATTTGAGGGAAAGGGCCTCAATTCCTTTCATTCCCAAGTTGGGAGGTTCTCTTAAGGGACCTTGGGTGAGGTATCTGAGGACTTGCCAGCTCAGGGAAGTGGAACTGGTTCATTCCCAAGACACAGGGAAAACACATAGCAGTTTCCCAATGTCTGTCCCTCCAGGTTCTATCAGACATCCAGGCTGGCAGGATAGGTACCATCAGGTGGCAAAGTCACCCAATGCATCAGTCCATGCCCCATGCTATGCCAAGTCTCATCAGCTGTAACCATTACAGCTGTGGCCTTTTCCATTCCGACAAATGTCTGATCTTCATGTTCAGTGCTGAGCTGTGCTCTGATTTGCCTCTCAGGCAGCAAGGGAGAAAAAGTGTTTGGCGCTTGTTTTTGTTTTTTTAAAGGATGAACTCCGCTGCTAAAAAGTCAACGATGAACTTTGTATGACTGATATACCTGATATGTTGTGTGCAGAAAGAAAATTATCACATTTTCAATAGTGTTGCCATTTCCAGGTGACTTTATATGCTTTCTTTCTTTTCATATGATCCTGTGACATGCTTAAGGTCTCCCTTTATGACCCATTGTTTCTGGCTCTTCTAAACAGTCAGAGGGAATCCATTTTCCATATGTTGCAGATATATACAGAAAAATGTTAGAATACCAAGATCCTTTTGCTGTCAATGTGATCTATGGTCTTGATGGGTAACAGCCATACTATCATGGTTTTACATGGTAAATTTACCATGAATGTGAAAAAGAGGTCTGTTACCATGTTTATTATAGACAATAAAAGCAAAGCAGCACTACTAATTCATGTTGTCATTTATTCATCTTAAGTTGTATAGGTTTCAGGAATTCTCAACATTCTATGAATGGAGAAAAAGCCAAAGGGTTACTAATCACCACTTGCTTAAATCTGGGACATTATGCTCCAGACTGGCTATGGATCAACCATGATATTGTTGCTGGAGCATATGTTAAGTGATTTGCTATTCAGCTAAATATAATTGACTCTGTGAGGAGTATAGACCGAAAAAATAATCTTATTTAATTTGATGAAACATCATAAAGAAAAAAAAATGTACTTTGAATCTGAAACATGAGTGTTACCAATTTGTTTGCAGTGTTTCAACAGTTTGTTTTTTTATCAGATGTCAAACAGCAAATACCATAAGTAATCAACTTTCAAATGTTACACAATAAGTGCAGGCCTCTATGACACACTGTTGCATAGTCACTGTAAGATCAGTTGTCAAAATAACAATGTGATTGCCTGTCAACTATCAAAATACCCAAAACTGTCCAATGTCAAATACCGGCAATAAAGGCTGAGTATTTGGTGCATGTTTTATGTCTAAATTTTGAGAGAAGAATTTCATGGGTACAAATAGGGTGAGTGGTTAGTGTCAATCTGGCTGAAGTTTTGCTTTTCTTCTCTTTGCTTACATGTTTAAGTTAAAAGAACCAGAAAAGAATTCTACTCTCTGGTGCCTTGAGTGACAGCGACATGCTCGCTTATGATACATCTTTGCTCTATTAAAAGAAAATATGCTGGCACCTACGAGTACAAAGTTTATTCATGCAATGGGGCTTTCCCAGACCATTTCAGTTCCAGAAGCCTATTCGTACCCCACACCCCAAAGCTTTTCCTGAGAGCCAAGGTCCCTCAGGAAAAGACCAGAATTTTGACAGTGGTGATTTTTAGCCACTGCCCTCCGCAGTTTCTCATGCTGCATTCTAGCATGTAGACCATCTAGGAAAAGCTTTAGTCAAAACACACAAAATGAAGATTAAAACAGAATTAAAGCCACTAATAATCTTACTTTAAAACAAAGATTAAAAACAGTACAGCACCATAAAAAGGCCTTTACTTGTTAAAATCAATTTCCAAAGGCTTGCTGGAAAAGAAAGGTCTTAACCTGCCTCTTAGAGGACAACAAAGAAGGAGCCATCCTAGCTTCCCTAGGAAATGAGTTCCAAAGTGTGGGAGCAGCCACAGAGAAGGCCTTCTCACATGTTTCCACCAACCATGCCTGTGAAGGTGGTGGGACAGAGAGAAGTGCCTCCCTTGCAGATCTTAAAAGCTCAAGCAGGCTCATATGGGAAGATATTGGGCATGACTACGGCGGGAGGGGTAAAAATCTGATTGAAAATTGGACTTCTTTGGCCCAGAGCTGCACCGTATGCTATTTGGACCACTCTGATCTGGATTTAAATGCCACACCTACCTAGCAAAAAAGTCTGAACCTCCCCACCAGATTTTTACTTCCTGCTGTAGGTCCGCTGCCACTGCCACCTCTTAGCCAGGCACCTCTTCCCAAAGAGCTTCATGCATACTCTTTAACAAGGCAGACCCCCAGCATACAGCTGATTGTTATGAGGTCAGAGGGAGTGACTGCACCACTCTAACCCTCATAACAAGTGGCTGTATGCTGGGGGTCTGCCTTCCCCCAGTGTATGGCCATGCATTAAGAGGGTCAGAGCGAGTGATTCCACCCAGCACAGCCAGTCCTTCTGACTTTATAACAAGCAGCCATAAGCCAGGAAGGCAGACCCCCAGCATAGGGCCAATCATCCTGAATGTCAGAGTAAGTGACTCCACCCTGTGCAGGACAACAGGTACGCTTATTATTATTATTATCATTATTATTATTATTATTATTATTATTATTATTATTATGCATACCATGGCACTGCCTCCACTGGCTCTGCCTTCCTGGCACATGCCCTGCCTCTCAGAGGACAGTGATGATGACTTTGAGCTAGAGATACAGGAACAAAGTGTTCAACAGACACAAGCTGATGAGGAACAGAGCACCCAGCAGACTCACTCATCTGAGCAACAGGATATTCCACAGCCACAAACACTAGAGGAACAGAATACAAACTTACCTAGTTTCATGCAGCACCAACAAGAAAAGGAAAGGCATAGGAGATCAGAGAGAATAAATAGGAGCAGGAAGCAATCAGGCAACACCCGAGGGATGCTGATGGCTCATAAATTAGGCAGCACCTCCTCTGGAATAGCATGGCTAACAACCAACCTGCTTGGGTGTAAGCCATGCCAGACTCTGACTCTTGACTGACTGCCCCTGAACTCGAACCTTGCCTTTGCTTTCATGACCTCGTCTTTGGATTTCCCCATTTGACTGCTGATTTTGCTTGTTGTTTACTCTTTCTGTCTGGCTCCTAGACTTTGCGTACTGGTAAGCTGACTAAAACCCAGCTACTCCCTTTGAACTGTGGAAGCTGATTTATTGATTCTCGGCACCCTGCTCTGAGCAGTACATGACACATAGTGAACAACTCTCTGTGCTCTGGAAAGACAGAACCAGCAGCAGCAGGGAGGAGGAGGGAAAGAGAGGCACCTGTCAGGCAGTGCTTCTACTGCCTCCCCACCCCCACACCCCCTCACCCCCAAATCCAGTGTGGATCCTTTGTCCACACTACAATTTTCTCTGGAGTTTCCAGAAAAGGGGCCCTGGTGGCGCAGTAGGCTAATGCAGCTAAAACTGTAGCCAAAACTCATGTAGATCTTGAGTTCATAAGTTCGATTCCAGACCCCCCCCCAGGTCGACTCAGCCTTCCGTAAGTCGGTAAAATGAGTACCAGCATAATAAAAGAGCTAGGGCAACATGCTGTGGAAGCTGTTAATTCAGGTTCAAAAAAAAGCAGCAGTCGTTATTAGTGTACCATGCATTCTGCAGTGTCATTCTTGCAGCATTGTTTGTATGCCAGCAGTGCCATCTACTGGCACTCACATTGTACAATTGTCTGTACTGAATGGACTGTACTCTGAAATGTATTGTATTAAAAATTGCATTGTGATGTATTGTATTGAACTTACTGTATACTGTACTGTGTGATGTTGTACTCCGCCCCGATTCTGAGGAGAGAGGCGGGTAATAAATAACAAAGTATTATTATTATTATTATTATTATTATTAAGTCTTCCAAAACTGGATTTTAGGTGGTGTATCCAGAGTCTGCTTTGGATAGGGCTGTAAGTCATGTGGCACTATCGCACCAGATTCAGGGATAATGCCATATGTCATTATTGGACTAGATTTGGGAGGGGATTCAGATTTTATTGCTAGTGTAGACTGTCCTCCATATAGCCTGGACCTGAGCTGTATAGGCCTTTATAGGTCAAAACCAGATTAACCAACAGGGTCCCCAAATAATTTCAAACCACACCAGAAAAACGCTTCTAAAATTGTATTTCATCTCTTTCAGTTTTGTAAAAACTTAGCATTTTCCAGCTTGATACTTGAAGAGGAACAAAATAGGCAGATGTTTGGCAAGGGTTCCACATTTTTTAAAAAAAGTGGTATACAAAGTTAACATGCTGAAAGCCATAGTACTACTCATGGGGTTCATTTCACATTGTGTGTGTGTGTGTGTGTGTGTGTGTGTGTATCATATGTGGCAGCCCATCCTTGATCAAAATCTACCTGCCTTTATGCCTCCCCTCAGTTATTGCTTATAGCCAACTGCATTAGGCCAGGCAACAATACAGTCAAGTCAAGTTTCTTTATTTGCATTAGTTATTTAAGCTTTGCAAATAGTATTTCATGCAGAATTACAAGAAATGAAAATCTCACTCTAAAAACAAAAATAACAGAAATATAATGTGGATAGATCAGTGTTTCCAGAATTATAATGGGAAAACGTTTTAATGCCTAAAATGAGGGAGTTTAGTTATTAGATCCAGAAGAGTCTAGAGTAAACAAAGAGACAAAACCAAGCTTTTACACATCAGTTATTACTTGCCCTTGGTTTTCCGACAACAGTCCATGGTCATGCTTAGTTTCCTGATTCAGATTTATACTTCCAGGATTTGACATGGTTGCTTAAAGTCAGTACTGCCACAACCATAACCCTATATTAGACATTTCTCCTGCTAGGAAAACAATAGAACCATAAAGACAATTTGGGTGGGCTGAGTTTTAACATACTTTCAGGAATTGCTGGGTCTCAGACAAGAGATTGAGGCTTTTTGTGGCTTCCCCATGTGATGAGCCACTGGAACTGTGAACTTATCTGTGCTACACAGTTATAGCTGCTTGATACTATTTTAACTGCCAGGGCTCCATCTTGGTGTTTGATAGCTTGGTGAGGGCCTTAGAATTCTATGCAAGAGAGATCTAGTGCACTCTTCTTAACTACAGACTTTATCAGACCACCCCCATAATTGTTCTTTTGCTGGCATATTTTGAAACATTTTTATGCCAGCAAAAGAACCCCCCTACCAGGCTTACCTTGAGCAGTGTTAAAGAGGTAGCCCTGGCAGTAATGGAGCACAAACGGAGCTCCAGTTACTTCCAGGTTCCAAATCTCCACAATTCTCACAAAAAGATGTGAGCGCAGCAAATCTCACTTGGAAGTGTTCTGACAACTGGTGCTGTATTCACTGAGCACAATGGGGTGAAGTTTCAAACATCAGCAATGCTGGCAAAAAAGTGCCATGGCCAATCTATTGACAGCTTGGCCTGCCAATAAAAAGGAACAGCTTTTTGCCAGGACATTAACGTGAAAGGATGACGTCATTTGATATGTGTGCCCTTTCACATTAATTAGACAACTGTAGGACTATGAGTCCACTTTAACTGCTATAGTTTCATTCTATGGAATTCTGGGTTTGTGGTTTGGTGAGCCACTAGAGTTCTCTGGCTGAGAATTCTCAATACCGTCTCTAAACTGCTAATCCCAGGATTCTAAAGAATGTTGCCATGGCAGTTAAAGTGGAATCATAGCACTATATTTGCATACCCTCCAACTGTCCTGATTTGACATGACAGTCCAATTAATCCTCTGATGTTCTACTTTTTCAGCTGCTTCTAAAATGTCCTGGGTTCTTCTCCTCCTTCCACTTTCTGCCTTCCTCCTCTGCTTACTTTGATTTCTGTAAACTGAGGTTAAAGGGCAAAAGTAGTTTGCACTCAACTAACTCAGCAGAGAGGAGAGGAGAGAATCTTACCCTTCCCTGTAGACTCAGGCAAAAACAAACTGCTGTGGCCTCTCCTACATTGTACGTTCCTCCTTTTGCCTTCTTGATGACACTCTGGCATTGCTTGGATGCCAGAGTGCCAGTTTCCATCTGAGTGCCAGTTTCCATCTGTGAAATGTTGAATAGTATATAATCGTGCAGTGTGAATGGCCCAAGGTCTGTAGTTCTGTTTATTGACTTTTAGGACTTTATCAGATGTGGCAAATATGGCATCATAATAACGCCTAATGAATGCAAAGTGTCGTTTTTTATGACATTGCTGTAAGCTACTTTGAGCATGGTTTTACCACAGAAGAGTATTGTGCAAATAAACATTGTGATATAGGAGGTGATTAAGATGATTAGGCTGCTGCTGTTGTTTGTTATGATCACTGGTTTGTATTCAAGTTTTAAATTCAATAATTTTTCAAGCTACCTGGAGAAGATTTTTCAATATAAACCCTTAAGGTTAGCATATCAGTTTTTTTAAAAAATAAATCAAATTCCAATGGGATTATAACCTCTTCTAAGGATTAAGTATTCTGACCCACCACTCCCAAATAATTTTACCTGCATTCAGCTGTTCATCATGCAGATGCCAGAAGAAAGTTTATACCCACAAGAACTTGAGATGTGTGTGCAGGAAGGACAAAATGCAAGCAGACCAGGAGCAGAAAATAAAAATAAAAATGTATGACAAAAAGATATCTACCTGTCACAGGTATTCATAGCTAGTACTATTTTGGAATGGTATGAATCCATAGGATGGATAATGCACCATTTTACTTGTTTGTTCCCCCCTACCCAATACAAAAAAAAAAAAAAAGGTTAGATTAAGATGCCTTTGCTATTGCTGGTTATATGAAGTAACCTATGCCTATGCCATCAATGGTAAATCCACAGCATAGGGTGGAGGAAAAGCCTGTCTGAGCTGGGGTGAAAAGAATAAGAAATATGCATTGCCAAGCCGTCTAAAATAAAACTTCTAAAGCCTTTTTAAATTGCAACATCTTGAGCAAAGAAAAGTGCTGAATTATGTAAAAGCAGGCAGAGAGCCAACATCTGGCAGCAGTAAAATTGTTTTGCAGGCAGGCAGTTTCCATACAGCACAGAGACCTGGGTCCAAGCTGCACAGAATAACAGCCCTGTGAAGATGTACAAGAGCTCTGGTTGCCAGAAGGATACCCTGGGCTTTGGGGGGGGGGAATCTGTCATTTGATCTCCTAACATAGCCAGCTGAGATGAGTTATGCTTCCCCCCACCAGGAACCTCGAAAGAATTGTTCAAACCATGCGCTCATTCCTGCCGAATTGGAAACAAATGCCACAGCCGCTCTGTCAGGCTTTGAAATTGAATTCGCCCCAGCTCTTCCTAAACTTCTGTGGAGGAAACAAAGCTCTTTCCTGTGTCTGCTACTTTAGTCTCCAAGGATAGGTTGTGCCCCTCATCTCCTTCGCCGCCACCACCATCAACAGATTGTGATCTTTCATTCCAGAAGGCCACATCATAGAACTGTCCCATGTGTTAACTATATTCTGTTTGCAGCCATTAGGTCATGCCATTGCAGATGAAATCTGCTAATTAAGCCCAGAATACCAGAGAACAACTAGCCTCCTGGAGACTGTACTGATCACAACGGTGCTTCTTATTAGTATTTTTTTTCTTTGTTGGTTTGTTTTGGTTACAGAAAGTCAACCAATGGCCAAAAGCAGACATTACTTTGATCCCATAATTACTGTGGTTCTCAGCTGGAGTGGACTTTTCATGCCAGCACCGTCTACTACAACATAATAATTCATTAAAGAAAAATGGACCACAACTTTACAATATTAATTACTGGTCAAGGGCATCTCCTCCAGATTGGGTGAAAAAACCCTCCTGGTTGGGATCTTGATTCAGATCAGGGGTCCTGAATTTATTCTACAGCAGTGGTTCTTAACATTTTTGGGATTTGAGAATCTGATGAAAGCTATGGATCTCCTCTACTGGAAAATGTACTTAAACACAAATTTCAGTGTAACAGGAAAGAACTCAAAGGGGATATAGCATAGTTTGGACCCCATTTCATTGAGCCACTGAAGCTGATTTATAGACCCCTTGGAGGCAGTCTCTGGACCACATGTTAAGAACCCCTTACCTACAGTGAACATTTCTGAAAAAGATATAGATGTCAGCTACCTCTTTGAAACAGGGTTGCCATGTGAAAAACAGGCAAGGGCGCCTGTATCTTTAAGGGTTGTGCAGAAGAGGGAATTTCAGGAGGCTGGACTTCCATAACAAGCAGCACCTACTTAAATTTCCTATTCTATACATCTATTATAAGAACAGGACTCTGTCCTGTTCTTTACCTGGCAGTGCTACTGCAAAGTAATGTCTGCTTCAGCCCCAAGTCAATTGGCTGCTGCGCATACAGAGCAGCTTTCCTACATACATAAAGTTCCACCCAAGCAGGGGCCCATTTCATTTTCCTCAGAACCAAGTGGATTGTCCATTACCGACACTGGAGAAAAAACAGGCCATTTACATTTCCTGTTCATGCTGTGAATAGTTCTGAAAGCTCAAGAGATATAAAATGAAGCAGAGATTCTTTAGGGATATGCAAATCTAACAGTTTCTCCCACATTCAAACTTTTTTAAAGTCCCAAGTTCTTTCTTTCATGAAAAAGTAAATATTAAATATTGTATGAAGCTGAAGCTGCAGATGTTGTTGGAAAGTATGAAGCAATGGAAGGAACAACCACCATTTCCATTAACAATGATAAGGGCTTTGTTTTAAGCATCCTCATTATATTCACAACCATGATCTTCAGTCAGCCTAGAGCTGCAGGAGAGCGAAGTATTGCAGGGCCTCTTTTCAAGAAGCAAGGTAGTGTCTGGCATGATTTACATCTTCTTCCAGAATTCATTTACAAAAAGACACAGTTGGTTCTTGTTAAGTCAACAGTGGAATAACTTCACAGACATTTAAATTTAGAAGAATCCTTACTGATATCTCTGCATGAGAAATTTACTTTTCGATGTCTGGCTGCCATTTGGCAAATAAGTGGTAGTCAGGAAACATTTAGAATTCAGAATTTCAAAGCCACACAGTTGAGTCTTATACCTGCTGAAAAAACAGACTGTTATTTGACTTCAGGTAAGAAAAACACACAGTGGGTTGCCTTTCTCTATTTTGTTTTATTCAACTCTGTGACCAAAGACATTCAAACAATAAAGTCTGCCTCAGCAATGGCACTGAAGTATTTGCACTATAATCCATATGCCAAACAGCAGTGTAATATCTACTTCATGTGTGCTGTGGGAGGAGGGACAGGCTTTATGCACAGAGAGATGTACCACTGAGAAGAGGCTATATTTACTTGGAGTCCTTTACCTGTAAGAGTCTGGGTTAGAGCAGTAATAGGGCCTAGGTCTTTCCTGTGAAGTTGCCACTACCAACCCAATACATTCTTATGAGGCCATATGGGTTCCATGACATCAGGTTCCTTGGGGTGTTTTCAGGTAAATACTCAGTGCACTGGCTCTTTGCCTTCCAAATGCCCCAGAAGCCCCAGCCACTGGGAGTTGAAATCCAAAAGATCAGGAGGACCAGAAGTTGAAACCATTGAGCAATAATGGTTATTAGCAGCCTCAGATTCCCTATGCACCTGCTAATAACAATCCAATACATTCCTATGACCATTCAAGAACATGAGTCAGCAAGTGCACAAGGAAGCAGGTGGTTGGTGTATGAGCTGTTGAGTAGTCAGTCCAGTCTGAGTCAATCGAGGATTATCTAACCATGATGAAGCGGGAAGCACAAGGGTGGTCAATAGCCCATCCAGAGGTCGTATCATCAGGTCAGAAGTCCAAGTACACAAACTAGCAAGGAGTTCACAGAGCAGTCCAAAATGTAGCAAGTCCAAGGTCATAAAAAACAGGAACACAAGGGAGTGCTGCCAGACAACCAGATAAGAGAGTTGTCAGCACTAGGGCTGAGAGAGAACTGCTGGGATATTTATGGGCAGCTCCTTCAAGGTCATAGGTGCCTAATTAATGAGTACTGTATTATGTTACGGGTGCTGGGCTTGGCATTTCTCCCTCCTTTGCTCAATGGGAAGATGGGAGCATGCCGTCTTCAGTGTCTACAACCTCTGTCAACTCCTGCTGGTGAGCAGGATCCCCAGCCCCCATCTCTTCAGGCTCAGAGGGAGTTCCACTATCAGGAGTTGCAGCTTCCTGGTACTCTGTCTCCTCCTCAACATCATCATCTGAGGTGAGTTATGACACAGGCAGAAGAATCTTGTGGCCATTTGGAGGGAGAGACCAATACCATAGAGTCAGCTTGGAGTGTTCAGGGCAGGATGGGAACTAACTCAGGACTTTAACAGATCACCAAGCAGAAAAGTTCTTTTGCCAGCATAAATTGTATTGTTTTTACGCCAGCAAAAGAAGCCCCTACCACACTTACCTTGAGCAGTATCCATGAGGCTTGCCTGTCAGTAACAGAGAACAAACAGAGCTCTGTTTACTTCCAGGGCTGAAATCTCCCAGATTCTCACAAGAAGACGCTAGCATGGGAATTTCAAACAATAAACAAAATAAAGACACAAAATGTTCAGAAAAGCACCAAAGCACACTTTAAAAATTCTAAGCAATTGGGAGGGTCATAAAACAGTGTCCCCTACCTGACTGTTGCAATCTCACCCGGAAGTGTTTGTCCATTGATGCTGCATTCATTTGAGTACAATGGTGCACGGATTCAAATGCTGGCAATGTCAGCAGAAAAATGCTGTGGGAGATCAATTGACAGCTTGGGCCATCAATAAAAAAGTACAGCTTTTTAACAACATATGATCGTGAAAGGTTGACATCATCTGATATACTCATCCTTTCGTGATCATTAGCTATCTTTATGATGCCATATTTGACTAGTCTGATAAAGTCCTCAATAATGAAGCTCCTGCTCTTTACTGTGGGGCTCCTCATATCAGTCTAATGTATTTCTGTGGACATCTTCAAGAACAGGCTATTTATTCATTGGGAGAAATATGGGGAGGGGAACATCTGTAGGCATGACCAGGAAATTTAGAAGATCCCTTTGAGTTTAATCCCTTTTACAATTGTGCCTAAAAACCAGGAGAGAAATCCATGGTCAACTCTATGGGTGATTATGGGACTTGTACAGTGATGGCGAACCTATGTCACGCGTGTCACCACTGACACGCGTAGCCATCTGTGGTGACATGCGGCTAGGCCTCCTCCCTCCTTCCCCCCGCAACCTCACCACCCTCCCTAAAGTGGTGGATGGGACTTCGAAGCCCCGATCACCACTTTAGGGAGGGTGGGAGGGGGTTGAAAGTGGTGGGTGGGCCTACGAAGCCCCGATCGCCACCACCACCCCTGAGGCCTGCCTGCTTCCCTGGAACCGCCTTGGAAAGGCCGAGTAAGGCAGCGGGCGGGTCAGCGGGACAATGCCCGGCCTCTCCCTGCCTTCCCAAGGAGGCCCCAGGGCTTCGAAGCCCTGGAGCCACCTTGGAAAGGCTGGGGAAGGCGGCGGGCTGGCAGGAGGGTGGGCGGGAGTCTGCCCGGCCTCTCCCAGGCCTTCCTGATGGGGCTCCAGGGCTTCAAATCCCTGGAGCCACCTTGGAAAGGCTGGGGAAGGTGGCAGGCTGGCGGGAGCGTGGGCAGGAATCTGCCTGGCCTCTCCCCAGCCTTCCTGAGGGGGCTTCAGGGCTTCAAAGCCCCAGAGCCACCTTAGAAAGGCTGGGAAAGGCTGGCGGGAGGGTGGGCGGGACTCTGCCTGGCCTCTCCCTGGCATTTCCGAGGCGGCTCTGGGTTTTCGAAGCCCCGGAGCCACCTCGGAAAGGCCAGAGAAGGTGGCGGGCAGGAGGGATGCTGCCCGGCCTCTACCCGGCCTTCCTGAGGGGGCTCTGGGGCTTCGAAGCCCCGGAGCTGCCTCAGAAATGCTGGGGAAGGCAGTGGGCGGGAGCCCTGGAAGCCCATCAGTGCCTTGAGAAGGGAGGGGGGAAGCATGTGGGTGGGAAGTTTTCTACCCTCCCCTTGCCAAGGCAGCGACAGGCTTCATGAGAAGCCCATCGGTGCCTTGGGAAGGGGGGGGAAATGTGCGGGTTGGAGGCTTTCCACAAATAGTCGAAGTCACGAATGTGGAGGGTCAACTGTATACATTTATGTTATTTAAACAGTAAATATCACGAAATAATGTTTTTTCCTCTAAGTGACTCACCACTCGAGTTATGCTCAGTTTTTTCGCAAAGTTGGACACACCAAGCTCACAAGGTTGCCCATCACTGGACTTGTATAAACCTGTCTTTGCCAGTTTACTTTTTAGTATTCTGCTTCCTTCAATGAAAGCACTATGTGAAAAAATGGGAAAAGAACATAGGCATATTTGCCAAACAACAACAACAACAACAACAACAACAAAACCCCCTAATACTAAGCAGTTCCTTCAATCTTAAAACATGTTTATATAACATGTTCCCTTTATTAACGGTGTTCTGAGGTGTGTGCTGATCTTTATGGAGATAAAATGGCATCACCTATGAACAAAAGGATAGGGTTGGCAAGTTTGGGGGATGTATCCTCAGAAGATCACAAAAGAGGGCAAAACCATCCAATAACAGAGGCCAAATCCACACTACATAAATAATCCAGTTTGAAACTGGATTATTTGCTATGGGTCCTTCTTATGGAATCCTGGAATTTGCAGTTTTAGCCTTTATCTGCCAAAAAGAAAAGTCTTTAGCCTTCTCTGCCAAAAAGTGCTGATGCCTCACCAAACTACTAATCCCAGGATTCCATAGGAAGGAGCCATAGCAAATGATCCAGTTTCAAACTGGATTATTTGTGTAGTGTGGATGCACCCAGAATGCGGAGAATCAGTAAATACTGAGGCAAACGTTTATTAAACTGTTTTTAATCTGTAATGCAGATGGGTAATCGTGATTGTTTTCTGTCATATACAGTCATTTGGCATGCAAAACAGTTAACACATTGAGGTAAAAAAGCTGGCAGTTTTGATCTAGCTAAAACCTAAAGATACTGTGTCTACAGTACGAGAGGCCTTCAGATAGTAGCTGGCCAAGAGCCAGGAGAGCTTATGGCAGTACTCATAAGTATATCACCTAGGTGGCTTATAACAGTCATTGTGGCATTTGTAATTCACAGTTCTTATACTAAACAGTGGTATCAAAAAGTGGGGCAGAGAGTAAGAGGTCAGGCACTAATAATACAATCATATGCACGTACTAGAAGGAGGACCAAATGGCCATCAAAATACATTGGTTCATTTTGAATGGCCAGAGGAAATCATTGGAAGATTTTTCTTTAAAGTATCTCCCAATCAAAACACTTGCTTGCCCAGAGGTTTGGAGGCAATGCATCCAATGAGAATTGAGTTAACATAGAAGATTCTAGGAAACACCCTCCAAATAGACAGAAGCAGATTTGATTATATGACTATAGCCAGCAGTAAATTTATTTAAGGACTTTATCAGACTACAAATTTTAAAATGTTCTTTTGCTGGCATAGAAAAACCCATTTCTATACTGGCAAAAGAACATTTCCCCCCCCCACCCCAAGCACACTTACCTCCTTTCCTGGCAAAGTCTCCCTAGCAGTAAAGAGGAAATGAACGATGCCCCATTCACTTGCTCACTCAAAATCTCACATGATTTCATTGTGTGGGAAATTCAAAAATAAAAATAAGAAAACTTAAAGTTGCACAAAGCACACACACACATTTTAAAGGTCCCAAGTAACCCAGGGAAGGTTAAAAAAACAAAAAAGATCATCACTTACCTGGATGTCCCGATCTGACCCGGAAGTGTTCACACCAGAGAGGGCATTGTCAGGATAAGTATGAGATTTAAAGGGACAGAGGCACCACATGCCGGCAATGCTGGCAAAAAAGCAGCAGGGGAATCTATTGACAGCTTTATTATTTTTTTATTTTTATTTTTATTTTATTTATACCCCGCTCTTCAGCCACAAGGCTATCAGAACGGCTTACAAATTGTTTTAAGCAATAGCTATTTACACATCTAACTGCATTAAACAGTATCCAATGTGTGTTAGCTAATTGCCCCACAAGCCGGGTACTCATTTTACTGACCTACAAAAGGATGGAAGGCTGAGTGAACCTTGGAGCCAACTGGAATCGAACTTGCGACGTGGTGGCTTGCAGTACTGGCATTTAACCACTGCGCCACCAGGGCTCTAGTTAAGCTGTCAATTAAAAATGATGGGTTTTGGTCTGTTTTTAACCACAAAAGGGCAATGTCATCTGAGCCATGTGGCTTTTTGTGGTTATGTGGCATCATGATGATGCCGTATTTTCCGTGTCTGATAAAGTCCTAACTTCCATTAACATTCACTTCTCAAATAGTAGTAAAATATTCTACAAATATGCATTTAGTGCTGTAAGTCCCACTGAATACAAAGCTACTTACTTTGAAATAGATATACACAGCATTGCATTGCAACAGAAATGTAGACAGAGTTACACTGGTGAAAAACAGTGATTTGACCCAAACACTGTGATATAGATCCAGTAACTTGTGGAAAACCATGCTGGTGAATTATGCTGAACCACCTTGGGTTTATTATTATTATTATTATTATTCATTTCATGGTGGATTTACTCAATCTTTGAGAGATGGCTTTGCAAACAAAAATGGCTGCACAGATTCATAATCAAGAGGGAAGAAGAAAGACAGTTAACAAGCCACGAAAAAAGAGAAGAAAGTGGTAGGAAACTCGTAGCAAGAAGGTGAGGGGAATTCAGAGTAATACAATGCCTTTAAGACAAGGCTATTGAAGTGCTTTTTCCCTGCCTCATTCACTGAGGTTTTCCCCCTCCAAGAGTGCACATCATTGAGGGAGGTCCATTGTGATGAGCTAGCCAGCACTCAGATCCAGCCAAGTTGCTTGCTTGGCCAAATGGGGAAGGAGAAAGTCTGGCAATGGCTGCTGCTACAACCATCACGATACTTGGGAATAGGCTGAGTCTCATGATCCCTCAAGAGTCCGTGAGATTTGACACATGATCTCATGAGAGAGTTTGTCTCATGAGACCTTAGGCAAGGTCTGTGTCTTTGTGTTGGCCTCTTTTTAGCTAAGCGAGCTGCACCCTCAACTCTCTCTGGTGTGGACTGGGCATACCTTGGCTTCAGCTGGTCATTTTCCAGGACAAAGAAGGATTTTTTTGTGTGGCATTCTGGCATGTTTTTTTCACTTTCTCCCAGGATTTTCCATTGGAGCGGTTATATTGGTTTTGCTGGTTTGGTTGTTTATTGCTGCATTTTGTACATTGCACCTGTTACAACGAGCAGGTAGTAAGGTGAGAGAAGAAAGACAGTGAGATAAACTGGGGGTTGGTAAGGGCCTGGAATGAGGAGGGGGGAGGTTGCCGAGGTACACTTACCAGTGTTGAGCAAGTGGGGATGTAGCCTCGGTGACTAGGCTCCAGTCTATTCTCATAAATGAGCTACTGCTAGGTATCTGTTGAGCCAGGTGGGCAGACTGCTCCTGGAGGCAATGGGTTAACAAATAGGAATTGGATTAGCCATCAGACACTGGCCTCACCTCTCAATCATAGTTTATTGCATACAAATGTCAATAAATGTTGTGGCCTGCTTTACTCCAAACAATTATACAGTGTCAATTGACAAAGTTTTCCACATCCTCCTTATTTCTCTACCACCTATTTTTTTAAAAAAAAAATAATTGCTATCCCATCCTGTATTGTAAGATCTCACCCTGTATTGTAAGATCCCTGTATTGTAAGATTGCTATCCCACCCTGTATTGTAATCAATATAAACATATTAAATCTATATAAATAGGTTTTAAAAATTGAAAACAATAAAGATAATTTAAATAGTATAAAACATACCGTATTAAACATGCTAAGAAGTTTTTAAGAAGTTGAAAATGTTAAAACAGTTTTTAAAAACATGTTTAGAATGAGCCACTTTGTCACCAAAGGCTTTAATATACAGCCATGCCCTTTACTTGGCCGCTAAATAAGTCAGTCTTCATACCAATCAGACTTCAAAGGGGAGGGTGTTCCACAAGTGGGGTGTCACAACTGAGAAGGCCCTCTCAGAGGACTTTATCACACTACACTGTTAACAGTGCTATTTTTCCACTTTAACTGCTCTGGCTGCCTCCTATGGAATCCTGGGATTTGCAGTTTAAGGGAGGGACATTTAGAATTCTCAGCCAGAGAGCTTCTAGTGCTTCACCAAACTACAAACCCCAGGATTCCACAGGAGACAGCCATAGCAGTTAAAGTGGAATAATAGCACTATAACAGTGTAGTGTGATAAAGTCGTCTTCAGAGTGTACTGACTCCACCTGTGGGACACAGAAGAGTGGTAGTAATTCATTCTTGACTATTTCATTCCCAAACGTGAGAATGGCAACATGGCAACTTTCCCTTTGTTCCTCAATGGGATATATGCAGGTTGCTAAACATGGAAATAGATCTGAAATGAAGGTGGGGACTGGAGTGATAGCTACTGATATCACAAAGACATTAGTGGCTCTGTATAACAGGCTTGGTTCCCATAGATGGATTGACTCAGGCTACATCTGCACTGCAGAAATAATCCAGTTCAAAACCACTTTAACTGCCATGCTCAATGCTATGGAATTCTGGGGCCCATAGTTTTGTGAGATATTTATCCTTCTCTGTCAGAGGCTCAAGTGCCACTACAAACTACAACTCCTAGGATTCCATAGCATTGAGCCATGGCAGTTAAAGTGGTATCAAATTGGATTATTTCTGGAGTGCAGATGCAGCATCAGTCAAGGAAGGTGTTGCCCTGAACTTGTGAGGCATGAGCAGGACTGCTGATGACTGAGGTTCTTGGAGGTCTGTCTTTCATAGGGTCATCGTAACTCAAGCTGACTTGATGGGAATTAATAACAGCAAACAACGGGAGGAACACTTTTGTTTCTGTATGCATGATATGAGTGAATGGGCTCTGTCTCATGGGTGAAATATTGAAAGCTGCCAAAGTGTTGCCTGCTACATTCACATAAATACCCTCGCACTAAAGAAGACTACTAAAGGTGAAGCAAGAGCATGGGAGGACCAAAAAACTGTGGCACCTCTAGCTACTTCTGGAAATTAAATTGAGTGTAAAGGTGTGACACCAGCTGCTACTGTTCAGAGCTATTGCGATTCTTGGCATCATGGCAGTAATTTATTAGTGCCATGTTTACTTGAATGTTTAAAATGACCAAATGGGGCTATAGCCTTGAATTACACAGTTCACCAGGTAATGCTGCTACATCAGAACAAGACCAGGTAGAGTAGAGGTGGGAAACTGTGATCCTCCAAATGTTTTTGGACTGCAGTTTCCATAGTCATTCACCACTGGTTAAGCAGGCTAATGCTGATGGGAGCTGTCAGCAAAAAAGACTCTGGAAGGCCACAACAACCTATCCCTGAATTAGAAGGAAAGAACTGAGATTTTAGCAAAGATATTTGCCAGTCTATCTTCCAACTTCTTCACTGACTCAACCCCAGACAAAATTCCACTGGAAAGATACACAAGACTCTGTGCAGTCAGTGTAAGACTAACTCTATAGGTTCCCTTGGAGCTAATAAGCACACAAAATTGCAGATGCTTATCTGAACCATATCCAAACTTTCCAAAGCTCTTAAGTCTCATAAATTGGGCATGAAATCTCATGAGGCTTTCAAAGAAGATTTCATGAACTTCCTGCTTTGCAGCCAAAAGAACAACAATAAACGTAAAATGGGCTATATCAGCAATTGGTTTGTAATGTTCCTGACTGAAAAGCAAGCAGGTGAGCGGCTGCATGTTCTTCTTTGCTTCAACTTTCATTTTTTCATCTGTATCTGTGCACTATATGACCAAATATATATACTAAGGACATTATCACACAAGGCTGAAATCAGGCAATTACAATGGGATAGTAGCACAAATGGGTTCCTGTTATCACATGATGTTGTCTTCCTCCTGTTCTCCATCCATGCTCCACACATTAATTAGGTGCCACCTTTCATTGATGGGCAAAACCCATCAATAGCCCCCAATATCGCTCTTTTTGCACATAATCACATCCCACTGTAATCACACGATTCCAGCATGAATGGGCAGTCCTCTTCTCCTCTGGACCTCTTTTCCTTCCAATAGAAAGCAATGCTTTATACCCTTTCTTTCCTACCCCACTTTTGTTCCTCTGGACTTCTTTTCCTTCCAATAGAAAGTAATGCTTTAAGCACATTCTTTCCCACCCACTTCTTTTCTTCTGAACTTATTTTCTTCCAAAAAAAAAAAAAAGCCAGGTTTTAAGACCTTTCTTTCCACCCCACTGAAGTTGCATCTATCTCACCCATGCAAAATCACAGAAGTAAGAGAATTTTTTTCTTAAGGGCACAGGCACTGGCCAGCAGGAGGTCTTAATACTCTGTCATTATAAGGCAATGTGATATCAAGTATTACTATAGTGTGAGCTTCAATCCCATTCTTAAATCACTAGTGGTGGTCGTGCAATCATTCCATGGCGGTAGTATCACACGATTACAGCAACATGTGATAATTACTGTGATCATGCCAGTATATTTCTGCTTTCCTCAATCACGGAATTACAATGCTTTTAGACGCTAGTCTGATAATGTCCTATGACAGCTATCCTTAGGTATTGCACATAGTCTTGCCACAATGTAAAAACAAAAAGAGGGTGTCCATATTGCACCTCATTGTTGTGGCTGTTATTATATTTAATGGATATTTACTAGAACAGGGTACTTCTTGGATTATCCAGAGCTCCTAATACTTAGGACTTTTTCGGACAAAGAAAAATAACGCAAGCAGCCTCTCCAGCTTGCGAGGCTGCTGCGCTGCAAAGTGTCAGTTTCGGATGACGCTGCCCTCTAGCGGTACTGTTGCGGTACCGCAGGGAGAACTGAGCGTCATATTTGGTTGATTTTTTACTCATGAAAGTTGATCGTGAGTAAAAATCAATGAAATATGATGCTCAGCTCTCCCTGCAGTACCGCAACAGTACCGGCATGGGCGAGCATCATACGAAAGGGGCGCTTTGCAGTGCAGCAGCCTCACAAGCTGGAGAGGCTCCTTGCGTTATTTTTCTTTGTCCAAAAAAGTCCTTTAGTGATTGGAAACATGAGCACAATCTTGTCCATGCATTAAAAGAGTGTTTCCGAACTCACCAACAGTGCCAATTTGTGGACTGCAGCTTCAGGGAGGGGATCTTTCTCTTCCCTCAAGCCCATGAAGTGTTCCTGGGTTCTGATATGAGAGAGGAGGCCAGCCAATCAGAGCCATCCTGGTTGGCTGGCAGGTGCAGGGCTCAGGAGCAAGTGAAGGCTTCACTCCTGGCCCAGCCTTTCCTATCATGCTAACAATCAGCTTTGATTATTATACCTACCTACCCTTTCAGTGCTTGGGGTTTTGTGGAGATGACTGCTGGGTTAGTGGTATCACACTGATAATACCAATTGTCACAACTTTGGGTGGTTTTTGCATGGGGCTCGGATCCAGTTGGAGTAAAAACAGGGCCCTGCATCTGGCATACCTATTATGTAAAGGGTCCCCTTAAGGGAATTTGGGGATGTAGGCATCCAGGTCACACCCAGCTCAGGGGCAGATAGCTCTGCCTTACTCCCAGGAGGCATGGGAACCACACAGTGGCTTCCACCAGAGGATTTCCACATCAGTCCTTCCAGATTACCAGAAGGTGCTGGGTGAATGAGTTGCCAACAGTTGAAAAGTGGATCAACTGATGCCTGGATCTTTAGCTATGTTTGGTCAAGCCTACTTAGCTGTAATAATAAAGTTGTGGCCTTTTCCATTCCAACAAAAATGAGGTCTGTATGCATTCTTGCTAAATACAAACCCCACATTCACTGCTACACCCACAAGTATCATACCTAATGCTTTGGAAGGGACTTGAACATCTCTCTTTCTTCCAAAGGTACTTGGAGCTCTCTCTCTCTCTCTCTCAGAGGTGAAAGAGGGGAAGTCTGTTTTCCCTGAAAGAAGGTGCTGCTTCCAACAGTGGAACAGTGCTGAATGACTGAGGACTTTATTACGCGAATCCTACTTTGAGAGAAAGGAAGCATAGAAATTGCATAAATAAATAAAATACACAAGGCTGCCAAAGTGGAATTATGGCAGAATAGTAGTTTCCATGGCCTGTATCTTATCACATGATGCCTTGTCTGTCCTGTAGCTTCTTCATGAACAGAAAAAGATTTAGAAGGCCACAGTTTCCTGTCCATTCTAAAGATAGAGAACCTCATTATTGTTATGCCATTTCCCCAGCCAACATAGCCAATGGTCAGGAGCACTGGGAATTGTTGTCTATCAACATTGGGAGGACTGCAAGTGATGATGATGACTAAGGGGCTTATTGCATGAGGGAAGGCTGCAGCAGTGCACTCTGATAATAGCACCACCTGCTTTGCCTTATCACACAACTTCAGCATGTTCCAGCAGTTCTCCTGTTCCAGTCCTGTGGGAGATGGTGGTAAATGCAGAAAAATCCATTAGCAAAAGATTTGCCTTTACCAACATCTCTCACGGGACTGGAATGGGAGAGCAGCTGAAACACACCAACATCATGCAATAAGGCAAGGTGGGACACATTACTCTTGGGCTTCATGTCCACTTCCCTTCTTTCATGCGATAAACCCCTAAGAGATTATTGGTGCTGTGGTCATGTTGTGCTGATGCAGCCAGAGCTTAAATAGGAAATATGTGGTGTTCTCTACTTCTGTAAACATATTTTTGAGTGTATATTATATGCACTAAGGTAAGATATTTTTATGTATTCTCTGTATTAAAAAAAATAAGGTAGGTAGTGTGTTCCAGGTGTGAAAGTATAGAATTTGGGGAGTGAATGGTGTTTGGCTGAGAATTTGAAGAGGACTAAAACATGCTTGTGTGGAGGGCAGTTGGAGCAAAGAGTTTAATTAGAGAGCAATGTGAGTTTCGTTAGAAGAGGGAGTTAGAACAGTTAGACCAGTTCTGAGTTTAGTCAGGGCAGTAGATACAGGAGATTTTCACACGGGGAAATTATTCCCCGAGGAGATCAGGAGAGAAATGGGGCTGTTCTGGTAGCAACACCCTGTTTCGCACTCCCCCTTCCTTCCCGCGATCTCCCATCATCCTCACTCCATGCTGCTTCCATTTCTCTCCGGGTATGTTCTATGATTGTTTTTACTAACATTCGTTAGTAAAAAATCACGGAACATACTGGGAGAGAAACGGAAGCAGCACGGAGGGAAGACGATAGGAGATCGGGAATCAGGAAAAGGAAGGGGGTGTGCGAAATGGGGCACTGCTACTGGAACAGCCTCATTTCTCTCCTGATCTCCTTGGGGAATAATTTCCCCATGTGAAAATCTCCATAGTCATTGAGATGAGACTGTGGTAGCTACCTAGACTATGTAAATAAGTAACAGTGACCATTAAGAGAGAATTCGCAATATGCTTCTGAACAATAAGTAATCATGACAGTTTCATTATCTTCTGTTCAATAAATTATTTTGTTAACAGACACATGTGCCTCTCAGGTCACTACACTATTGTTATGTGCATGATATCAGATTATAGAGCCATACACAACAGTGTCATTAGTGGCAGCAGAAATACAAGTTGGGAAGCCATCTTTTTTAAAGAAGTGTTTATTGAAATTTATATAACACAAATATATAGGAAACAAAATTATAATGCAAAACTACATTCAAACAACTACATATATCTACATATAGACATAAAATAAACAAGGGCAGACAAACAGCAGCAAGTGACTTCAAGTTGGGAAGTCATATTTGATGACTGGTGGTGGGATTGTAGTAAAGACGTCTCACCTAAAGGGTTGCAAAGTTGGTTGTTACAAGAAGTGGCAGCAACTGGTCAAGATGGGTGTTCACAGTTGGTGGCAGCCACTTAGATAACCAGGAAAAGCTTACCACAGTTTGTGATAGCAGAGGAACTAAACAAGTACAGAGGGTTACCTCATATATGATGGCTGCAAGGGGATAAATAGGGTTCCTCACAGAAAAAGCACTGAGTTGGTTACCATCCTTGATACCCCTCACCCCTTAATAATTTTCAATATTTAATAATTTGGCCAATTGTGGCCTTCCCAGAGTGTGCCAAGTAAACCAGAAACTCCCAAAAACCAGGAATCCCAAGGACTAGCACCGAGACTAAATCACATATGCACTAGGGAGGGGCCATTATAAATGCTAAAGCAAGGTAACCTACAGGGCAACCTCTTGCCCAAACATCTGGCTAATCCAATCGAATTTAGCTGAGATGCTCAAAGTTTGTAAAGTGCTGTCTTATTATTACCACCCTGCAAACAAAGAGGGTTGCTTCCTCCATTCAGTTTTAAAGTGGTGACATATTAAGGGTGGTTAATGTTTCCAGAGTGCCCATTGTCTTATTCTGAGAATCTGCAAGCATTGTCATTCACTATAAATCCCATCCCCTGAAGGGAAATACTGGATATTAAAACCCCTTCAAAACAACTCCAAATTGTCTACAGCTCCTCCTCCTCATACATCCATGCTGCCAGTTTGCTGATAAATGCTCAGAGCACAACTATGAGACTCCGTTGCTGCAGGACTCTCTGCTCTACAGGACAGGTATTATATCACCCAAAAATTCCCTTAACTCTATTACTCTATCCCAATACTTCCTACTTATTTCACTAGACTTGCACGACTGCTTGAAGCCTGAGTATGTGCATGAACTATTATTATTCTCCTATAGAGATCAATTAATTGTGCTATCTAGCATGCTAGTCTCCTCCTGAGTACCGGTATACACAGGTTCAAGGTCCTGCTCATTGCCCTCCTCTCGTATTACCTAGCTGAGTATATTAATTCCCAAAATTAATATTGATATTTTAAGAGGTCTCCACAGACCGAAGTGTTTAGGGTAACAGATCTACAGAGAGGGAAAAGGATGTTTTCTTGGCGGGATCTTTTCGCCCACCTCCCATCATTGTTTACTCCAAGTGATGCTAGGGCTTATCTATATGTGCTCAGAGAGACAGCACAGACCATGGCCTTGGCCCTTTAGAAACCTCCATAACCTCCATGTGGTTTGGGGCATATATTTAACTGTAATTTTGCTCTGCCTTGTCTATAAATCAGGAGTGAGGAAACCTCAGCTCTCCAGCTGTTGAAGAACTACTGTTCCCACTATGCCAAAACATTGGCTATCTAGTGTTGATGGGAACACTATCTAGTGTTGGTAGGAACTAGAGTACGACAATAGCTGGAGAGTCCTGGGTTCCCAAGTCTTGCTATAAATGATTGTCTCTGCTTTAAATTCTGTGGAATGTGCTCCACAGAAAGTGGACATTTAGGAAGATTACTTTTAAAATTTGACAGGAGTGCACTATGGGGAGAGGCAAGTAAGAAATGATGATGATTTCTCTGCATTAGATAGAGATAACACAATGTGCACAAACAAGAACACACCTCAACAGAGCTATTAATGCCATTTTTGAAAAATCTGTTCTGCCCTTGGAGAATATTCACAAGCAAAAAAAAAAAAAAAAAAAAAGTAAGACAAGTAGTACCATAACTTAATGTTTATCTCTTCCATCTATCAACCTTGTTTTTCCACATTTTCAGTTAAGCTGAGCTGCATTCAGAGTAGGTCAGTGGTTGGGTAGCTTTCTCTGAGTGGCAGTCTCTAAGATTTCATTTCCATTCAGCATGGTTGAGCAAGAAATTAACGTTACTGTTGTCCTTTCCCATAAATTACATTCACAATATAGGGAAGCCATGCTGGCTTCTGTCTTGACAAAACTGAACCAAAATCATTAGAAGCAGATGACTTCATTTGAAGACTGGGGCACCAAGTATATTAGAGGATACTAAAGGTCTTAACCTTTTGACCTTCAACACAGTGCTGCAACTGCTAGCTCAGTTGAACATCTGTGATACATTTCCAAAACCATTCAATGGTTTTTAAATTACAACCCCTTGATTAAACAAGTGCCCTTACCAGTACAATGAATTGAACATAAAGGTATTTTTTAAAAAGGAAATAAGTTACCTTAATAGTCCTAAAAAATAGTAGGTAATGTCTGAATGTTTGTAGTAATTTACCATTTATTATTTTAGATTGATCTCACAAGAACAATTAATGAAACAGTAATTAGATGATATCTTCACTAGGGTTGGTGGACTGTGCTCAGGAGAAACTGAGAATGCAAGCTGTTTCATTAGAAATTTTTAAAAAGATTTACAAAACTCTGTGGTTTTGCCAGCATGTCTCCCAATGAAGTTGAAATAATGAAACTCAAATGCATGTAATTACTTATAGCTGATGCAACTAAAGTTTTTTTTAAAAAAATGATGATAGGATGTACAAACGTACATCTCTGCCCTTTCCGAGCCTCATCTGCCATGGCCACAACCCAGCAAGTACAAAGAGGTGCACTGAAATGGCCACCTATATATGGTACTTCATACACGCAAAGGTGTACACACACACACACCCCACAATAACTTTTCACCAGTCCTATGCTGTCTCTAGCTCAGGGGTGCCCCTCAGGCTGCATGTAGTCTCCCAAGGATGTTTCTGCAGTCCCTCAAGACCTGGGAGTCGTTTACATGGCCAAAAAAAATGTTGTAAGAATTTCCCCAGATTCCTAATGGTTCACATGAATTTTGGGTCAAAGTCACTGTATTCAGAAGGAGGAGGGCAAAAATATCCATAAATAGCGAGGAAACAGTTTTTGTTAGTTTTTCTGACTTTTTTCCCCAAAGAAGCGATATATTTACAAAAAAATGTGCACAAAAAGATGTGTGAACACCAAATTCAAAAGCAGCCATATAAACTATCAATGCACAAAAGGGCAAAATTTGCAGCTTCAAGAAGGAGTTTGCCACGCTGCCTGTGGGAGGGAAGGGGCATGGGGTCTTGCCCTCCCCCACTGTGCCGTGGTCTCTCCTGCCCCCTTGCCAGGGTCCCCCATGCCCCTGGCATCTTCAGGGAGGGCTGTCGCCTCCCCCACATCCTTGCCATTTTGGGGCCATGCGGCAACCCTGCCAACTTCGGCCCACGCGGCTGATCAATGGTCCTTTTGCACCCCGCTGCGAGGCCCAATGACAGCCCCATGAGCAGTGCAGCACTGTTGTTGTATCTGGGCCTCAGCTGCCCTCCTGCACCACAGATACTCTAGAGGCCTCAGGAGCAGCGCAGCGGTTTACAAAGCCATGCTGCTCCCGGGCGCTTCCAGGGTCAGTGTTCATGATGTGGGGGGGGGAGGCCGGGGCCCAACAATAGCCTCGGGTGTGGTGCAGAGCTGTTGCTGTCATTGGGCCTTGGCCACTGCCACCCCTTCCCACACCATGGACACTGACCCTGGAGGCCCCGGGTGTGGCATGGCTTTGTGAACTGCTGCACCGCTCCTGAGGCTTCTAGAGTATCTGTGGCATGGGGGGGGGGAAGCTGAGGCCCAGCAACAACAACAGCACTGCACCACTCATGAGGCTGTCATTGGGTCTCCCAGCAGGGTGCAAAAGGACCATCGATCAGCCATGCAGGACAAGATTGGCAGGGTCACCACGTGACCCAAAGATGGCAAGGGTATGGGGGAGGTGACACAGCCCTCCCTGAAGATGGCAAGGGCATGGGGGACTCTGACAAGGATGCAGGAGAGGCAACACAGCCCTCCGTGAAGATGGCAAGGGTGCGGAGGTGGCAACACACCCCTCTGCGTGGTGCATGGCTGTGTGAACTGCAAAATCACAACTTCTTCGCTACAACTACTTTCAAAGAAAACTGTGGGAACAAATGGCCACTGGTGAGAAAGGGAGGTAAGGTGATATTTTCCATACTTAATTCTAATAATAATAATAATAATAATAATAAAATTTGTTTATATCCCGCCCCTCTACAAAATGGAATCGGGGCAGCTTACAACATTAAAATCTACATACAACCCCTCCATCCTATCCACCCCTTCAAATACAATTAAATAATTAAACATTTAAAACTAAATAAACACTAAAAATACTAAACACTAAAACAATAAACACTAAAAATACTAAAAACAACACAATAAAAAGCTGGACGGGATCGGACTAATTAAGATGGCCGGGTATCTATTCCGGAAAAGCCTGCCGGAAGAGATCCGTCTTAAGAGCTTTTTAAAAGTTATTTAAGGTGGTAATGTGACAGATCTCATCCAGAAGGCCGTTCCATAATTCTCCTGTGTAACTGAGCCTCTGCAGAATCATGAGAACAATTTTTTCTGGCCAAAGGAAAAAGGGCTGCTCCATGTACAACATTTTAACGTTTAAATAGGCTGGAAGGCCTCCTTGTACTATTTAACATTTTAAAAAATATATTATTTTTAACAACTAGAAATGGACTTCTGGCCACTCTGGGTTTTTTATTTAATTTTCACTAATCCATGTAGCACCCCCCCCCACCAGAATGTCAGGGCATAAAAGTAGCCCCCACCTCTGTGACAGTTGCCCATCCCTGCTCTGGCTGGCCCCTTCCCAAGATGGCATAAAGTGCATAAACAAACTTTTCAACAAGTGCCTGGTGCGGATGGTGCCAAAACATGCTGCACTTCAGCAGCAACTAGCAATTGATGTCAGGCTATTGGGCTGCTTTGCTGTCATATGCCCTTCCAGTCTCCATCCCACATAGGAACAGCATGCATCTTTCAGGTTTGGATGCTTGGGTTAAAGAAAGTCCTTCCTCCTGTGCATTTCTCTCTCTTTCATTCAATCACGGGCGCCACCATCTCTCTGGCTTTTCTTCGCAAATGAAGATTCAGGAAGGACTCATCTTGCTCTTTCTGCAAGCACGCTGATGACTAAAAAGGCTAATCTGAGATAAACAAGTCCGGTTGTAGAAAGCACAGCAGAAGGTCTCCTTGGGTTATGTTTCTGGGTTATGATTCTTTCTACGTTGTTTCTCTTCAAGACTTGTTCGGCGTGAGTTCTCAAATAAGGCTGCAGCATTGTGGATAGTGCATCTCCATGCCTCCCGATGTGAGGCCAGGGCGGACCATTGTTGGTGATCAATTTGGCTGAGCCTAAGATGTTGTTTCAGCGAGTCCTTGTATTGCTTTTTTGGAGTGCCCCTCTTACGCTACCCGTGGCAAGTTCACCGTAGAGTACTATTTTTGGGAGGCGATGGTCCTCCATCCTAGAAACATGCCCTGCCCAGCGCAGCTGTGTTCTCAATATCATGGCCTCAATGCTGGTGATCCCTGCTTGCTCAAGGACAGCAACATGCATCACATAGTCAGTCCAGTGTATATTCTGTCTCTTTCATTCAATCACAGGCATCACCATAGTGATGGTATAAACTGAGCCGTGTGCCATTTGACTGGTCCCAGGGCTACTTTATCATACTATACCGTTATAGTGCTATTATTCCACTAACTGCTATGGCTGCCTCCTGTGGAATTCTGGGATTTGTAGTTTAATGAAGCCTAAGAGCTCTTTGGCTGAGAATTCTAAATGCCCCTCCCTAAACGGCAAATCTCAGGATTCCACAGGAAGTAGGCAGAGAAGTTGAAGTAGAATAGTAGTGCTATAACAGTATAGTGTGATATTGTCCTTTGTGCCTGTGTTCACTATTGCTGCCACCACTTTCTTAGCTCTTTCCTGCACAGACTCCTTCTGGCTCTTCCTGCGCTTGTCTTCTTGCCAATACACCTTATCTCCCTTGGAACCAACTGAGATACGGAGGGAAGGACTAGAACCTATCCAGGCTTTCCAATCCTCCATTAATTGTGGAGATACTTTATTCCCAGCAAGAGCTACAGACTTGCACTTTTGAAATGAAAATTTAGAATCAAGGGAGGGTAAAGTTGCAAACAGGTACGTGGTGGGATGCCTGGATGGTGGAATGATGGGTGAACTAGATCTGTTTCTTAAGGTCTCTGTGTTTCCAGCAGGCGAAAGTAAACCTGAAAGTAAATGGTTAATGCATTTTCAGGATTGCTGGAGGCTTTGAAATTAGAAACAAAATGCCAGTGATTTTTGTGGTATGGGCATGCCTTAGCTTAGCTGATATCTAAAGCATCAGTTGTTTGTGCTAGAGTATTTGGCAGGAGGATAAGCAACACTTCCTGAGGCTCTCTGCTGATATTCCTTCTAGAACAGGCAACTCCTGTTGTGGGCTGCATTCACATGGGCCAAAAATGGGGAAAAAACAAGTTATGACACACATACCGCCAGCAGCACCACGTGTTGTATATTGCTTGTCAATTACTAGCAAAGAAATATTAACATCATATGCTTAGTGTGCCAAAATGTTGACACTACATACAAGAAAAGTAAAATAAAACCATACTTTACTAAATCACAGTGTGAAAATACTACATACTTTTGACTGCTCAGTGCCTTTTTTGGTGAAAAAAGACAAAACTGAAACCATATCTAAGTAGCTGCTTTCCATGCTCCCAATGTAGCACTGTAAAAGTTACTTCTGCCTTTCTCGTTCAAAATCTGTAAGACTTTGAAGAGCGTCTGCTGTGAAAGAGAAGATGGCAGGTTCAAGACTACATGCCTGTCACAGAGCAGTTGTTTGCTTCAAACTGATTTGTGTTTTTATTGAGTGTGTGGTTCCCTACTGCATTGAAAACCGCCTCAAAATAGGTTGATAGTGACTTGGGAATTGAAATCTAGGTTCATGGTAAAGCAGTGTGATAATTACTTGCCCACAGTTTTTACCTTTTATAAAATATTTATCTAAAATATAAAAAGAAACTATAAATGAAACACCATTCAGCACAAATCTAAAAACCCAGGTTTAGACATGCCAAAAGGTGTCTGTGGATCACTCCCAGCCTAGTTTATTATACAGCGCAAATGTTAGGGCATCTTCCAAACTGTAGGCATAATTTTACATACCTGATTTGCTTCAGTCAGACTTTATACAGCATACACCTCTGGTCCATGTAAACCACGTAAAAAAGTTATGAGTAGGAATTTGCATTCTGGTAATCAATCAGCACATTCACTATTCATAGCTTGTAATGCAAACAAAAAGTTGGGTGAAATGAGGTTGGAGCAATGAAAGACCATGTTCTGGGCTAACTTGGTTTATATTATTCTAACGATTATTCTAACCAAACAAAGAAATAACTCTACACCTTTATATGGCTGTAGTCTAGATAGTAATTTTTTTTTTCATCCATGTGAGAAGACTGGCAACCACTATGCAGTTCTTGTACTTATATTTTCTCTAGTTATAAATCATTACAACAGTTTGCACTCATGCAGTGCTTCTGGAATTCCAAAATATATCTCATTGCCCACTTCCACAGGATGCTGGGCTAGACTGACCTTTTGATCCAGCAGGAATTTTCTCATGTTGTTCCTTAAGAGAATCCTCCTAATTATTCATTGGTAACTAAATTTGAACATGCTGAAGTGTTTCTGTGAGTCAGTCCCAGTCTAGAATATTTTATTAGGACATTTTTTTAAAAAAAGCCTTCCCAGTTTTCTTCTGACAAAATTCACAGAACATATTCTTCTTTTCATTTTCATTTAGATGATTGTCTCAGGCACAAATGAATAATTCGAAAAGAGCTTCCAGATTTAAAGATATGAACAGTAGGAAATTTGCTGAAAAGAAATACGTTTTATAAATAGTTATCTCACTGAAAGAAAACAAATCTATTAGATTGTATTTTGAGCACAGACTGATTTTGTTATTGGGGGTGTGAATAACACTTGGTTCTACTGAATTTTTCATTTTAAACTCCAACTTTCAGCCTCTGAAATGATCCTGAAAGATTTGTAAAGAACGGGATAGTGTTACTGTGAAACAGAAATTAACGAGTCCTCTAAAAATATATATATTTATTTTATTTATATCCTCCCTTTCTTCCAATATGGGTGATTCTGGCAAAAACACATTTGCCAAAACAGATCCCACATTTATTTATTAATTATATTTATGTATATACAGTATATTATTTTTTCAGTGGAAATATTCTCAAAACTGATTACAGTTTGGCAAAGGTTAAAATATAATGTCATAGGTACATAACTATGTTTTGCAGTAACAATCAGCAGCCTACCTCCCAAAGGGATAAGGAGGGCATACTGTTCATTTTTGTATATTTATAAGGTATAATATTTTGTATATTTTGTAAAATATTTGTAAACTGCTGATTTTTCATTTAAAAATATACAAAACATAAGTCTCCTTAAAATTATATTATGCATTTATTAAGTGATAGATGAGTGAGGCAAGAAATGGACTTCCCAAGCAAGGGTATTCATTCAATAGGTCCAGAGTCACACAACTCATGGCTTTGTCCAGGAATGCTGTCAGGTTAGAAGCCTTCCTCCTTAGAGGGGAATGTGATCTGTTTCGTCTGGCTGATGTTTGTGTTCATTCACTCCAGTCCACTACTGATTTAAAACACTGATTCAAAAGCAAACTTACTTGTAGGTTTCATATAATGGAGTTGGGTATCAGCATCAAACTGGTAGTGTCACCAGCTCCAGATGTGTAGTGAGGAGTGAGCAAAATGAGAACATTGTCCCCCAGTATGAATTCTTCCCCCCCCCCCATGAAACTTTCCTTCAGTCCTGCATTTCTAGCATTGCAGTCATTTAAAACGTCCACTGAGCATTTAGAAATACAGTTTAGGCAACAAAAAAAGGAATACAGTAAATATAAAGGTTCTAGGTGTAAATAATTTTCAATGTTGCATTCTCTGTGATGGTAAAAACTTGAGGACTGAAGGAAAATTTCATTTGAGGGGCAGAATTCTTATTTTGGGGGTATTCCTTCTCCCTAAGTACGTCCCTGCTACACTCCATATATCGGGAGATTTCCAATTGGTTCATGTAGGTTTTTTCCCTCTGTATAACAGGCTGAGTACCCCCTATCCAAAATGCTTGGGACCAGAAGTGTTTTGGATTTCAGATTTGGAATACCTGTACTTGCATATATGTACATAATGAGATATCTTGGAGATGTGACCCAAGTCTAAATGCGAAACTCATTTATATTTCATATATACCTTATACACATAGCTTGAAGGTAATTTATACAATATTTTTAATAATTTTGTGCATGAAACAAAGGGCTCAGTTACATGGCAGTTTTTATTGCGATAATTTGCGCTTTAGCACTTTTTCGCACCAGTGCCGGATAGTTTACATGATTTATTGGGAAATCCGTTGCTCTGTTTATTTTTTCACTTTCTGGTTCAGACAGGCAAAGGTGGAGGGGCGTGGCCACTCAAGCACATCTGGGGGAAGATAAGACGCAGGGAGGGAAAGAGAGAGAGAGAGAGAAAGAGAGAGAGAGAGCTTGGATCTTTCCCTGCTCTGAGGAATGCCTGCGAGTTTTCATGCCTTAGCAAAGGCTAAGGAATGCCATAGGAATGCCTGCTAGTTTTCATGTCTTTTCTTCCAAAAGCGAGAATGGTGGGAGGAAGGAGGCAGCCTTTCAGCCACGGAGGAGCTAGTCCCCCCATCAAGTCCCCCTTCCCCTCAACCACTCTCCCTGTCTTTCTCTCTCTCTCACACACACACACACACAAATGCGATCAGAGGAGTGCGAGCGAGCGAACAGCTGGAGGAGCTGATCGCTACTCAATCTCTCTCTCTCTCTCTCACACACACACACACACACAGCCAAGCAAGCTGCAGACAGCTTGCTGGATTTTTTCTGTGGCTGAAAACAACAGGGGCTGGATCTTTTCATTTCAGGCTCCTCCATCTCTTGCAAGCCCACCCTCTCCTTGGACAGCCCAACCAATCACAGAGCAGCTCTGCTGTGACTGTATCAGGAAGACTGCTGGTAGTTCACATAGTCCTTAGCGAAATGGCAGTTCACACAATCGATAATGTGCTAAGTCACGCTACTTTTCAAAAAAGTCGGGAAAAGTAGCGAAAGCCCTTATTACGCTACTTTTGAGTTTTTGAGCTCCACCCCTTCTGAATGAGGCGATATTGTGGTGTGATATGTGTGAACTTTAGGAATCTTAGCAAATTCTTCATGGACTTATTTTGCCGTGTAAATGGGCCCAAAGTTTGTGTACACTGAACCATCAGAAAACAAAGGTGTCACTATCTCAGCCACCCGTGGAGCCAATTTTGGATTTTGGAGGATTTCAGAATTCCAAATAAGAGATGCTCAACCTGTACATCTACATTGGTAAAACCACAATGAACTCTGAAGAACTCTGAACTCCCTGAGGCAATTTCCACAGGGAGAAAGAATACCCACACAGAATTACCTCTGAAGCCTATATTTTGGAAAGCAGTGGAACCAGTGCAAAGAGGTAAGCTCAATCTCTAAACCATAAAGGCCTCTGAGTGAGTCATAGGGCCCTTATTCCTCATATTTCCACAGCATTCTAAAGGCATTAAAACAGTTTCTGTACCCAAACCAGGGCAAAATCCAACCAGATATAAACCAAGTTAAAGTATTTTATACACAGAAGGAAGATAAGAAATTCGCCTTGTAGCCAAAGGCTTATTTCCCGTTTTCTCACATTGTAAGTACACTGTCTGATAAATAGGTATACGGCCAAACATTATCAGTATTCTCAACTCTGGGGTAGGAGTGGAATCTATCCAGTTTCTTCCTTTGCCTATCTTTTCCTGATAAGTGGCCAGTATTGTAAGAAAGGCACTGGAAATGCGTTCAAGAAGCCCTGAACTGGAGCTTGAATCCTTTGTAACACATGATAAATGATACAAAGGATGATGTCATAAATGATGACTTGTATCCTAGTTTAGTGGATACTGAACTAACCTTTTTTTTAATCAGGAACCCCTTTTAAATATCTTTTGTTGCTGCAGATCCTCAAGACTTAACTCAATATTTAAAATAATAATAATAATAATGGTAATAACATACAATTACCCCATCCATTAAACCTTACCTCAGAGGCACTGGAGGGGTAGGGAAGACTTTTCTCCTGCTTCTTCCTGTAAGTTTGTGGCTTGAGCAAATTAAACAGCAATGCACAGGCCAAGCAGCCTTTCTTTGCCTTGGTTCCTGTCATGTGGGCTGAGCAGCCTTCAAGCCTTTGCGGACCTCCTATGAGGATATTGCCACCCCCTGGGGGGCCGCGGACCACAGGTTAAGAACCACTGTCCTAGATCATTAGGAATGGATTTCCTGTTTTTTCTGATGGAAACTATAAAGTATTGTGACAAACTATAAAGTATTATGAGAGCCAGCATGATGTAGTGGTTTGAGCATTGGACTACAACTCTGGAGACCAGGTCACCTTCTCTTAGCCTCAGAGGAGGCAAAGACAAATCCACTCTGAAAAAAATCTTGCCAAGATAACCCTTTGATAGCCCTTACTTTAGGGTCACCATAAGCTAGAAATTATTTGAAGGCACACAACAACAACAAATAAAGCATGATGTAAAGCAAACTATATTTCTCTATGCCCAAAAGACCCAACTTGTGCTGTAGGTATTTTAAAGATACTGTTATCTACTCCCAGTGCCTTTGGTGGTGCTCCACATTCTTTTTAGTGAAATCCATATTCAGAAGCAAGGAATATTAATTGTCCAGATAAACTCTAGAAGTCAAAAAACAAATAAGAAAAATATTTAACCAGGAAGAATTCTCCCTATTTTAGTAATTTATATTAGTTGAACTCTAGCCGTTTCACTCATTGCACTAGAGATAAGGAGAGTTAAAGCTGACACACTTAGAAAGACATTTTGGTTCTGGCTAGAACTCTTTCCACCTGAATGTTTATCAGTACCCAACCCAAGCATCTTTCAAATTTGTTGTAGTAAACACATTTTATGACCTGGTTTTCTGGGAACTAGAATAAGTGAGCCATGCATTGGGGTTTTAGCATTTGTGATGTTTTTACTGTGTTACAGTGTTTTATGTAGCCATGGTATATCCTTTTGATGTACTGATATATTAGAACACATCTAGTCTATAAGCCTTATCATGCTACACCATTATAGCACTATATTCCACTTCAACTGCCATGGCAACATCCTGTGGAATTCTGGGGTTTGTAGTTTAGTGAGGCATTGGACCGCTTTGGCTGAGAATTCTAAATGCCCCTCCCTAAACTGCAAACCCCACAATTCCATAGGATGTTGCCATGACAGTGGAATATAGCACTATAACATTGAGGTGATTTTCTTATTGCCACTGCTAATGTTTTAAAGCTTAGGATGTAAATCCTCATCCTCAGAGAGAGGACTTTATCATACTAGCATCTAAAAACACTGTAATTCCATGATTGAGGAAAGCAGAAACATAGTGGTATGATTATAGTAATCATCACATGTAGCCGTAATTGTGCAATACTTTTTGTGCCACAGAATTATCACACAACCACCACTAGCTGTTTAAGAACAGGATTTCAGCTTGTGCTATAGTAACACTTGCCTTTGCATTGTCTTCTAATGACAGAGTATTAACACCTCCTGCTGGCTAGCACATACACCTTTAAGAAAAAATTTCTCTTACTTTCATGATTTTGCAAGGGCAAGACAAAAGTACTTCACAAATAAACACTTAAACATTAAAAGGTACCAAGAAAAGGTGACAGTTGATTAAAAGAGCATCCTGTAGGTCCTCTTTACGTATTCCCCCAGAAATTTAATCATGTTTTCTCATTGGGAAAGGAGAGGGAGGGAAGAAGACTGCCCTTTCACACTAGAATCATGTGATTACAGCAGGACATGATTATCACATGCTTGTCAATGTTGCAAAAAGAGCAATATTGAAGGTTATGGCAGGCTTTGCCCATCAATGAAAAGTTACACCTAATAAACAGGTGGCGCACACATGGACTACAGGAGGACAACAATGTCATGAGATAACAGGAATTCATCTGTGATACTATCATGTTGTAATTCCACTATTTCAGCCCCATCTGATAAAGCCCAGAAGTGCGAATAATTACTGTAATTTTTTTCTGCCCTGAGGGAGGAAAAAAAATCTGTACAGTATTATCCCTATAGTTAAGAACCCTGCAGTGTTCTAGAGGACTTTTCTGCACAGAAGGACAAATGGTGTTTTTGTGTGCAAAAACACCACATGTCATTCTGCGTAGAATCCTCCAGAACATTTGGGACACTCAAATGCTGAGAGAAAACTATGCAAAAGTATTAGTACTCAATTATTTTTCCCATTAATGTTTCCTGAGTGTCTGGAAGCTGTTATTTCAACTGGGAAGTAAACAGAATATTCTTTCCATCCCTATTACCACATTGATTTAACTTGAGCAGCAGGGAGAGAATGAAAGCATTATTCTCTGCTCTGCTCAAACAGCCCCAAACTGGGCCAGCCCTGCCTTCAAAGCATCACAGATGCTTCAACAGCTACTCTGCTTATGTTACCAAGGTAACATCTGGGTCATGTAGAAAGACATAGCTGCTCCCAATGCCAGCAGCACCTCTTTTTTACTATGTCAAAGTTAGTTTCTAATTCTCAATTCCTTCCCTGTGTGAAATTTCAAAACAGTTCAGTCACTAAACTGAACAAGGACCTAAATTATATAGGGTAGCACCCCGTATCTGCTGATTCACCAACCACTGATTCAGTTGTCTGTGGTTGGTGATGGTGGGGGGAAGGGATATCACCTCCCCCTCCCTCCGGGAGAGCTCTGATCACTGCAGCGGTGATGCTGGGGGCAAGGTGGGAAGGGAGGGGAGGAGGGATCTTGCCTCCCCCCCCCTCCGGGAGGATTCCAGTTGCCACCGCTGTGATGCCAGGGGGGAGGGGGGAAGGGAGAGGGAGGAGGGATTTTGCCTCCCCCTCCCTTCACTGGGAGGGCTCTGGTGGCAGCAGTGGGATGGTTGTGGGTGGTGTTCGCTATTATCTGCAGATTTCTTTATCCGCAGTGTGGCCCGGAATCAATCCCCCGTGGATACAGTAGTCCTACTGTATACTCTTGCAACCTAATCCAAACTTGTTAAACTATCTTTAGTCCAAATTTGCAGGAAAGGACAGGTGAGATTAAGATGAAAAGATCAGGACTGCCTGAAGGTGAAACAGGGCAAGAGCCCTGTATCGTTTGGACTGCAGGGCTCCAAGATGGCGGGGGGGGGGAGCCCAGGATAAATAGCCAGTTTAGACAAACCCTAGCTGAAAGCAATTTCCTTCTAAAACTTCAAAAAATTACATGTCTTCTGTCCATAAGAGATATTGGCTTTCCACGGCTGAAAAATGTTTATGCTTTGTTTCTGCATCTTTTCACTTGTAATTGTCCAAATAATGGCATTCTGCCTGTCTCGGTTTGTGTGTGTGTGTGTGTGTGTGTGTGTGTGTTCTTTGCATATTACATGAGGCACACATGAATCTTAAGAAGCATCATCATTTGCATTAAGATCACAATTTATGTTATTTTTACTTGGTAAACAAAATATAGCTTCTAATACTGAGGATGGGAATCAGATTTCCTCATTGCATAATTTCCTCATTGGATAGTAATTTACTGCAAGTTTCCTTGCTGCTTCTTTAAAATGAGAGTTCATATTTCTCTTTGTTGGTATCTTTCTCTTTAAAGGGAGCAACAAATTAGCCAGTCTAATCTAGCTTCTAACCAAATATCTGAGTATAACTTTTAAAGGAGCCTCTGTTACACAGGTGCAAGATCATTTCTTTATAGACAGTTCATTAATTCTGAACACCTATGTAATCATTGCCATGCCTTAAATTCAGCACATACTTCTGCTGCTTTAGGTGCAAGCTACTGACAGTGCTACTTTGTTGATTCACATATACCTCTGTAGGAGAAGTTTCAATAAATTACTACCAAAACAGAGCCTCTTGTAAAGGTCACCCGCTCTGAACCAAACATTCAAAGAGGGGAAAAAAAAAAAGAGTGGGGGAGGTTTACCTTTAAAGAACATTTCAGTTGCAATTGTGTGAAAAGTACTTCTAATGAAGCAGGTGGGGGGAACACCATTATTTTATGTCTGGACAAAATAAAACATTTAAAACCAGTATCGCCCCAGTAGCATGATTCTTCTAGGTTTAGCAGCTGGGTTAAAGTTGTGTACACATCTTCAAAATGTACCTTTCCTAATACAGCAGTGCTAGTAGTAGAGTGATGCAGATGGAAGAATTTTCTTTTTCATGTAATATCTTTACTATTATCTAGCTTTTAAATGCCAGAGACAACCAGTGATATTTCAAAGAACAGAAAAACTAGCCAACAAATATATAAAAGTAAAATCTCTGCCTCTTGTTCTCTAAACACATGCACAGAGTTTAAAAACTGACAGTGTCATACAACAAAACTGCTTTATAATCATTATTACTTGCTCTTAAATTTATTTACTTCATTCCTAATTATGTTGTACTATAATACAACTTTCAACACACCTATCTTCACATTTTGATAATTAGCTTTCTTATTCCAACAAGAAACAAGAATCATTCAAGGATTCTCCCTTCTCCAGCATGTGATACATTTAAAATTGTACCTCAATAAACACATCCAGTATATTATACAGCCCTTCATGTAAATTTCATATATTTAGGTTTACTTTTGTTTGTTTTTCCCCTCATGGTTGACTAAGTGAAATTCAGGTGCTGATTTCCTGTGAATATCTCAAGGAATATATACAGACATATGACAACTTCTAGATTGCTCTTTAAAAATTCCTTTGTAGCATTGTCATCTTGGCAAAAACACATGAGATTGACTCTTTTACAGATGTATGTACAGAACTGAAATGTTTCCATCTGCTTTCCCCCAGTATTAGACCACATAACTTCAGCCAGTGTTTGGATTTCATCACATGGGGTGCCAATTCCCTGCAGAGTTAGAAGAAAAAGGTGCATGATTCACCCTGAAGGATTCCAGATGTGATGTTCCTATTACCTGTTACAGTGCATGCATCAATATATATTCTTTGCTCTCAAAATAGGAACCAAATTCAAGGCAAAACTGAACATCCTTCAGCCCTTCACTAGGCTTAATAAATGCCTAAATCTGGTTATTGGACTGTTTGTAAAATAAACAGCAAATACACACACACACACACTCACACATATACATATAAACAGTAAAATTTGCAGGAACGTTTACTTTAACAGGTTCAGGGAATGATTAGGTGGAATCCCATGGCTAGACAAAAAAGACAACCAGCATGGGTAGGAGTTCTTGAAAAAGAATTGCGAAGAGCACAATCCCATGGAAGAAGAAAAATGGGAAACATCTGAAAAAGCCAATGTGGCTACACACAGCAAACACAAGGAGGATGTGAAAAGAAAAAGGAGTATACATAGAGAATGGAAGGAAGGATGAATCGCCAAGGAAGAGTACAGATCACCAAGGAACAGTCCAAGCTTGCAGGAATAGTATAAGGAAAGCTAAAGCTCATAATAAGCTGGGACTGGCTAGGCAAGCAAAGAAGAACAAAAAAGGTTTTTTTCCAGATACATCTGATGTAAGAGACTGACCAAAGAGACAGTAGGACCACTGTTCAATAAGGATGGCAAAATGCTAACAGATCACAATGAAAAGGCAGAACTACTCAATACCTATTTTGTGACACTTTTCCCCAAAAACAGAACTGTATACTTTCATGCAGTGGCAGAGACCTTAGCAAGGGATCTGGATTACATATCAAGATTGATAGGGAATCACCTAGCTAACCTACATGAGTTCAAACCTGCAGGGCCATACAAACTGTGTCTCAAACTACTGAAGGAACTTGCTGGTATATTTTCTGAACCCTTTGCCATTATTTTTGAGAAATCTTGGAGAACAAGTGAGGGCAAACATTGTCCCTCTCTTCAAAGAAGAATTGTGGGGGCAGGGTGAGATGATCCAGGAAACTGAAGACCAGTCAACCTAATCTCAATACCGTAGGACCCCGCCGTCCACAGGGGATTGGTTCCGGGCCCCTGCGCAGATGGCAAAAATCACAGATAATAGTGAATGCCATCCAGGAGGACCTCCTGGGGGAAAGGGGGGTGAATTCACTCCTCTGCTCCCTTCCCCCTTTGCTCCCACCATGGCTACACTGCCAAGGGGGCAAGGCCAGTTTGGAGAGGCAAAGGGGAGGGAGGCTCATGGCCCAGGCCAACCACCACAATCCAGTGTGGCCTCCCAGGCCTCCACTGCCATGAGCCCCACCATCATCACCCTGCCACTGACAGGCCTCCACTGCTGCCTCCACCCTGCCACCAACCAACCTCCTTTTCCTCCCCCTCCTGGCCTCCTCCTCCTCCTCCTTCCCCCACATGCCCGCCACCAGCATCAGCAACTGAGGAGGATGTGGCAGCAGCCTGCGGGTGGAGGAGGAGGCCAGGCAGTGGGTGGGGCTGATGCCAGCACCAGTGCCTCTGCCCACCCGCCTGCCACCAGCATCAGTGATGGAGGAGGACACAGCAGCGGCCTGATTCCAGTGGTGGGCATGCAGGGGGCAGAGGAGGAGGAGGCCAGGGGGGGGGGCTGATGCCGGTGCCGCCGCCTTCCCCTCCTCCTCCTCCCTACCCCCGTAGTCCTTACCTGCCAGCAGCCGGGATTCATCAGCCAGCAAGGGAGGGAGGCCACACGGTGGAGCCCAGCTGAAGCCCCAGTGCCTGACCATGGTGGCAGGTAAGGATGATGGGGGTAGGGAGGAGGAGGCACCCTATCCCGGTCGTCCTTACCTGCCACCATGATTGGGCACCAGGGGCTTCAGCTGGGCTCCAGCGTGGCTTCCCTCCCTGGCTTGCTGCCTGGCTCCCTCCCCTACTCCCCAGCCTGCGCTCTGCCTTTGTTTCTTCCTCACCTTCCCCACAGACACTTCTAACGCATGCCGGTTATGGCTATCATGCTGAAGAGGCCTGGAAGGCCTCTGCCGCTGCCTCCATGAGCCCCACTAGAGCCATCTCCACCCACCCACCCCTGCTGCTGTCACCATCCGTGGATAATTGAATCAGCAGATGGCAAATCAGTGGATGGTGGGGCACTACTATACCCAGAGAAATATTAGAATGGATTACACAGAAGTCTGTCTGCAAGTATCTTGATGACAAGGCAGTCATCAGGAGCCAACATGGTTTTTCTCAACAACAACAAAATCCTGCCAAACTAACTAGGGACATTTTTATCAATGGCTTACATGATGGGGTGCAGGGAACCCTTATTAAATTTGCAGATTGAATAAAACTGAGAGGGTAGCTAACCGATTGGAAGTCAGAAACAGAATTCAAAAGAAAATTGGGCAGAAATTACATGGCTCAGCAGTATTACATGTGAAAAGGACTTTGGGATTACTGTTGGTCATAAATTGAACATGAGCCAGCAATGTGATGTGGCCATAAAAAAGGAGACTTATATTTTAGCCTGCATTAATAGAAGTATAGTTTCCAAGTTGAGGAAAGTAATATTCTCATTATAGTCTGCGCTGATCAGGCTTCATCTGGAGTCATGCATCCAGTTCTAGGCACCTCATTTTAAGAAAGATATAGGCAAATTGGAGCAGGTTCAGAGAAAGGAAAGAAGAATGACAGAGGTATGGAGAACAAAACATCTGAGGAAAGGCTGAAGGATCTGGGCATGATCAGCTTGGTGAAGAGAAGGCAGAGGGGTGACATGGGACAATACCACACTACACTGTCATAGCATTATTCCACTTTAACTGCTATGGTTGCCTCCTGTGGAATCCTGGGATTTGCAGTTTAGGGAGGGGCATTTAGAACTCTCAGCCAGAGAGCTCTTACTAAACTACAAAACCCCAGAATTCCACAGGAGGCAGCCATAGCAGTTAAAGTGGAATAATAGCATGGTAACAGTGTAGTGTGATAAAGTCCATGATTGTATTCTTTAAATACCTCCAGGGCTGTCACAGAGAGGAGGGATCAGGTTTCTTTGCAGCTACAGAACCCCAGAGGGTACAACTAGGTCTAATGGGGTCTTAAGTTCTCTGGACTTCCCCTTTGGGTCATAGGAGTCAAGGATAGGAAAGAGAATGACTGGACTTGATTGGCTTTCTACTTTCAAGCTCGGGGCTTGAGCAGATCAACAGGTTTAGGCTTCCTGGAAGTAGACCAGCTAGGTTCAAGCTAGATTGATTGGCTTGCCTCTGGAGTCAGGAGTGGCTCACCCTTGCCATCCTGGAGAGGAAGTAAGATGACACCTGCTTCAGCATATAACTCACTAAGCAGCTCTGCTGCAGATCAGAATTACATAGCTAATAAAGTGGCCCTTATTTATCCATACATTTTGTGTCTGTCTCTTTATTCTGACTGGGTGGCCAAGCATCAGACAAGATTCCAGCCAAGTCAGTGGGGGAACGAAAATGGCTCAAGACACAAAGAGCAGAGAACAGGTATGACCAAAGTTCTTTTGTTGTTGCTCAGAATCAAGAGATATGCCTGGCCAGGTAACTTTTAGAGCCTGGCAAAGTTGTCTTTTTTCTCTTTCATGATCCCAAACCCTGACTTCTCCAGGATACAGTCTTCCATCATTTGCCCCTTGTTGCATGGCCTATTCCAAATTATTAGTAATTGAGGTGGATCTCGTACATCTGACAAATCCCCCTATGTTTCCTTTCTTGAAGTTCAGTATTAATGGAAGTTTGACTTATGCATGGTCCCAGAACCTGAACTGAGGATCCACTGAGACTGAACTGAGTTTCAGGACTTCCTCTGTGATGGCTTCCATATGATAAACTATAAACACTGGTTTACAAAATGGGTGTAACCAAAAATAATTCACTCATAACACACATACACACACACAAACTCCATATTACAGCTGGACTACCACATCTGTGGAACTAATATCCATGGTTTCAGTTATCCACATGACACAAAATAGGGACATGTACCATAGAGTTGCACTGGGAAATGCCTACAGAAACATCCTCTCTAGGCATCTTCTAGCTCCTCTAACACAAATCTATGGTATGTTGTTACCTGAATTACTGAAGTCCATGGAAATTCCACATGTGTCTACCAAAAATCAGTATTTCTAGGGGGAATTTTAATTAGCTCAAATACTGGCTGTGAGACTTGAGTTAATGGTAGGAACTTTTGACCTATGTATACTGGTACTCGCTGATGAGCTTCACAGCCAGGAAATAAAATAAAATGGTTTTATTGAAAAATAATCAGGGGAACAAACGCATACATACACTCAGGCTTCAAGCACTCACACAAGGTTATTGAAGAAAGTAGGAAGCAATGGGATAGATGAACAGAGTTTGGGATGATGGGCTATCCTATACCTGTCTGAAGAGCAGAGACTTGTGCAGAGAAAAAGAATGGCTGGATGTGCCGGCTGACCAAACAACCCAACAGAGTGAAGCTCTAGGAAACTGAGCACACTTTGGTGGTGTTTTGGGGTGATATTTATATTCGATATTCCCCCTGAAGGGAGTGGAATACAATGTTTACTAGAGCTTCCCATAGTTAGACAATGAAAGCTCCCATTGTGTTAACAATTGGTAATGGATGAAATATTGGAACTCATGGTTCTCAGGCAACTCTCTATTGTTTTAGGAAAGGTGCAAGGAAAAACCAGTTTTACAAGGCAATGAGGGTCCAGCTACCTTGACTGAAATAGTGAATGACTCACTTCGATGTACATCCAGGAGAATTAGCCCATTTCCACCCTAACTACCAGTCCAAGGGGGGTGGTTTGCATAATTACTACCCGGGCATGTCTTTTAGAAATTTGGGGTCGCTACCTCCTTAGGCTTTCTGAGCAAACTCTGAATCCTTGTACTTGGGAGGCCCTGATTTACTACCAACCAAGTGGAGTGCCAATAATAAGCCAATTTTATGCAATACAACCAATTGATTAATTATTGGAAGAGTGGGGAGGGGTATCAGAGCAGGTAACAATGTTTTTTCCAGAAGTCCTTTGTTTTATTAGGGTTCACTGTTATCCATGATTCCGGGCATCCATGGTAAATCAGGGAACTGTGAGGAAGGTTGGGGGGAAATGGCCGATAATTGCATGGAAACTGAAGTTGGTTGAGATTCTGGGCACATTAAGTTTGTTTAAATTGCTGAGATAAATGAGATTTAAGCAATCTGTGTGGAGGAATGCAGCCAATAACAGGCTAAAACCAAACTCACTTCCCCAAGAGTAAGAACGATCTTGAAAACATAGGAAACCAGAGGGACAAAAACAGCAGGTGCAATTTTTTTGCCTTTTCACTGTCAATTCTGGATTCATCACTGTTGTAATAAATATTGTTACTGTTTTATTATATTTTTCAATTTTACATTTTTTTCTGTACTGCTTTGAGAGATCTTTACTGTAAATAGTGGCTTAAACATCTTTTCATTAAATCAATAAAATAAAAAACAAACTGGTATCTTTGTCATATTTTAAGAAGCAGAAACCAATCATACCATACATCTTTTTTTAAAAAACTGAAAATATATATGGATGGGGGAGAATCTTATCATTTCTTTAACTTGATACATTATACTATCAGCTTTCAGGCTACAAAAACAAAATTAGTCAACCAACTGCTGACATAGGATGCTTCCAGGTAAAAGTGTTCCCAGAGTTACCAATCAGAAGATCATGTACAACTATTCCATCTTTTCCTCATCAAAATATTTTCTCTGGAAAGAAGTGGTGGGAAAACATGGGAGGGTGACAATGGACTATTTTAATGTCTGTACCTTCTGTAAAATTCCATGAAAAAAGCACAGTGATTGCACAATAATAATAAATTTAAAAACTCATCTGGAAAGAAACATCATCATCATCATAACAATAATAATTTTAAAAACTCATCTGGAAAGAAACATAGATATCAGCCCACATTATCATGGGGTGGGGAGAGAAGTACAATCATACACACATTTACTAAAAATGCCAACATGGGTAATGTTTTAGATCTGTGAATAGAAATAAAGCTGGTGAAAGAAGAACTCAATTCACAGAAGCATTTTTCCATGAGCACAACCTTCCTACTGTGAATTGAACCTCCTTGTCTTCTGAGTGAAAATAGTAGATTACATTGCCTAGCCATCCATCATATACATATACATCAAATCCATCAGTATCTTGCTTGCCCAAAGCTTGGAAGTTGCATGTTACAGCTAACAATGGGCTCATCCAGACTGGCCAAAAGCTTTGAGATTTGGCAGGAGCTGTACCAAAACATTGTTGTTGTGTGCCTTCAAGTCATTGCTGACTTATGTTGGTCCTAAGGTGAACCTATCATGGGGTTTTCTTAGTAGAATTTGTTCCTTGCCTTCCTCTGAGGCTGAGAGAGTGTGACTTGCCTAAGTCATCCAGTAGATTTCCAAGGCCCACTCTTCCTGCCTTGGCAGGGAAGATGAACTTGCCAAGGTGGGGGGCGGTGGTTCAGCGCGTCTTTTATAGGAGGCTCTCCACAGACAAAGCCCTTGCCATAGTCCGTCCAGGGAGAGCATCCTGTAAAAGAAGCATTGACACCACGACTCTACTGTCCATGCCTTGGCAAGGAGAGTGGGGGAGCCAATTCTTCCTCAGGATTTCCCTGCCACTGAGGGGAGAGGGGGGCTTGGTGCTTCTTTTAGGACCCCGTCCACTGTTCCCACCACAACAGAGAAATCCCAAAGAGCTACCACCACCATTTTTTTGAGCAAGATTACCATATTGACCCATGTGTAACTCAACCCAGGTTTTGGGGGGGGTCATTTTATTTTTTTTACTTATAGCTGATTATATACAGTAATTGTAATAAGGTATTTGTTACCCTACTACTCAAGATATGAACGGTTTCATGAAACATAGCATGACAAAGCTGTATGTTCTTTTGAAACTGCTAAGTTAATGTTCCATTTATGGGGTGACACCAAGGGCAAAGAATTTTCTCCAAGACACACACTGTATGGAGGCCAGATCTATCAATTGGTTTTGCTATGACAGTTATATGGGTATTCTAGGAGCAGTGTGCTACTAAATATCAAGATGAGAGAGAAGTGGATATGTTTTGACCGCACAAAGTTGCCACCCAGTCTGTGCTAAACAGCTTTCAACACACACACACCTCCATCAATCTTGCTTTGTTCTCTACTTCAGCCTCAGTATCAGGTTGTTGGTAAATAAATGAGCTTCAGTGAATGGCCACCTACAAGTGAGCAATAGCTGGGAATTGCTGTTTGTGGAAAAGATAACATGCTGTGTCCACAGACTAGATTTGCAATATACGAGAACTATAGGGAAAAAAACAGATTTTCCTCTTCATTAGCAGTGATCCTAATCTAAATCTGGCTACAGAAAATGTATTCCCACTGATGCACTCTTTGCTAAGAAGCCAGTAATGAAAATTCTTGTTTGGTTGGTTTTGCTGTCCTCTTTTCACTGTTAAGATTTGTGAGGTGATTTGGGGAGGTGTTGTAATGATTCTTTCCCTCACTGCTGGCTCCCTCATTTGTCCTTTTGATTTTCTCCTTTCATCCCCACCCTGTTGTTCCACATCCCATCATGCCACACTGCACTGGTTAAATAAATCCCCAATTCTGCCTTTTGTGAAATGCTAATCCTTTTATTTCATAAACCTTGTTTAATCCAAAGGACTTCCTTTCATCTTCTTAACTGTCAGCTGGGTCACTACTGTTTCCTATCAACAGCTCCTACAAATCCTGTATGGTGTTTTCTTTTCTTTATTTAAAGCTTTCGAGTGTTTCTATATTATCATTATTTTCAGTTCTCAGCATCCCAGACCTGCTAAATGGCACATTACTCTGCTCTTTCTTTCTCTTTCTCATATACTCTCACTCCTCAGCCATTTATATTTCAGTCCAGTATTAAGGTTCGAATGGTTTCTTTCCATTTTCCACTTGAAATCTTGTAATGTTGATATCTCAAAATGTTTTGCTTGCATAATTTCATATCATCAGAAACATATCAATTGCTAACTCAAATTTCATTGGTCCACACATTTTAATTATCCACTCATTAAATATATATATGTGTGTGTGTGTGTGTGTGTGTGTATGAATGAAATCTTTGTGGCTGGGGACAAAGAGAAATAATAACTGAACACTTGAATCTAGAGCTTGGAATGTTAAGTTTGAAACTTAGGCTTGTCCCAATGATGGAAATATTGCTCATAGAATTCACAGAGAATATGATGTGTCCAAACATGATCCAAATGAAATTCACAGTACTGTATTCAGAAGGAGTGAGGGCTAAAAACTCCACAAACCATGCAGTAAAAGGATTTGCAGTTTCCCCCTGAAGTTTCCCAGAAAATGTGCACAGATGCACATGTATGGCCAAATTCACATCACTGTACATTATTGCTCTGTTTATCGGATCATGTGGCCAATCCATTCAAACAGATGCAAATCAGCAAAAAAAGGGTAGACAAAATGGTGTCACTGCAAATGGGTGAAAATACGCACCCACGTGCAGTATACCATTGTGTCTAGACAAGCTCTCAGTTCAATAATGCTAAACATTATAGTTTGTGGAAATAATTCAACAACAACAACACTAACAATGGAATTCATCCAGTTAATTATCAATTAGCTCATTATTTAGACCATTTAGGAGCACATGCAGAGAATGTACAGAGAACATATACAGAGAAAGAATATCACTGTTGACCCTAGGGGCACATTTTGTTATTTTATTTAAATATTTCTACATCATCCTATAAACAAAAAGATCTCAGGATGGCTTGCAAGTAAAATTGAAACAAACAGGTTAAAACAGTTTGACTTGTTTAATATGCTTTTAGCTTATTTAAATTATTTTTGTTGTTTTAAACATAACTGATGGATTAAAGCAGATTTAAAAGATTAAAACAGCTTGAAACTATGTACATTAGTATTTGAGAGAAATCAATGAGCCTGTTTTTTCTTGACATCTCAATGAAATCAGTGTCGGTGCCAATCGGGTCTCCAAGGGGAGGGCTTTCCATAGCTATTGACACTTTCCCAAGTGTTCTTTATGTCCTCTTAAAATTACCCTCCTCTAACCTTGCATTTTTTGCCAAATGGAATATAAAGCTCACAATACAGATGTTTCCTAAGGATAGTGAGAGTTTGACATGTTTGGAAACTATCAGGTTGTAAAAAGAATGAGGTGTCTCATCTTACAACCTGTTCAACCCAGGGGTCAGCTAGACAGGAGAATAAATTAAGGAAAATATTGCCTTACCTTCCTTTCAGGCCTGTGCCCAAAATGCATTTGCAAGATTGGTGAGGGGAAAATTACCTGAGTTTGTAGTCCACGTGGAGCATGCCTCCCAGAAAGTAGATGGTGGCTGCGAGTGAATGTTTTTCCAAGATCCTCTTTTTTAAAATAAAATAAAATAAAATCCTCTTCTTCCTCCTTTTCTTTATCATATGTTTCTAGATCTCGCTTCCTCCTCCTCCTCCTCCTCCTCTTATTTCTGCTCACCGTTGTCACCCAAACAGCTTTCTCTCCAGCCCCCCTTCCCTTCCCGAAGTGTGGGTGATCAGCAAAGCCCTTCTAATAAACTGACTGCCTTCTGTCAGGCTTGGAGTAAATTTCATCCTGTCATTAGGTTGTGGATGAGGAGTTTGTGAATGTAGTTTGATCAGTGGATCGAAGTTTGCTGGCATCGCCACATGCAAACTTGCCTGTCCTCTCCCAAACCTGCCGTTTTCTCAGCAAACACTCCACCAGAGAGAACAACATGAAAAGAGGCAGTGAGGAAGAGGGGGGTGCAAAAATCCCCCCAAAAGAGAAAGAAAGAGAAGGGGGGCAGGCACTCATAAGGGAAGGAAGGGGGCAGAGGGAAAGAGCAACAATGGCAGCCCCATTGCAAGCTTCTCCTTCTGAGCCCGCCCCCTCCTAGGTCTGCCGGATCAGGTTACAGCTCGACTGTGTGCCCCTTTTCGAATTGGTTGTACAGATGACCTATTGTGTGCATTTTCGTGCACTTTTAAAAAAAAGATCATGATAAACAGCAAAAGCTGTTATCACGGACTATGTGGTGTTTTCAGCCCCCCTCCTTCCAAATATTACAAATGTGGGCCATCTTCCGTGACGACTGATAGCATTCTTAGCAAATTGTTTGAGGATGTTTTTTATTATGTAGTCAACCCTCCAGTTTTTCACTAATCTTTATTTTTCTTCTATTCCCCATCCACCCCTTACCAAAATGAATATTGTTCATCTGCTTTTCAATTTAAAAAAAATAGCTAATAAGTAATGGTTTTAAAGGTTAGTATGGAATTGTGTTAATTTCAGTTCAAGGACACTAATCAATGGCAAGTGCAGCAGTAAGTGGCTGGCTTCAAAGATCACCCAGTAATTCAAGGATGGAGAATTCTTAATGTGCTTCTGAGAGTATGCAGAAAATCTGATGTGCAACTAAATCACTGTATCCTCTCTGCTTCCCTACTATGTACTAAGAGTGTTATCTGCAAAGATATATGTTTTTATCATTTAACTCAATGGGACTTACTTCTGAGATAGAATCATAGAGTTGGAAGAGAACATAAGGGCCATCCAACCCCCTGCCAGGCAGGAATACACAATCAAATAATTCCCAACAGATGGCCAGCCAGCCTCTGTTTAAAAACCTCCAAAGAAGGAGACTCCACCACACTACAAGGCAGTGTATTCCACTTCCAAACAGCTCTTACTGTCAGGAAGTTCTTCCTAATGTTTAGGTGGAATCTGTTATCCTGTAATTTGAACCCATTACTCCGTGTCCTAGTCTCTGGAGCAGCAGAAAACAAGCTTGTTCTATCCTTAGTATGACATCCCTTCAAATATTTAAACATGGCTATCATGTCACCTCTCAACCTTCTCTTCTCCAGACTAAACATGCCCAACTCCCTAAGCCGCTCCTCATAGGGCACGGCTTCCAGAACAGCTACCATCCTGGTCACCCTCCTCTGGACACGTTCCAGCTTCTCAATATCCTTCCTGAATTATGGTGCCCAGAACTGGACACAGTATTCTAGGTGAGGTCTGACCAAAGCAGAATAGAGTGGCACTATCACTTCCCTTGCTCTAGACACTATACTCCTATTAATGCAGCCTAGAATCGCATTGGCTTTTTTAGCTGCTGCATTACACTGCTGACATGTTCAGCTTGTGGTCAGTGTAAGACTCCTAGATCCTTTTTGCATGTACTGCCATCAAGCCAGGTGTCACCCATCCTATATCTGTGCATTTCATTTTTACTGGCCAAGTGTAGTATCCTACATTTCTCCCTGTTGAAATTCATTTTGTTAATATTGCCCCAGCTTTCTAATCTGTTGAGGTCATTTTGAATTCTGATCCTGTCCTCTGGGGTATTAGCTACCCCTCCTAATTTGGTGTCATCTGCAAACTTGATAAGCATACCCTCTACTCCCTCATCAAAATCACTGATAAAGATGTTGAATAGCACTGGGCCCAGGCTAGAACCCTGTGGCACCCCACTGGTCACTTCTCTCCAGGATGAAGAGGAGCCATTGGGGACTACCCTTTGGGTTTGGTCAGTCAACCAATTACAAATCCACCTAACAGTTGCATTGTCTATCCCAAAGGTTACTAACTTTTTTGCAAGAATATCATGGGGTACCTTGTCAAACATCTTACTGAAATCAAGATACACTACATCCACTGCGTTCCCTTCATCTATCAAGTTTGTAACTCTATCAAAAAAAGAGATGAGATTAGTTTGGCATGACTTATGTTTGAGAAATCCATGTTGACTTTTTGTGATCACAGCATTCCTTTCTAAGTTGATAAAAACATAGAGGGGGGGTGGAAGGATGTAAATTTAGCTATCTCTGTCTTATGTCTCCAAATTTAATGAACCTCTGCAATGGTGTAGAAGAGGTGGTTGAAAAGTAGAATGGGAGTGATGGGGAGAAGGGTGGGGAAAGCCAAGAAGGAAAGAAAAATCAAGACAGTTTGGAAACACTGGCACTATTAGTTTGGAGCTAAAAGATCCATTTACCAAAACGATGTCTACTGGAAAGTAGATAAGTGGACAGCACTTTGGGAGTAATTAGAAACACACTCAAGGGGATTCATTGAAATGTACTTCTGAGAAGACATTAAGAAATTATATGACCCATTGAATTAGGGTGGTGGCAGAAAGCAGACTAAGGAAAAACAAGAGCAGAAGATGGAGGGGTAAGAAAAACATTTCACTTAGGGTACATCTTCACTGTAAAAATAATGCAGTTTGACACCACTTTAACATCCTACAGAATCCTGGAACTTGTAATTTTGTGAGGCACCAGCACTCCGGCAGAGAAGACTAAAGACCTTGTAAAACTGAAAATCCCGAGATTCCATAGGGTGGAGCTACAACACTTAAAATGGTGTCAAACTGCATTATTTCTACAGTGTAGATGCACACTTAATTATCCAAATGCCTAGCACCATATGAACAGTATACTAAAAATGTACATGCCATATAGGCTACTGTTAGGTTACAGCCTCATATTGTGTAACCTAACCTGTCTGAATTAGCAAAAGATCTATGCCATTACAATTTACAGAGATGCCAAAATGGTATCTGAGAGCTTATTTACATGGGCCAGGATACACCAGCTCCCTGCTGGCATATCCTGCCAGTGGATCAGACCTGTTCCTCCACGAAACAAGAGGAAGTCCAGATGGACACACCAGCCCATTGCTACAGCTGCCACAGTCTTCCTCACTCTCTCTGAAGGCAGGAAGCTGGCCTGCAACATATGAACAAGGCCCCCTGCATGTGACGAGCCTTGTGTTTTTTTAAATATTTTTTTATTTTGTTCTTAACTCTATTACTATGATACTGGTGATTGTAAGTGACATTATCCCATACATATTTTTATAAATAAAATAAATAAAAATTCTGATTATTCCTCCTTCCACCCCTGCCTAGCTGTTGTGATTCTGTCTTCACTTTTTGGTGGGGGGGGGGACTATCCTAAATGTCAGGGACAGCTTCAGGAATTTTGTCTGGACATCCTCAGCTGGATTCATCAAAGAAGCTGGATAAAGGGAAAGAATGGCAGGATTTTCCTGTGAATAGAGAACCACTTTGCAGTTAGCTGTGAAAAGCCTCAATGACTGTACTGTCTGATTCTCTCCCTCACTACTCAGATGTATCTGGATTGAGCTTCATATAAGAGAAGCTTTGGGAAGGCAGTTGGCCAATTGTCTTACTGTAGCAAAAGGAATTTGAAGCAGCACAGAGAGAGATGATGTTATGAGTTTCTTCCAAAGAAAGGGAGAGACATAACTCAGCAATGTCCTGTATTAGATGGTGTGTACATGAATAAAGTATCTAAATAAATAAAATAAATCCATACGGCAGTGACTTTAAAGTTGTTTTGTAAATGCCTTTAAAGACACCTCAAGTTTAGTTGTGTTTGGGTCTTATACTGCTTTCACCAAGTATGAGGAATAGAACATCACAGATGACTCTAAGAACATAACTGCTTCATATATTTATCTCCCAAAACTCCCTAGCAATTCAAACTTTATTGGTGAAACTAGAAGTACCCAAGAACCTTGACCATAAGTATGACTTTCCATGCACTAGTTATCACACATAAGACTGTGCTGATATTCTGTGCAAACTAATTCACTTATAGCAATTATATGTCTGCATTCCTCAGTCATTAAGCATAACACATGGGCACAGAAGCTATACGCTTACTTTGTGCTACATGTTCACAGGATAACCCTGGGTCCTGGACGAAAGCACAACTCATATGGCTGCTTCAGTTGCCCAGCTGTGGTATCATGTACTGATGAGTATATGTAGGTCTTGGTCAATCCACTTCACTGTGATGAACAAGAAAGCTGCCTTCACAAGCTTGCAACCCCTTCTTCAATCAGTTCACCCTCTTCTGGAAATGAGACAGAATTGCCATTTTGATTCTGAAAGTGTGGCAGGCAATTATAAGTTTCATAGAATCTTAGGGTTTGTCTAAATGTGATGGTATACTGTGAGTGCTTGTGCATTTTCGCCCATTTGCAGTGATGCTATTTTGTCTCCACCATTTTTTGTCTATTCGCATCTGTTTGCATCTATTTGAATGGAACGTCCACACACTCTGATAAAGGGCAATAGAGAGAAAACGTGTAGCAATACGAATTTCGATGTCCACACATGAAAATGCACATATATGTGCAATTTCCTGAAACCTTTGGGGAAAACCACAAATCCTTTTACTGTGTGGTTTGTGACGTGCTGGGTGTCTTCTTCCCAGAGGGCTGCACAGTGTGGTGAAGCTAGGAGGAGACTTTCTAGGTACAACCAATCAGGTTGAAGCTAGCTCTTCAAACTCATTGGCTGTGAGATCCGGCTGACCAGAGGAGCGATTTTCCCTCTGGGCCGGGGGCCCAATATATTTTCCCAGCCAACTTGCTACTGCTCTCAGTTGTTCTCTGAGCTTTGTCCTATCCCACCCACCCCTTGTACATGGCTCAGTTATGCGTTGCATGCCTCGTTGTGTATGTGATTCTGCTATCATAACTTTTGGGGGTGGTTGGCATGTGTCCTGAATCCAGAACATTGATTTCCTGTCCCATGGGCACAGGGAGGTGATGGAGGGTCACCTTATGGGACTCGGGAGGGGGGAGGGAGTTGGGAATGGTATGCCACTTGGCTGGGCATATTACGTCAGGGTGACCTGGGTAGGGGCAGGGTTAGCTCTACAGGCACCAGCCCGGTAGGATCCCCACCTTGTTTCCATGATTCCGACAACAGGCCAGAAGTGGGCTCACTGGCCAACAGGCATATTGGTCAGTGTCTGGATCTGGACCCATGTGTGTTTGCCAACTCATCTACAGCTGTAATCAATAAAGTTGTGGACAATTATTTTCCAATGTAAATCATGTCTGTGGTTACTTGCGATGTGGTCTCGCCATTGGACATGCGAGTAAGGTACTCCTGAAAGACGCCTATCCACCCTCTGTTTAAAGATCTCCAAAAATGGTGAGTCCACCACTCTCTGAAGCAGTCTATTCCAATGTTGAACAGTTCTTACAATCAAGACATTTTTCCTAATGTTTAGGTAATCCACTGGTTCATGTTCTAGCAGCAGGAAAAAAAGCTCACTTGATCTTCAACTTCTTCTTCAATCCCCAAGTACTTTTGCTTTTTAGTAGGAATTCTCAAAGTGTTGGATGGATACCCCTGGGAAGTATAGTTCAAGAAGAGGCATTTCATCATTTATGTTTGCCTGGCTGTGCACAGGATTTTCGCTAATATCATGATATTAAATAGTTTACATTATTCTAAAATACTTTCCAAAACAATATATTTGTGGTTGGGAGAGGGGCACTTTTTCTCTATGCAATGACCACAAAACAATTTCCTTCATCTTTTAATATTCTTGGAAGCTGTTTAAAAAATCCTGATTTTACTTCTCCATGTTACTGTTTTTAAAACCTTGTCATCGTATTTACTGACACTTAGCTAAAGCTGGGGCACACAGGTTGTCAATGTATGCAGCACAGTACCTCTCCTGTCTTCAGTGAGGCTGTTGTCGTTACCTCTTAACCTCCCACTGCACTGATTAAACCATTTGGCATGAAGCCATTTCTTTTTCACGTGGAGAAACCTTTCACTTTTTCAGTTCTATAATAAATCCTAAACCACAGAAGTAATGGTACGTTTAGCGGAGTAAATCCTATCAGAGCAAACCAAGAGATGAAACATTCTAGTATTTGCAATCCAGTGCTTGGGAAAATTACTGTTTGGATTATAGATCCCACAATTCCCTGTAGCTGAGGGTTTCTGGGAGTTGTTATTCAACAAGAATTTTTTCCAGGTTCTGCTGCAATCTGAATAAATGGATTATCCAACAACTATATGCAGAGAGGCGTAATTTCTCCAAACCAAAAGAAAAGAGTAAGGTGAAAATTTATCTGCAGAAAGTCTATATCAGGTAAATACAAAGATTTGGCTTTACATAAGAAGCTATTCAATCCATCTTCCATTTACGATGTCCACATTTTCATTGGCTGGATTTAAACAATATGACAACCGTGAAGTTGAAGGCTTTCACGGCTGGCATCCATAGATTTTCCTTGGGTTTTTTTTCCCCCCGGGCTGTGAGGCTGTGTTCTGGAATAGTTTCTTTCTTTCAGGAAAATCTATAATATGACAACCCATGGGATCAGTCCAAAAACAGTGCTCTGGTCGATCTACACCACAGTTAGTTGAAATAAAACAGCTTTATAACTCACGGTTAGAAGTTGGCTTGTTTCAGATAAATCACAGTTTAACCAAGTTTTCTTGGGTCCCAATGCTGTGACAAGGTGCAGTTACCGTAATCAAAAGCAGAAATGAAAGGCATAGCACAGCATACGAACTTTAGTGTTATTACCAAATTCTGTCCATCTCAATAAACCATGGTTTAAGGTAGCTTTTGAAGGCAATCGTTGTCACAGAATGCTCATAAAAAAAGCATTAGTCCTTGAAGTAAGTGTTCATTAGATTCTAACATAAAACAGCTGGCCTTCTATCACATTTGTTGATGGATTGTGTTTAAAATCCTTCAACAATCATTTCCTATGAGTTAAGCAGAACTTCCATAATAAGTGGAAGCCTGGCATGATGACAAATCAAATCTTCAGGTTCCAGACTTCTTTACATCTTCCCTTCAGTCATAACTAGGAATATTATTTACCTTTGTAGATCTGTCAGCAAATCTGTCTTACGAAATTTGATAAACATTCCTTTCATTCTTTACATATGCTAAAAACAGAAGGGACCAGGTGCTTAATGATCCAGTAAGCAAATTTCTGTTTTTGTTGTGTGCCTTCAAGTCATTTCTGACTTATGGCAACCCTAAGGCAAACATATAATGGGATTTTATTGGCATAATTTGTTCAGAGATAGGTTGCCCTTGGCTTCCTCTGAGACTGAGAGAATGTGACTTGCCCAAGGTCACCTATTAGGTTTCCATGGATGAGTAAGAATTTGAACCCTACTCTCCCAGTGTCTTAGGCCAACATGCAAACCACTACACTATGCTGGCTCACTAAGTAAACATTACTCATATTAACAGCAAAAGTACTCATGTGTGTACTCTGTGTGGTGTAGTGGTTTGAGTGTTAGACTACAACTCTGGAGACCAGAGTTCGAATCCCTGCTCAGCCATGAAAACCCACTAGGTGACCATGGGCATGTCACACACTCTCAGCTTCAGAAAACCCAATGAAATTGGAAATGACTTAAAGGAACACAACAACAACTCATGCTTGCTAAAAAAATGTTTAGGAAGTGCCTATATTTTATTGTTACATTTCTGGTAACAAACAATGACTCCTGTTTGCCTGCAGTTCTGTCCCACAATTGATCCAAACCCACATAGAATGCAAGTATTGTAAATGAAGATGAAAACTTCACCCCGTAAATTTAGCAAATTCCCTCAACCAGCACTGCATGGGTCTGAGCCTATTATTGCTGGAACTAGAAGTATTTATTTATTTATTTATTTATACCCCGCTCTTCAGCCACAAGGCTATCAGAGCGGCTTACAAATTGTTTTAAGCAATAGCTATTTACACATCTACACTGCATTAAACAGTTTCCAATGTGTGTTAGCTAATTGCCCCCCACAAGCTGGGTATGTTCTACAGTCCAGAATATTCACATACACAAGGCACCATTGAGGATTTGAAAGTCAAACCACTTACTTTAAGTATAAGGACAATTTTTAACTAAATGCAAGTTAGAAATATTAGCTAACAGAAACAATGGGCTTATACTTTGAACAGTAAGTTACAAATGCTTGTCTTCTAAGCAGTCAAATGGCAAACCCCAACCAAGCTTGGCACAAGCTGATTTCCACATCTGTATCTGTACACCAGGACTGAAGACACAATGTATGCAGTGCCTATCTTTGCCCAATTCTTGCTTCTGTCATCCCCTGTGTTGCTCTAATCAGGAACAATCACAATGACAGTTCTTCTGCCCACATGCCTCTTGGGGACAGCTGGCCCTTCCTACAAATAAAGTCTTTATTTGGCATCTTCATAAGAGCAAACTGAGGAGAGAAGGGTAACACATGAGAGTACAGAAGAGTACAGGAGGATTACGCCATTAAGGTAAAGATCCTAGAACCTTTTAGTGCTGCATTAACATTTAGCACAGAGTTGCTCTGGAGCCAACCATTGCACAACCAATTTAGCAACAGGTACCATGGCCTTGCAATTGCTCATTGCACAATTATCTCCCCAGCCACCCAGCCAAATCTGAGAGCATCCCTGGCATGATTCCCTTCCATGTGCAACTTCCCAAAATGTGCCACCACTTGCACAACAATTCTTATGCTAGCATAGTACCCCAGTACAATCCCAGCCATAATTTTTCACTTGGTGCTCTCTGTCCACTCAGTACAGGCCCACTGAGAGGCATCTGGCACAGCCTGGGAATAAACTAACCCAGGAGTAGCCAAACAGCAGAACTGCACAGCAGAATGGGCACAAAAACAAAGGCTTCAGCTAGCAGCCATTTCACAGCTCTGACACACTTTCACACACAAGAAAGACTTACAGACAGCAAGGTTCATCCAAAGATATCTGGAGGCTTTTATCTTCAGTTGCAGTATAAACAAGCACAGTATATACACAGCAAACCTCGTTAACAAACTCAACAGCAATAACTCCAACACTTCTTACAACACCGACCCACACACAATGCATCTTGTGCTTTGACTATATAGGAGTGTTTGTCAGCCTTCTACCTAGCTACACTGTGATCCAAACTCACTGAGCTCAGCTCAGCTATGCTAATAAGTGTCTGTTGCCCCCAACATTTTTTCTTTTGCATTAAGCAATATTACCCTAATACTCTGCTTCCCTCTTCATCCCATTCCCTAACACGCCTGTGCTTCTGTTTGGGTTTGGGTTTAGTCTGAGAGGTTTAATGTAGACCCAGAGCCAATAAATAAAATAGTCATATGTAGCACTAGAGTAACCCTGAGTTAATCATTACTAAAGCTGGGTTCATTTAATACATTCCTAAAGGTTGGGAAAAGGTAAAGGAATTTCTTTTCAGGTACTAAACTGAATTCTAAATGTTTTATACATTAGACTAAAAACATAAACCAGAGCTCTCTATTTCCTTCAAAAGGCAAACGTATTTCAGGCATTCAAAAACAATTTCATATCCTCCATATAACTTTGACAAAGAGAAAATGATGGCTCAAAGGTGTTTCACAAAATAAACAGATTAATATTCTCTTTCCTTCTTTCCTCTTTCTTTTGTATAGTTTGAAGTGGGTGGGGGAGGCGAAGCAAACGCTGCCAAGAAAAAGTGAACACACCCTAAGATAATATTATTTATAACAATGTGTCAGGATAGTCAAAGAATATGTTTTCAAACAAACTAACTTTTTGTAAGAGCTGGGAATGTGGCCTATCATGCTAATACAGACATGTGTTGCATTTTGAGATCCCTCTGCTGGGGAAAAAAGTCATCTCATAAAGCTATACGGACATGCACAGAGCAACTTGTTTTAGCTTTCTGCTTTTCTGCACAGTCTTTCATTGAATGTTTAAAAAAAATACCAAAAAAACACCCCAGAATGGAGCACAATAAAAGATACAAAAAGAAGCCTACACAAATCTATACATAAAAGACAAATGGACAAGGATGAGTACCAAGTGTCCATCCACACACAGCCATGAGAAGCTGTTTTCTTTGATTTCTGTCTGATTTGTAAATGAAATAAAAGGGGACCTATCTCCCAGGAAGTGTCAATAGTTTCTTGGTACTTCCTTGTAATTGTTTTAAGAGCTGTTTGGAAGTAGAATACACTGCCTCGTAGTGTGGTCGAGTCTCCTTCTTTGGAGGTTTTTAAATAGAGGCTGGATGGCTATCTGTTGGGAATGATTTGATTGTATATTCCTGCATGGCAGGGGGTTGGATTGGATGGCCCTTGAGGTCTCTTCCAACTCTATGATTTGGTGATTCTATAATACTCTACATATTAACATTTCAGACAGAACTAAATTCTAATCTCTACGATACAAATTATCATAATTCAGTACTGATCCCAAATTCCACTGTTTGCCAATTTCTGGTCTAGCTACAACCAACAAGAAAGCAACAAGATCTTTATGTATCACAGTCTTGTTATGTCCAGCTAAATAGTTTAACAGGCCAAAGCAGAATCAAGACATACATTTTGACTGGTAATAATATTGATTTCAGGCCCTACTGTCAACAAAAGGCATTGAATTAAAGCATGAGACCATCACACATGAAGATAAGAACCCATCAAATAAGAACCCATAAGAACCCATTGATGGGTTCTTATTATCCTCTCCAGGAAGCTGTAGAATTGCTGGCAGAAATATGTGCTAACTGCACTATGTGAGATACCAGAGATAACTTATTCCCCCCTCCCTTGTATGGGAAGAGATTGATTTCAGCAGACATATATCCACATTTTCAAAATTAACATTTTCAAAAGAACTCAAAAGAGGGCAAAAACACCCAGAACTAGAATGTAGGAAATCACAGAATCATACAAGTTGAGAGGGACTCAATGGGCCATATAGTCACACCCTGATACAGTAGAAGCCAGAGGTAAAGCTTCCTTGAGAGGTGGCCATCTAACCTCTACTTTAAAAACTTCCACCAAGGAGAGTACACCATGTTCCCAGATAGTCTATTCCACTGCCAAAGAGCCCTTAAGATGCCTTGGATCCTATCTCAGGAACAAGGCGTGGTATAAATTAATTAAATAAATAACCATCCATCAGGAAATTCAGAATCTCCTTCCTTGTGATTTGAAACCATTGGCCCAGGTCTTTCACTCAGGAGCAGCAGAAAAAAAAGTACTCCATCTTCCATGTGACAGCCCTTCCAATATTTGAAGATGGCTATCATTTCACTTCTTGGTCTTCTCTTCACCATGCTAACCATGTCTAAGCCAGTCAACTGATCCTCATCGGGCTTTGTTTCCACTTTACCATCTTTGTTACTCTTCTATTCCAGCTTGTCAATATCCTTCTTAAACTGTGGCTCCTAGGACTGAACATAATACTCAAGGTGAGGTTGGACCAAAGCAGAATAGAGTGGTATTAATTACTACCTGTGAACTGGATGCTATATTTCTGTTAACAGAGTCTAGAATTACATTAGCTTTTTGCCACCCTTGAGTCCTGTTTAGCTTGTGGTATAATAAATACAGACTCTTATATTTATGCCTGTTGACATTCATTTTGTTACTTTTAGTCAAGTGGTACAATCTGTAAAGGTATATTTGAATCCTGATTCTGTCTTCTGAAACATCCAATATTTAATATTCAATATTCCAGACAGTTTGGTGTCACCTGAAAATTTGACAAGTATCCACCCTATGTTTTCATCCAAGTCATAAATATGTTGAACAACACTGAGCCTAGAAAAGAAATGACTGCAGCCATTGTTGAACATTCTGTGGATCAACCAACAAATTCACCTAGGACTTTATCAGATGTTCCCTTTTAGATGTTCTTTTGTGGGCATAAAAACATCAATTTTTATGCCAACAAAATAACGTCCTCCCACCCACCGCAGTTACCTCCTTTCCTGGCAAAGGTTCCTCCATGAATAAAGAGAAAGTGAACGGACCTCTGTTCACTTCCTCTTTTGTAATCCAATGTGATTTAATCATGTGGGAAATTCAAAAAAATAAAAATAAATGTGAAAAGGTTAAACTAAGCACACACACACACACACACATTTAAAAACCTCAAAGTAACCCAGGAAGGGTTAAAAAAAAGTTTGCCACTTACCTGGAAGTCCCGATCTAACCCAGAAGTGTTCGTGCCAGTCCAACCATTGTCAGGGTAAGTACGAGATTTAAAGGGACAGAGGCTTTTAAGCCGTCGATTAAAATGTACGGATTTGGGGCTGATTTTATCCATGAAAGGACAATGTCACCTGTTCCACACACCATTTCACCGTTATGTGGCGTCCTTATGATGCCATATTATCTCTGTCTGATAAAGTCCCTAGTCAGAGCATTTCATTAATTGATTCAGTTCCATTCATTCTACTTATTCACTGGCTCAGGTTTTGGACTGGAAGCAGTTGCTCTGCATATAAAACATTCAATGTAGCTTGATGTGTACTATTTTAATTTGGGGGGGGGGTCTGATGTTTTTGTGATTTTTTTTTAAAAGAGAAGTAACCCCAGCTTGGCAGTATATGCTTTGCATGGAAGTGGGGGAAATTTAAAACTTAGAAAATAGATTAGTTTTTGGGTTTACAGCTACCAGAATCCTCATACAACCTGCTTAACAGTCTGGGATAAGTAATATTTCCAAGCTGAGTCTTTACTACATGTTATTTTTTCCAGAAACGTGGGGATAAGTAAAGTGTTTTGCAAATTCTGTAAAGACTCCTGTATGAAATACAGGAATGGTACTGCCAGTCAGTACCATTTGGAAGACTTCACAAAAGAGTCTGGAGCAATAAACACCTGAGGCAAAGCACAAAAATCAGTGTGTATAGAGCCATTGTACTGTCTATCCTCCTTTATGGATCTGAAACATGGGTCACCTATCACCACCACCTATGACTCCTCGAACGCTTTCATCAGCGCTGTCTACGCACAATCCTAAATATACACTGGACTGACTATGTGACAAATGTTGCTGTCCTTGAGCAAGCAGGGATCACCAGCATTGAGGCCATGATATTGAGAACACAGCTGCGCTGGGCAGGGCACGTTTCTAGGATGGAGGACCATTGCCTCCCAAAAATAGTACTCCATGGTGTACTCGCCACGGGTCAGGGTAAGAGGGGCGCTCCAAAAAAGCGATACAAACACTCCCTGAAACAACATCTCAGGCTCGGCCAAATTGATCACCAACAGTGGTCCGCCCTGGCCTCACATCGGGAGGCATGGAGACACACTATCCACAATGCTGCAGCCTTATTGAGAACTCACGCCAAACAAGTCTTGAAGAGAAACGACAATGCAGAAAGAATCACAACCCAAAAACATCACCCAAGGAGACCTTCTGCTGTGCTTTCTGCAACCGGACTTGTTTATCTCGGATTGGCGCTTGCAGAAATCGCGGGATGAGTCCTTCCTAAATCTTCATTTGTGAAGAAAAGCCAGAGAGAGAGAGAGACTGCCAGTCAGTGATGGAGACAATACTGATCTAGAGTGAAGGTATGAAGGTGATCTAATAAGGAATTATGTCTGGATGGACAGGTTTAAACGATTTTGATATACTTAAAGTTCTATGGGTTGCACAGCAAATGTTATGCAAGCTAAATTAAATATTCTCCTGATATTCCTGTGCATGACAAAACAAGCTGCAAACTAGTCTAATGCTACAGGTATTGTTTATTACCCAGTGATGTGTGAAATCAATTTAAATGGGACCAGAGTGAAAGCCAGCATGGTGTAGTGCTTTGAGTATTGGACTATGCCTCTGGAGTCCAAGGTTCTAATCCCTTGGGTGACCTTGGCCATGGAAACCCACGGCCATGGAAACTCACAGGGTGACCTTGGGCAAGTCACTCTCTCTTAGCCTCAGAGGAAGGAAAAAGCAAACTCCCTCTGAAAAAATCTTGCAAAAAAAAAAATGTGATAGGCTCGCCTTAGGGTTGCTGTAGGTCAGAAATTATTTGAGGGCACACAACGACAACAACGAGCTTAAGTGAGAAAAACCAGGTGGTTACCTACACATTACAATCCAATACATGCAAATGAGATTCAGTTACCTTTTATTACAAAGAAAGGTGGCTTTGAGAGAAATTTAGGGTACACAAGCAGCAGGAGAGGAGTGGTTAAATAAAAGTGGTTAAGTGGTTTAGTAAAAGAAACCCCCACCACCATGAAGCACAATTGTCATAACCATATAGTTGTTACACCTTCAGCTACAAATCTTTTCACGTGTTGTCTGTGAAATGGTACTGGATGTTACCCATGTGAAATAAAGCCCCAATTGCATCACTTGCCTGGGTAGCCTCACACACACAAAAGCTGAAGAGGAACTCCTCTGCATGAGCCTGAATGTGCAGGTGTTGTGGGAGGCAACAAACCAGGAAAACAACCCTAAGGTTTGGAGATGAACAGGTTACTTACCGTAACCATAGTTCTTCGAGTGGTCTTCTGTGAATGCACAGGATTAACCCATTGTGTGCATTCACAGAGACCACAAAGAAGAATATCAGATACGGCTAATGTGGCACCAGAACAATGACATTGGAACACAAAAGGTCGCCAATATCACACAACATTGCCCTTTTACGTTCCACTGTCATTATTCTGGCATTTCTTTTTATTGATGGGCCAAGCCGTGAATAGATCTCCCATCCCATTTTGGTGCTGGCATTGCTGGTGTGTGAAACCTCAGGCCATTTAACTTATATGAATGCAGCATCGAGATCACAATATCCAGGTAAGTGATACACTTTTAAAAACCTTATCTGGTTTACTTGGAAGTTTTAAAGTGTGTTGTTGTGCTTTTTGTAACTTTTTCTGTTTTATTTTTTATTTTATTTTTGAATTTCCAGCACGATGAAGTCTCGGGGAATTTCAAAGGAGCAAGTGAACAGGGCTTTGTTCACTTTCTCTTCATTACGGGGAAGCCTTTTTGCCATGATTAGAGGAAAGTGCAGTGGGGGGGCGTTCTTTTGCCGCATAAAAATGGATTTTTTAATGCTGGCAAAATAACGTTTAAAGGGGATCATCTGATAAAGTCCTTGGAGTCAAAGAGTCCTATCTTCTGCTCCATTCATCATGACCTTATACCCCTTCACTAAAATAACATGTGAAAGCATTTATGTGCCTCCAGTAATAGCCAAACCAGGCTGAGATATGTAATCACTTCAGGCAGCACAGGCTGGGAGGCACCAGCAAGGTGTTGGAGGTGAAAGCTATGTACTGAACAGACTGGTGTGTGCCCACCAAGCTAACCTATTGCCTTCAACTGCAGTAGACAATACAGCGGGCACTTGGTATCCACTTGGGTTTAATTGCAAGGCCACTACCATCACCACTTGTGGATACCAAAATCTGTGGATGCTCAAGTCCCATTATATACAATGGCATAGTAAAATGATGTCCCTTATATAAAATGGCAAAATCAAGCTTTGCTTTTTGCTTGCTTTCTTTTACCATTTTCAAGCCGTGGATGGTGGAATCTCTGGATGCAGAATCAATGGATAGGGAGAGCAGACTGGACTGTTCATCACCAGTCTTGAAGAAAGATTCAGCTGCCAGTCTGGTCAGCTTTTGTACATTGAATGGGAGAGGGCATCATTTTGCTGTTCATCTCATACTGAAAAATAGTTTGGACCAACCCTGATGAATATGTAAACTGGCCCTAAGAATTTTCACATTCTATATATTGCCAAGATGAGCTTAGACAAAATCATGGCATATGAGACTCATACAGTCACAGTGTGTTAAGCATGAAAGCTTCCGGAGGGGAGGGGGCGGGATTGTTTCTCAAAGAGGCAGAGAGAAAAGTATAATTGCTAAATGACTCCATTCAGAGCATTCCTCTTAACTGTCATAATCACTTATTTCTGACATTTTAATGCAAGTGAAATAACCCCAAGTAGTCATTTTAGTACAATCTTGGAAAAAAGATGGTTTTAAAAAATGTGTTTGTAATGATCTTCTGGATTCCATTCAATTTGTTGATCTCAGACCTGGGAATCATGCACTACATTTTTCTACTAGGATGGAATGCAATTTCATTCACAGTTTTTTTTGGCGGGGGAGGGGGAACCAACTAAGAATGTCTTTTGTCTATAGTTTTATACCCTTTCCCCCTCCACTTTGTATTTCTCAAGTTTTGGCCAACTCCAGTGGCAACTATCCCAAGCTATTGTATCTGTCTGATATTTTTAACTTCAAAGAGACTTGACTTTCATTGTTGTTAGGGATAATGTCATGTTAAACTTTAGCATTGTGCTATGAGGATACTTTTCATGAATTACATGAATCCATAACCATAAATATATTAATGAGAAGAATACCACAAAAAAACTATACTTTGCAGAGGGAAAAATATTTGTCATAATTGTACAGTATTAGCCATCTTTTCACTTCATGTGTAACCATTGAAACAGAGGAACTAAGTCACTAAATTTCTTTCCAACTGTTCAGATCATGAATGCAGCTCTCCCAGAATCAATGTTATGGAGCCAATATTTCATACCTGCCAGAAAAGTGTGGTTCAATTCCCAACTCAGCTGTGGACATTCAAAATGGCTTTTAATAAATCTCTATACTTTTATCCATGCACATGAGAATGACCTGCCTTATACTCTTGTAGCAAACATTGTTATCTCTTATGAGCTATGGACAGCAAGTTTCCATTCATATGTAAGGCATTATTGTAAGATTTAAAGTGTACAGTAATAGGAAACTATTCCTCACTAGAGAGACAATTAGTGTTGTCTATCATTCACCTCATTTGATGAAAATACCAGTAAAGGCTCTTACTGAAGCCAAAAGGTGAGGAGTAAATAAATTCCACTTCTGAGTAAATTCAGTGAGATTATTTATGAGTAAGATTCATAGACACGATCCTTTTCTGTAATGTAGAACCATTCCACTTGTTAACTCCTGATGAGTGCATAGACTATACACAAACAAGCACAGAAGTTAGTGCATGGGAGTATTTTCTGTTATTTGTAAAAAAAAAAATTTTTTTTAAAGTATTTTACACAAATACCAGAATTCTACAAAGCTGGGCTATGGGCTCGCTTCATGGCTTCAGAGTGTGCAACGTAGATGGAAGCGGTGGTAGCTGCAGGAACAGGCCAGTGTGCCTGTCTGTACTCTATCCCATTCTGTGCAGGTAATGTGGGAGCAACAGGCTGGATCCATTACCTGCAGGCCAGTGGGGAGCCGCTGTATTCTACCTGTGTAGATGAGCCATTGGTAACAGAGCATTGCTGAAAGTGTATGCTGCCTCTGTATGCTGTGCTCTTCTGCCAGCACACACATACTGGGAAACCTATGTAGTTTTCTCTGACAATTTCAGTAAATGCCTCATGTGCATCACCTCAGCTTTAGAAAACTGAGTAATTTTTTAAATTCTTTTTTCTGTTTTGTTAAAACACAAGGCCTTCCATTTTACACGGACTGCAAAGTGAACAGAAAAACACTCTTCATCTGTTCAGAAGTCAAATCTTGTTCTCCATTCTTTATTTCTTGCATTTATATCCCACCTTTCCTCCAATGAGCTCAAGGCAGTTTATTCCCATTTTAAGCTCACAACAACCTATTAAGGTGGGTCAGGCTCAAAGAGAGTTTCCTCTATACCTTTAATAGTCTCAGGGCTCATCTACATGAGAAAAAATAATCCTCTTACCTGTGCAGTATTCCCAACTCGCAGCAGCATCAATATGTTCCCACAATGTTTTGCATAGCACGGGGGGGGGGGGGAATTGCAAGAGACACTGAAGGTGAGAACCTGGCAGCACCCAGAGCCATGGTGAGGAAGAGGAGAGAGCCGCCAGCCCTTCACCCATCCCAGTGTTGGCAGCAGCAGCCTCCAATTCCAGCTATAAAGGCATGGGATGAGCTGCCCTCCTCTTCCTTCTCCCAGCAGCTGGCCAGGCAGCTCATCCCACCACCAGGATGGGTGAAGGGCTGGCAACTCTCTCCTCTTCTTCTTCACCATGGCCACCTTCCTCATCATCTCCAGGAGCTGCCTTTCTTTAATTTTTAAAAAAACACAAGTAATAAAGCGTATGATCAGACACCCTTCCAGGTGCTTGATGGGAAGCCCTCCCCTGCACACACCTGACTAACCAGACAGTCAGCTCTGCCCTCTCCAGACTGCACAACTAATCGTGCTGCTTGTCCCAATTAGTAGGAATGAGCATTTCCTGCTAGGTATTTTTAAAAGTCTGGGGAAAGACATGAAGGCTTTCCCCACATAGTATTAGGTGTTTCCCACTCTCCTTTTGAATATGATTCACTGCGGGATCCCATTGGGACACAAGGTTCCTTGCATTCCATGAGGGTTTTTTTCATCATCTAGACAACATGTCAGAAATCTCTGCCACATTCTCCCTTAGTAGTCTTCCCCCCACTAAATAAATAGTCCCAGACTTAAGCTTACTTTGAAACAAGAGTGAACAACTGTATCAATATGGTGACTGACTTCCCTCACTGGCTGCACCTTCACAGTGTCAGCAAACCAGAAACCAGACTTGGTGTCACTTCCAGTTTCATTCTGGGCTGATTTTCCATCCTTTGAGAGGTTAAAAGCTTGGGGAGTCATAAGGCTAAACTACTGCAGATCCAAGTAGAAGTCATTTCAGTAACTTCTAGGTGAAAAAAATTGGGGAGCATCCGATGTCTCCTGGGGGAGCATTAGATGTTTTTTTGGGGGGGCTGTGTGAAGTCCACAGGCTGCACTCTCCCCTCCCATACTTTTATAACAAAACCCATCAAGATTGGGCAGAGGATGTTCACCACTCACTTCCTATGCTGGGAGAAACAGAGGGTATAAATTAAATGAATCACACAAGACTGTAGGGTAAGGGGAGTATTACATGCAGGCACCAGGGCCCTACTGCAGCCCCCAGGTCCTCTGCCCCCTCCAACTACTACTATGTCCCCAACAAATACACACACAGAAAAACTTTTCCCCAGATGTGCCATTACATCCTCTAAGGAACATGCTAGGCCAACTGACACCATTTTCATCTTACTCCCCCACACCTGCTTTAGGCTCATATGAGGCTTTATCCAAAATGAGAAGACTGTATCCTGTCTTGGAGCTTGTCTAAACAAGGCGATATAATCCTGATTTCTGTGCACTATTTCAAATTCGCAGCAGCGTTCATTTGTGTCCACAGCTTTTTGGCATGATCACAGCTATGCAAAGCTATCCATGTTTGATGTTCACACAGGCATGCCTGCGAATCAAGATGGTGGCCATGAGTGAATTACTCGCATGTTTGTTCTCCACAGGTTGCTACCACCAAACTGTTTGTGGTGTTTTTAACAGTAAATCTAAGGTCCAGAAGTGCAACCTTTCACTTAAACAAGCTTTTAAAAAAGGCTGTTTCATCGCCTCAGCACAAGATCACTACCGCAAAAATCCAACATGGCAGTTCTGGCCACTTCGTTGCCAGCAAGCTCCACCCCATGCGCACATCTAACCAATCAGGTTTCCACTTCCGCTCTTATCGGTAATGTACTGTGATCTAAATAGGTTGTCCCAACAAGCGGGGATGCATCTTTCCCTTGCATTATTTTTAAAACTTCAGGAAAAGCCATAAAGGCTTTTCCCATGCAGTATATGACATTTTTGGCCCTTCTGAATATGGTGAATCACCATAGGATCCCATTTGGACAAAAGGTATTCTTCTGTCAAATTCTATGAGGAGTATTTTCACTGTTTAGACAAGCCCCTGGTCATTCTGAAGGGAAAAAAATAACCAAAGGGCTTATAACAGGTGATGGGGGATACGGGGAGAAGGGGAGGGTAGCTAATCACACTTCCTAGAGATTGTGATTGCCTATTTGAGAGCAAAACTGAGGTGGGGCCGCAGGGGAGTTGGGGGACAAGTGTGATCTTCTGGAATCCCCAAAGACAAATGCATCCCCCACATCAATCCTAGAGGGCTCCAAGGTTGACTCAGCCTTCCATCCTTCTGTAGGTCGGTAAAATGAGGACCAGCATAATAAATAGCTGGGGCAATGTGCTGTGAAAAAAAACTGTTAACACAGTTTCAAAAAGAAGAAGCAGCAGCCATGGTTATTAGTACAGTGCATTTTCTGCAGTGTCATTCGTGCAGTATGGTTACATGTCAACAGTGCCATTTACTGGCATCTGCATTGTATAGTTGTTTGTCTTGTCTGTAATTTGCTTTGAATTGTATGTATTGAACTGTATTCAATTGGATTGTGTTGCACTGTATTGTATATTGTAATGTATATTGTGATGTTGTACCCTGCCCGATCCTGAGGGGAGAGGCAGGTAATAAATAACTAAGTATTATTATTATTATTATTATTATTATTATTACCTCTACCTCCCTTTGCTATTAGTATGAGGTACCAGTGAGAGCTGGGCAAAGTGTCAATGACAACATGCATTACAGCTGCATAAACGCCTTTAGCTGCCCTAGCAACAAGGACAATTAGTATTTAAACTGGGGAAATTCCAGGAAGACAAACCATATTGGCAGCAGAATCTACAAACAGAAGGTGTGGAACAGACAAAAATGCCTGTAATACAGACTAGCTCTGCTGACTTCCCAGACTGAAGCTGAGGTTTTTTAAAATGAAAGCCAGAATGACAAACTGGTTGTATAACAGAGAGTTAGATACACTCTGGACTGGTGTCAGTCTGCAAGCCACTGGCTGCCAGTCCATGGTGAGTTTCCAGAAAAGAAACAGTTGTAGTGAATGAGCACAAATGGTGGGTGGGTGGGTAAACGCATGTGCGCACCTTCAAGTCGCCTGTCAACTCACAGAGTTTTCTTAGGCAAGGAATATTCAGAGGTGGTTTTGCCAGCCGTTCCTCTGAAATATAGCCCACAGCACCTGATATTCAGCCTAACCAGGGCTGACTGTACTTTTATGAGAACATTGGAGAAAAAATTGCCAGTCCCCACATAAGATAGACTGAGAAGCACTAATGAATTCATTCTTCCAGTGTAGTGAGTGACTCACTCCTTGCAGGCAGAAGCAGAAGTTCTTATCAACTCAGAAAATTTAGAGTAGACAACAAAAGGAACCAGTGAGACTGGGCCCAAATCTTCTAAGGGCTGTACACTCATGTTCTCTTATTTTTCTCATGCTCATAAATATGCCTATTCATCATTGGTTATCTTCAGGGCCAGTTTAAGGGCCCTGCAGCAACTGCAGCTGCAGGGGCCCCCATCATTGTGGGGGGGCCTGTCGTAACCCTACTCCTGCAAAAACATTATTAGTAATAATCTGCATGTCCTGTACTGTGAATGGGTTAGGTTAGGTTACATTGACGTGAGATAAACATATGGGGCCCCCAAAATAAAAGCATTGCAGGGGGGGGGGCAAAATTCCTTAAACCAGTCCTGGTTATCTTTTATGAGGATAAAAGAGGCTGAACTTAGCCATAGTGTGTCCATGTTCACCACAAATCCAATTTACCACAATCAAATCAAATACCTGTAGATATCAAACATATCTGATATAAAATATTCAGTGGGTATATAACTTCTGAATTCTCATCAGTTCTAGTTCTTGGGCACTTCTGTCTTAATAATTGCTTAAATTATAGGAAGAAGAGTAAAGGAGCATTTAATAAAACCCACATGCCAAACTCTCCCTCCCCCTACTTTTAGGAGATTTTCACACGCCGAAAATATCGCTGCCAGAAACCGGGACAGAAATATTTCTGTCCCGGAAGCAGCGCCGCGGTTCGCACGCTCACCTCCCTCTCCCGTTGTTCTGTCGTCCTCGCTTTGGGTTTTTTCCTCCCTCTTCCGGAATATTTTACTAACGGGAGTTTGCCGTTAATAAAATATTCTGGAACAGAGAGGAAAAAACCCAAAGCGAGGACGACGGAACAACGGGAGAGGGAGGTGAGCGTGCAAACTGCGGCGCTGCTTCCGGGACAGAAATATTTCTGTCCCGGTTTCTGGCAGCGATATTTTCGGCGTGTGAAAATCTCCTTAGTCAAACTGTACTCCTCCCCTTACAAGAGACATCACAAAAGGTAAGGGAGACAGGACACCCCTGTCCTCTCCTTGTAATTTTCATCAAGTGAGGGAAATACTTTTACTCCTATATCGATTCTGCAAAAATCTATGGACTGCAAGAAATTTTGACTGGCCCACCAAAAAAGTCATTATCACAAGAGTATCTTCCTGCCCTTATGCTGCATCTTTCAAATACAATGTTAGAACAAAGAGAAAGGCAGTAGAAGAGTTTTAGGCTTTGCTTTTTCTCTTCGTCTGGCAGATAGCTGGATACCCAGCCATCTAGCAGGTTGAGAGACTAGCCATCCCAACCATTTCTCTATAGCTCAGATCCATTCATTACTTGTTGCAATGTTTAGAAATAATCAGGTGTGCAGTTTGTCCCATTATTTTTTCTGCTACTTTTTCTTTTCAGATTTTAAGATTGATAAGAGAATGTCCTAAATCTTGATTATTATTTTTTTACTCAGAATGCCTCTAGAAATGCCTTTCAAAGTAAGTAGGGAAATGTAAAGTCAAAGGCTTTCACAGCTGGCATCCATAGGTTTTCTGTGGGTTTTTTCTGGGCTGTGAGGCCGTGTTCTGGAAGAGTTTATTCCTGATGTTTCACCTGCATCTGTGGCTGGCATCTTCAGAGAACGGTTGGGTAGGAGCATGTGGAGTTTATTTGAATGGTTAGTTCCTGGGGGGGAGATATGCAAGGAGGATTAGTATCTGTTTGGCTAAGGATCCATTGTCTGCTGGAAATCCCCCTATCCCTGGGTGAACTTCATTCGCATGTATTGAGTTTTGATTTTGGTGTTTTTCAGGACTGGTAGCCAAACTTTGTTTACTTTAAAGGGTTACTTTTTTCATGTTGAAGTTGTCCAGGTGTTTGTGGATTTCAATAGCTTCTCTGTGCATTCTGACCTGATAGTTGTTGGCCTGGTCCAGAATTTCTGTGTTTTTAAATAACATTTTGTGTCCAGATTGGTTTATAACATGTTCTGCTTCTGCTGATTTTTCTGGCTGGCCCAGTCTGCAGTGTCTCTCATGTTCCTTGATTCGTGTTTGCACACTGCATTTAGTGATCCCTATGTAAACTCGTCCACAGCTGTATGGTATGCGGTAAACTCCTGTGGCTGTGAGATGGTCTCTTTTGTCCTTTGCTCAGCAGAACATGTTATAAACCAACCTGGACACAAAATGTTATTTAAAAGCATTGGCCTGAATTCTCCTTAAGCAATCAGTCTTCCAAGGCCCGCTGAAATAAAAATGTCTTTACCTTCCTGTGGAAAAATAGCTAGGAGGGTGCCACTCTAACCACTTTGGGAAGTGAGATCCAGAGCCCCAAGTTCAGCCACCAACAAGGCTTTCTCGCATGTTCCCACCAGATGTACCTGTGAGGATGGTGGGACAAAAAGGAGGACCTCCACAGAAGATTTCAGAACATGAGCAGGTAGAATATTGTCATTCAAATAATCTGGACCTGAAAGCTCAACAAAAATCAATTCTTACAAATCCCAAACAGTGCTACTGTGGTTTAGAGAAAGAGACTGGCTGTATTCTTTACTTACAACACTGGCCCCAGGCATTTTGCGTCCAGAGGCCACAAATTCCATGTACCGAAACCAGCTGGAAAGGCAGCTATTTTTTATCTTCAAGACTTGCAAGGGGAGGCAACTACCACCATACCTGAAAGGAGCATGGTAGCTTAAAGATAAAAGACCGGCTGCATAACATATGATTCTTTGCTCCTATACTGTGCTGCACCTCTTAGGGCTTGTCTACATGAGCAATATACCCTGTCTTGCCCCCCACCTCAGAGCCCAGCAATCCTGATGATGCAAGGCATTTAAACTGTTCTTTACCTGGGCAGTCCTCACCACCCCTGTGGTAGATAGGGGACTGAGACAGGGGAAGCAGGGGCCAATACAGCGTTATAAGAAAATACCTGTTTAAATCCATTTCTGCCAGTCGCTGAAGCTGCCAGTCTGCCTCACTCTCCCAGAAGGCAGGAAGGATTCCTGCAGCATGTGACCAAGGCTGGTCACATGAAGGGGGTCTTGGGGTCACATGTTGCAGACCCCCTTCCTGCCTTTTTCTTGCAAGTAAAATGACAGTGCCTGCAGCAATGGGTTGACATTCCTGTCTGGACTCCACCCTGTTTTGTCAAGGAAATGGGGAAGATACAGGCCTGATCCGCAGTGAAGGTACACTGGTGGGAAGCCAGAGTAATCTTGGCTCATGTTGATGAGCCCCTTAGCCACTGCCTCCTGAACTGACTGCCTCATTTTGCTTAAGAGTAGAGCTGGCCCTGTTTATTGTATGGGACTGACCTGTGTGACCGAGGGCATTTGTTGGGCCTTTTTAGAATCTGTCCTTTTTGGACTTCAGTGACCTTGGGAATGTTGTAGGGATCATGCTAACTTGGGAATATCTTTTCTCATGAAGAAACCCAGATTGCTTTTTTTTTTATGGTCCTGATTTTCTTTGTTTATTTCCACCACCCCCTCAAGTAAGCAAATTGACTCTCACAGTGTGTGGGGGCCAAATCCTGCTTTCCACAATGACTGCACATACTCTGACATATATTCTCACCCATCCCTTCCTATGTGGTATACTAGTTAGTGCCATCCACATTGTATTTTTTGTGGCAGGGTTGGGAGGGGTCAAGAGTTAGAACGTGCTGAGTGACCATTTTGAAGTTGAATGTGTTACATAGTTTTGGTGGATGAATTGTTATTTTAAGAATACATTGAGCTTTGATGGCTGCCATGGGATTTTTGTCTCAGAAAAGGACAAAAGATCTAAGGGATGCCTTTTTAATTTTTCTTGTCCTAGAACAATACAGCATGTCATCTTGGACTAAGTAGATACATATGTCTTCAACCCAACAGATTCTAACTGAATAGAAAATGTTACCATTTATACAAATACATGCATATTTTAAATTCAAGAATACTAATATGCCTAAATCCCCTCCAAAGTTAAAAGGAACCCTGCTATTTCCTCAAGTTCAGTTCAAAAGGAATTAACTTCCTTTATCTTGCAGACTTTTTTCCAGAGCATGTGACATTTTTGTTTTTAAATTAAATCAAATCAAAAGGTTACTGAGCTTTGTAAATTTTCCACATGCTGCTTTTCAAGAAAACCAAAGTCATAGCAAGCCCCTGATATTTTTCTCTTTCATCAAGTCTTCCCACCCCCCACAAATATATCATATTACCTCTTTCTTTTTAGTAAGATAAATCTTCACATGGCATACTAAGAGAATATAAGCATTGACCTGAATTACAGCCAGTGAGAAAAAAGCTGCCTATTAGAAATTAGAAATGTACTGTCTAGGTTACCACAATGTACAAGGAGACCCAAAACATGTTACTGTCTGAGGCAGAACACCTAGAGGCATCCTGCCCTTCCAAACATGACTGTGCAAGTCAAGATGCATGGTACACAAGGCCAGATAACCACATAAACACTCCTCCCCAATCCAGAAATTAAAATACGTAATAACAAAGTAAATAGCTAACCATTTCTTGTTCTTTCTGGACATTCAAAACCAACTGCCTCAGGTTCTTCATCTTTCTTTTCAACTTTTGAATTTTTGTCATCCTGTACAACTTCTTTCATACTGCTTCTAGGACCAAGAGAATCTGGGGCCAAATCCACAGTACACAAATAATCCAGATTGAAACTGGATTATTTGCCATGGCTCCTTCCTACTGAATCCTGGAATTTGTAGTTTTACAAGGTCTTTAGCCTCCTCTGCCACAGAGTGCTGGTGCCTCACCAAACTACAAATCCGAGGATTCCATAAGAATGAGCCATGGCAAATCTCTCTGGCTTTTCTTCGCAAACGAAGATTCAGGAAGGACTCATCCCCCGCTTTCTACAAGCGCCCTGATGACTAAAAAGGCCAATCCAAGATAAACATGTCCGGTTGCAGAAAGCACAGCAGAAGGTCTCCATGGGTGATGTTTTTGGGCTGTGATTCTTTCTGCATTGTTGTTTCTCTTCAAGACTTGTTCGGCGTGAGTTCTCAAATTAGGCTGCAGCATTGTGGATTGTGTGTCTCCATGCCTCCCGATGTGAGGCCAGGGCAGACCACTGTTGGTGATCAATTTGGCCGAGCCTGAGATGTTGTTTCAGGGAGTCTTTGTGTCGCTTTTTTGGAGTGCCCCTCTTACGCTGACCCACGGCGAGTTCACCGTAGAGCAGTATTTTTGGGAGGTGATGGTCCTCCATCCTAGAAACATGCCCTGCCCAGCGCAGCTGTGTTCTCAATATCATGGTCTCAATGCTGGTGATCCCTGCTTGCTCAAGGACAGCAACATTCGTCACATAGTCAGTCCAGTGTATATTTAGGATTGCGTGTAGACAGCGCTGATGAAAGCGTTCGAGGAGTCGTAGGTGGTGACAATAGGTGACCCATGTTTCAGATCCATAAAGGAGGATAGACAGTACAATGGCTCTATACACACTGATTTTTGTGCTTTGCCTCAGGTGTTTATTGCTCCAGACTCTTTTGTGAAGTCTTCCAAATGCACTATATGCCTTTGCTAATCTGTGATCGATCTCTTTGTCAATCTTGGCATCTTAGGAGATGATGCTTCCCAGGTAGGTGAACTGCTGAACGGACTTGAGCACAGATTTGCTGACGGCAATGTGGGGATGGTGGTGTTCATCCTTTGGTGCAGGCTGGTAAAGAACTTCCGTTTTCTTCAGGTTGACTTGCAGCCCAAACAGCTCTTCAGCTGTTGCAATTCAGGATGTTAGGTGCTACAGAGCTGCTTCTGTGTGGGCAACAAGGGCAGCATCATCAGCGAAGAGCAGTTCACGGACTAGATAGTTTAGAGTCTTAGTGTGAGCCCTCAGACAGCTTAAGTTAAATAAGCTACCCTCAGTACGGTAATGTATATAGATGCCGTCGTCTTCTTCAAGCTCTGCCATAGCCCTTTGGAGCATCATGCTAAAGAAGATTGTAAATAAAGTTGGTGCAAGAACACAACCTTGCTTCACTCCATTAGTTATTAGAAAGGGCTCTGAAAGAGCATCGCCATATCTGACTTGACCACGCTGGCCCTTGTGTAGCAAGATAATCATTTTAAGGAATTTGGGGGGACATCCTAGTCTTTCCAGGATCTGCCACATACCTTTTCTACTCACAGTGTCGAAGGCTTTGGTGAGGTCGACAAATGTTACATAGAGACCCGTGTTCTGCTCTACATTTTTCTTGCAGTTGTCTAAGGGCAAATACCATGTCTGTAGTACTCCTATTGGCTCTGAAGCCACATTGGCTTTCAGGAAGAAGTTCTTCTGCAATGGCAGGAACTAATCTGTTCAGGAGTATCCTTGCAAGGATTTTTCCAGCAATAGAGAGCAGTGTTATGCCTCGATAGTTTGAGCAATCGGATTTTGCTCCTTTTTTTTTGTACAGGGTGATGATGACTGGATCTCAGAGGTCTGATGGCAGTTCTCCTTTTTCCCAGCAATTCACAAGGAATTCGTGGAATTTATCGTGGAGTGCATGACCTCCATGTTTCCAAACTTCAGATGGGATTCCATCAATCCCAGCTGCCTCACCATTTTTCATCTGCTGTATGGCCTTAAGCATCTCTTCCAAAGTGGGAGCTATGTCCAATTCATTTTTCATCGGTTTTTGTATCATATGTTGGATAGCTGAGCCTTGGACTACTCGGTTGGTGCTAATGAGACTTTGAAAATGTTCAGCCCATTGATTCAGGATGGAGGCTTTATCAGTAATTAATGTTTGACCATCTGTACTGTACAAGGAGCTTTGGACCTGATAAGTAGGTCCAAACACTGCTTTAAGAGCTTCATAAAATCCTCTATGATCACCCAGATCTTCACAGCGTTGTGTCTTTTCTGCTATATTGATCCACCACTTGTTCTGCATGCCTCGGAGTTTTTGTTGAAGTTTACTACATGTGAGGCGGAAAGCTGCTTTTCTTACATGGCAGGTTGGCTGGGTGAGGTATGCCTGGTGAGCAGTTCTTTTCTTTGCCAACAGCTCCTGGATCTCTTGGTTGTTTTCATCAAACCAGTTTTCATCAAACCAGTCTTGATTTTTCTTGTGGGAGAACCTGATGGATTCTTCAGCAGACTGGAGGATACTGTTTTTGATATGTTGCCAAAGCACTGCAGGAGGAGGAGGAGGATCTGTAGGATGGTCTTCAAGTTTTGTTTGTAGATTTGCCTGGAAGTTGTCTCTCATGGTAGCTTGTTGAAGATTGTTGACTTGGAGTCTCTTCTTTAAGATGCCACCCCTCTTAGGTTTGAATTTAAGATGAAGATTTAGTTTACATCTGACAAGGCGAAGATCTGTTTGACATTCTGCACTGGGCATCACTTGGGTATGACGGACATCACGAATGTCTCTCTGACGGACTAGAACATAGTCAATGAGGTGCCAATGTTTGGATCAGGGATGCATCCAGGTTGTCTTCAAGCTATCTTTCTGCTGAAAGATTGTGTTTGTAATAGTCAGCTGTTGTTCTGCACAGAACTCTAGCAGGAGGTGTCCGTTATCATTGCAGTTTCTAACTCCATGCTTGCCTAAGACACCTTTCCAGGCTTCGAAGTTCTTTCCTACTCTGGCATTGTAATCACCAAGGATAATAATGTTATCTTCTACAGGGACTTTTTGTATGAGTTGGCATAGGTCTGTGTAGAATTTGTCTTTCTCTACAGGGTCGGCTTGCATAGTTGGGGCATATATGCTAAAGAGAACAACATGTGGGAGGCGTAAGGAAATAATGCGAACAGAGTGTCCTGTTGGCAAGGTTTCGAGTTTGGAGGCAATGGAGTTTTTAATCATAAAGCCTACTCCTGAAAGATGTTTTTCGGTTTTGTGTTTGCCAGACCAGTAAAGTGTGTAGCTGGCGCCATGTTCTTTAAGGCTGCCTTCCTCATCGAAGCGAAGTTCACTAAGAGCAGCGATGTCAATGTTAAGTCGTGATAGTTCATGGGCTATTAGGGCAGAATGACGCTCAGGCCGTCCACTATCTTCAGAGTCTCGCATGGTTCTGATGTTCCAGCATGCAAGTGTCAGTTTATTTACACCTTTGGAGGCCAGTGTGTGCCTTTGTTTCTTTGCCTTGGTTTGACCACATCAGAAGATGCCCGTTGGCCACGGCTAGCCAACCAGGTAGTTGGGGATGAGCTTTTGTTAGGCCACCTTTTCTAGGCCCCTCTCCATGTGGAGCAAGCAGTGCTCTCCTGAAAAAAGGCTGTTTGGTAGTTCAGGATGCTGCCGAACAAGACTGTCATCTCCCGGGTAAGCCTCGAGCGACCAATGTCCTGAACCGCCTGCATGCAGGGTTGGGTCTGAGGCTTCCAGTGCATTTTTACACTTGCCGTTTCTTCCCTCGCCTATCGCTACAGGGCTTTTTTGGAACTGGATTTGTCCTTCGTGCCTGTGCAATGGACTTTTCTGGTGGAGCGCAGCGTGCACAGAACTGGCCTCACCCTTTAAACCAAAGGTTCATCTGCCGTGGCCTTGCAAGCATGGACATAGCAGCGAGGTCCTCGGGTCGTAGGTTTGATTAGAGTTTCCTTCTCTTAGATGGTTGACCTTACAGGGTTGGACGAGCACCATCTGCCCGGGTTTGGGATTAGAGTTTTCCTTCTCCTAGGACGGTTGCCACAAGGCTAGAGAGCCCATCCTGCCCTTTGACGCTCTTTGTCAGACCCTTCGGTTTTAACCTGTCTGGCATGGGAGACCCTACCGGTGGCTTTATGCCACCGCCAGCATAGCTCAAAACATCATTAGGGTACGCAAGCCTCTCTCCCACGACAAGGGGGCGTCAATGGAGAGGGCCATGGCAAATAATCCAGTTTCAAACTGGATTATTTGTGTAGTGTTGATTTGGCATTAGTCTCCTTCCCCTCTGGACATGTATACAAATTCACAAAGCCCATTTCCCATTGAATCTCTGACTCTTGGCTATAAATAATAACAGCTGCAACATTTTGCTAATATTAAAAAGAGTTGGTAAATTCTTCACAGGTTTTAAAACACTAGAGCTAGCTTGCGTGCCTTGCTTGAGCCTTTCTTTTCACTCATAATTTGCTTTTGCTTTCTTTGTGTACTTCTAACCCTCATCTACTAGATCCTCCCTTACCCACAAGCTTTCTCTGATTTTGTGTTCAAAATATATAGCTCCCAAATCATACTCGTGGTTCAACATTTAGATTCCCAAGACTGCTCTGGGTTTCCCTATAGGTTTTTTTTTAAGCATTCAACAAATCTGGCAGCGGAGTTATCACATCTCCTGGCTATATTCACAAACAGTACAAGGCCTAACTATGCCCAGCCCCAAATACAGATTGCCAAAAGCTATATTAAAGAAGCCCAATATGTGGGCCAACCCAGGAATATTAGTTTATTCTACTCTGAACTTTTAGTCAAGCAGACCATCCAAGCTCACTTCCAAGAAACAGCTCTCTGCCCTTCAAAAATGCAGTAATTTAACAGCAAAAGAAAATACAACAAAATCCAAAACCACAAAGCAGTGGTACCTCTATTAGGTCAACTCCAAAGCATGAAATACACTGTGCAAGCTTCACTGGCTTCTTCATCAGGCAAAGATGTTAAAAATCATACAGGAGAAGAAAGGTGAAAAGATTAGAGTCACAGGCCTATATTTTGTCTCAAATGTTACTCTGTTTTCAGTTAAGATGGTACTGGGGGATCTCAATGTAGTCAGAGGCCACTCCCTTTCTTGGGCCTTGTCTAGATGGGCTATTTACCTTGTCCTGCCCCCTTCTTAGAGCTCTGAAGTCCAGACAATGCAGACTTTTGTCCCATTTTGCCCCCAGGCAGTCCTAATGATGCCTAGGACAAAGACAGGGGGAAGATGGGATAAAGCCCATTGAAATGTTTCAGTAAAATACCTGAGAAAAGCCACTTCTTTTCAGAAGAAATGGATAGGGTCCTGCGGGTCGACAGGAGCCCATACCAGCATGCCAGTCTGTCTCTGCAGCTGCTATACGTATTGCACTCTCTGAAGCCAGGAAGCAGGCCCACAGCATGTGACCACGTGTGACCAAGGCTGGTCACATGCAGGGGGCCTTGAACACATGCTGCGGGCCCCCTTCATGGCTTCAGAGAATGTGACATGGACAGAAGCAGCAGTGGCTGCAGAGACAGGCCGGCATGGCAGTCTGGACTCTATCCCATTTCATTCAATTAACAGGGAGAAACAGACCAGATCTGGGGCCAGAATACACCAGTGGATTCTGGCCAGTTTAGACAAGGCTGTGGCCATATGAGGACTAGAGACAAAGAGCAATAAAAATCAGGTAATAAAATTCCATAAGCAACAGAAAAGTAACTTCCCTTGAAATCCAGCTGTTCTTGTGCTGTGTGAAGCTAACTTCCCCCTTCTTAAGCAGAGAACATTGCATTTTTCAAGGAGTCTCGGTACTGTCACATCTGGAAAAACGTTTAGGTGCTATATAGGTAAAACTATCCAATTGTAATCCAATGAGAGAGTTTTACCTTTGTTGGAGGTAGAAAACCTCAAAGAATTAAGTCCCAGTCATTTGGCTCCCTCTTGTTTTAAGGTTCCTCTGTTGTAGCTAAATTGGATGTCTTCAAATCCAGGAAACACATTCAGGGGTAGCCATGCTGGCTGTGCAGCAAACTACAGCAAAATCCAAAATCCACAAAAGAGCGATACCTTTATTGGGCCAACTCCAAAGCATAAAATACCAAAGAAAATTACAGCAGAAGAAGCCTGCGGGTATGGATCCCAGAATGAGGGATGCAAGGGAAGATCAAGCCACTCGTAAGACCATGTTAAGACTATGCTGGGAGGGCTGAGCCCCCTTGGAATCTAGCAAAACTGGACCACCAAGATTCCTATGTAGTTGAGCCTCCTCAGGAATGATCAAACAGAAGTACAGTTGTCCCTTCATATTCGCTGGGGTTTGGTTCCAGGACCCCCCGTGAATACCCAAATCCATGAATACTCAAGTCCCATTATATGCAATGGCATAGCAAAATGGTGTCCCTTATATAAGATGGCAAAACCAAGGTTTGCTTTTTGGATTATTATTTTTTAAAGAATATTTTCAAGCTGTGAATAACTTAAAACCATGAATGCCAAATCCGTGAATGTGGAGGAACAACTGTATACTAAATGATCAAGCACAGACACACAAAACACTAAGATGGAGATTGTTGTTTTGCCCTATGCACACTTACTTGGGAGCAAGATACAATTAAAATATGGATGGATGGCACTTCTGAGTCCACACTGTGCTTGTAAGAGTCTTCATATTTAAGGCTGCTGACACACTGCAGAAATAATGCAGTTTGACACCGCTTTAACTGCTTTGGCCCAGTGCTATGGAATTCTGGGATTTGTAGTGTGTTGTGGCACCAGAGTTCTCTGACAGAGAAGGCTAAATATATCACAAAACTACAGATAACAGAATTCAATAGCATTGAGCCAAAGCAGTTAAAAAAGTGTCAAACTGTATTATTTCTGCAGTGTGTCAACAGCCTAAGGATGTTAGAATGACAACAGATGGGGAAAGTATTTTGCCCTCCCCCTTCAAATAGGCAAAATTATTAAAACCTATTAATGTTGAGCCTCCCTCCCCCACTAAAAAAAAAAACAGCTCTGAGGTCCTTGCTTGTGAGCCAAATAGGCAATTTTTGCTGGTCCTAAGGGTGCTGCTTTTACGTATTTATGCTTATACAATGCTGATGGACTAAAACACAAGGACCAAGTGGAGAGGACTGGAAGAAGAAATGGTGGGGGTACATGCACGTGGTCCCAGCATATCATTTGTAGCAAGACATGGAGTGAAACACCAACATCAAGACTTAGGAGACATTGTTATATAAACCCTGGCAGTGGTTGTTCAGGATGGGAGGGGCTCCCCAAAGTCAGCTGATGAGACTTCTACAAGCCCAGTAGCAGACTAGGGCCTGGAAAACATTACTACATATCATGGGTGGTATATAAAAGGGGGTCTAGAAGAAATGGCAGCACAGAAGGACTGGCAGCAGATGCTGCAGCTACTGGACAGGTAGTGCTACCTACCTTACACCCAAAATGCTCTGGTTTTCCTTCACATCCACCCTTGCCTGTCCCTGGGTTGCAACATTACCAGGTTAGCTGGGTTGCACCGAAATACTTTGCTGATTTACCTAAACTGCCTTCATGCCTGTTTTCACAATTAGCTGGTGCAAAAGCAGTTATGGCCCACCTACCAACCCTTTCATACCATGACTCTATGACATCATAAGAGTGGATCCCCTAGTGTCAGGTTTTGACCCTGAATTTTCAAGGAATGGGATGCTATTCACCTGGCAGCTGACTATGGAAATCCCAGGGTACCAAACTAGTTGCAGCTGGAAGAAGAGCTAGTAAAGCTATTCAGGAACAAGGGGAGACAAAGTGAAGCCTGCTTGGGGTGAATTAAAGATAACAAGCCATTAGGAGGGAAAGCCTTTAAAAAATCCCCATATAGACCATCAGGGTTTCAGGCACCACACTATCTTTGGAATATATCAGTTCTTAGAGTGGATGTGGGGAACCTTTGACATTTCAGATGTGTTTGTCTACAATTTCCATCCGCCACACCCAGCAGGACCAATGGTGGGGGACTGTGGGAGTCGTAGACTAAAACATTTGGAGGTCCAAAGGTTCACCATCCAAGAGGACATTAATAAATGCATACCCATCACTCAACAACCATAGCTATTGGTATATTTGATCCTAAGCGCTCATGATAGTAGAACAGGTTGTAACTAGGAGTTGCCCAATGCTAACAAGAGATGTAATTGAATTCCTGCTGCTATTTAGTTCCCACCTGTCCTATCTCCTTGGGGAACCTTGGAAAGTTATCAAGAACACTGTACTACAGATAGCAGAATAGGATTGAGAAAGCCGATTATCTGCAGGAAAACTCATGAACTAGCAATGTTTATGGGGAAATAATGATGTTTGGCTGTGGGAGCATGAATCTCAATGAAGCCTAAAGCACGAGAAACAGGCCAGCTTGGAATGTCCTTTTTTATTATGTTTTATACAAATAAAGCATAAACCTATGTTTATCCTTCTAAATGTGATTCAAATATTCCAGTTTAAGTGGACTGAAACTATTCAAAGCCAAGCAGGTCAAGGTTCTAATCCCAAACTGAACTACTGATTCATTGTATGGTTTGAGGCTACATATTTGACGTTCTTGGGCCTTAGTCAACACAGCTGGAAAACTGAGTTCGATGCAGGGCTTCATTGAAAACCAGATGCTCCCTCTGTGCTGATATGTACAAAAAACAAAGCAGAGGGAACACGTGCTTTCTTTAAAGCTATAGCTTTACTCAATAAAAATGCTGTGCTGGGAATGCAAAACTAATCTCTCACAGAACATAAATCATAAATCCATATTATAAAGCGAACACAAAGAAAACACATGAATTGGGGAGTAGTTAAAAACAAAGTGGATTTATCAGCACTCAGATTGGACATATTTGTGTAGGCATGTTTTGGGGGTGTTTTTTTTTTTTTTTTAAGCTGTCACCTTTCAATTTCCCTGAGCTGCACATTACCATCTACTTCTGCAAAATCAAGATCTGGGAACTCTGATCTAGTGGTGAAAGTAGGCAGGAAGAGATCAGAACTATGGCATACGGCCAATATATCTCACCCACATTCATCATTAAGTAAAGATTACTGGAATATCATGGTGGGAGTTCTGGGGAAGTGGATAAGCTGCTTTCATCACTTCGATTTAAATCCTCTTAGACAGGATGAATTCCTGGAGCAAAACTGATCCCTACAGAGCACATAGTAGTGTCTGCTTGAACAGTTCCACACAAGTCTACATAACTGACAGGTAGATATCAGAACCAGTAAAGACACTGATAAGCTACCCCTGGCTGGCTATGCCAGGGTGGGAATACAGGGAACCAGTCCTTTAGATGTTATTGGACTCCAACATCCATCACTCCCACCCGTTGGTCATGGTAGCTAGAGCTGATGGGAGTTGGAAATCAGGCATATCTGAATGACTATGCAGTTTCCTGCCAGAGAGAAGGAGAGCAGCTTCTGGACAGCAAGTTTCCTGCCAGTTTCCTGCCAGGGAGAAGAAGGAAGCAACTTTTAAAACTTTTTTAAAAAACTGTTGGGAGAGGCTGCTTGTTGCTGAGGGGCTTGAACTTCTGAACTTCCCCTTTTACCCTCAAGAGCCAGAGGCGCGCGCCTAACGGCGCGCGAATTTCAGTAACCAAACAAAAATACAGCAGACCTAAAAGTACAGCTTAGCATTCTCAGCGTTAACTAAGAGTTCTTAGATTACCTAAAAGCTCTCATCATGGACACTGAGGGGACTGCAGCAGTCACTTGCAACACTTGTGCGATGTTTCTATTCTTGTCTACAGACGTGGAGAACTTCACCTGCACCAAATGCAAGCTGGTAGCCCTCTTGGAGGAGAAAGTACAGCAGCTGGAGACACGGGTAGCTACACTTCAACAGATTCGGGAGCAAGAGGTTTTCCTGGACAGAACAGAACGAACACTCTTGGATGGGGACCGCACAGAGGAAGTGGCTGTGGAGGAGAGGGTCACTTCACAGACACAGGAAGTAGACAGCTGGAGGAATGTCACACACAGAACAAGAAAATCCAGGGATTCTTCCAGCAGCTTGCAGCTACAGAATCGATTTGAAGCCCTTTCCCTTATCAAGGACAATGAGGAAGAACAGCATGGACAGACTTCAGGGGTAGAGCAGGGGACCTTGAGAGGACCACCGCAAGGAACAGCAGCTGCGAAGCCTCAGCGGAGGCGTGTGGTGGTGGTGGGGGACTCCTTGCTGAGGGGTACAGAAGCAGTGGTATGTGGGCCTGACAAGATGACTCGGGAGGTGTGTTGTCTCCCTGGGGCAAAGATCTGTGATGTGACCGAGAGGCTGACAAGACTCATCAAGCCTACGGATCATTACCCCTTCCTTTTGGTCCATGTGGGAACCAATGATACTGCAAGGCACAGCTTTCCCAAGATCAGAAGAGATTATGAGGCCCTGGGGAGGAAGCTGAAAGAAATGAACGCACAGGTGGTCATCTCGTCTCTTCTGCCAGTTGAAGGGCATGGTCCAAGAAGGGAGAGGAAAATAGCCGACGTAAACAACTGGCTTCGTAGATGGTGTCGCCGAGAACAAATTGGATTCTTGGATCATGGGCTGCGCTTCCATGCAGGGGGACTTCTGGCAAGAGATGGGGTGCATCTTACAACAGTTGGAAGAAACATTTTTGCCAACACTCTCAAGAATTTGATCAGGAGGGCTTTAAACTGAGTCAAATGGGGGAGGGAGACAGTATTCTGGAAGGCAAAAGGGCTGGAGAAAATAGTCAAACTGTCATAGAGGGAACAAGGCAAACAGCGCAAGGACCCAACAGTGGGAGGCAAAAAAACTTGCACAGGGAGCAAGTAAAGGGAACACATGGTCTCAGATGTCTCTACACTAATGCACAGAGCATGGGAAATAAGCAAGATGAACTAGAACTCCTTGCACTACAAAACAAATATGATATAATAGGCGTTACTGAAACCTGGTGGGACGAGTCTCATGATTGGAATGTAGGAATAGAGGGGTATAACCTTTATAGGAGAAACAGGCCAAACAGGAAAGGAGGAGGAATAGCATTATATGTCAGGGATATTTACACCAGTGAAGTGATCCATGACATCAATACTGGAAGCCAGGTGGAGAGCATCTGGATAAAAATTAAAGGGGAGGGAAACAACAGGGATGTTATTGTGGGACTCTACTACAGACCCCCAAATCAGACGGAGGAATTGGATGTTGCCTTTCTAGAACAGATGAACATACATGCAGAAAGGAGAGATGTAGTAGTGATGGGTGACTTCAACTATCCTGATATTTGCTGGCAATCTAACTCAGCCAAAACTACAAGGTCTAGCAAATTCCTTACATGCCTGGAAGACAATTTCATGGTCCAAAAGGTGGAAGAGGCAACAAGGGGGTCAGCTATTTTAGATCTGATCCTAACCAACAGAGACGACCTTGTTAATGGGGTGCAAGTGGTGGGATCCTTAGGTGAGAGTGATCATGTTCTCCTGGAGTTTGTTATACAATGGAAAGGAGAAGCCAGGCATAGTCAGACACGCATTCTTGACTTTAGGAGAGCTGATTTCAATAAACTCAGGGAAATACTGGGGATGATCCCATGGTCAAGAATACTAAAAGAGAAGGGACCTCAAGACGGTTTTGACTTTCTCAAAAGGGAGATACTGAAGGCACAATTTCAAACAGTACCATTGAGGAAGAAAAATGGGAGGTGTCTCAAGAAACCAGGATGGATGACTAAAGAACTTTCAATGGAGCTAAGTTTTAAACGGAACATGTATAGGAAATGGAAAAGGGGAGAAATCACCAAAGAAGAATTCAAACAGATAGCGAACATGTGTAGGAGTAAAGTCAGAAAAGCTAAAGCGCAGAATGAGCTCAGGCTTGCTAGGGAGGTTAAGAACAATAAAAAGGGTTTTTTTGGGTATGTCCGCAGCAAAAGGAGGAAGCAGGAAATGATAGGGCCACTACGTGGAGAAGATGGCAAAATGCTAACAGGGGACAGAGAAAAGGCAGAATTACTCAACACCTTCTTTGCCTCAGTGTTTTCAGAAAAGGAAAAGGAGGACCAACCTGAGGAAAATGGAACAGAGGACACAATAGGGGAAATCCAGCTGAAAATAAGTAAAGAGGTGGTACAGGAATACCTTCTTAATCTAAATGAATTTAAATCTCCAGGACCAGATGAACTACATCCAAGAGTATTAAAAGAGCTGGCAAATATAATCTCAGAGCCATTGGCAATAATATTTGAGAACTCCTGGAGAACAGGAGAAGTCCCAGCAGACTGGAGGAGGGCAAACGTTGTTCCCATCTTCAAAAAGGGGAAAAAAGAGGATCCCAACAACTATCGTCCAGTTAGTCTGACATCAATACCAGGGAAGATTCTAGAACAGATCATTAAACAGAGAGTCTGTGAACATTTAGAAGGCAATGCCATAATCACAAAAAGTCAGCATGGGTTTCAGAGAAACAAGTCATGCCAGACTAATCTGATCTCTTTTTTTGATAAAGTTACCAGCTTGGTAGATGAAGGGAATGCTGTGGACATTGCATACCTTGATTTCAGTAAGGCCTTTGACAAGGTTCCCCATGACATTCTTGCAAACAAGCTTGTAGAATGTGGGCTAGACAAGTTAACTGTTCAATGGATTTGTAATTGGTTGACCGGCCGAACCCAAAGGGTGCTCAGCAGTGGCTCCTCTTCGTCTTGGAAAGATGTGACCAGTGGGGTGCCACAGGGTTCTGTCCTGGGCCCAGTGCTATTCAACATCTTTATCAATGACTTAGATGAGGGAATTAGGGGCATACTTATCAAATTTGCAGATGACACCAAATTGGGAGGAGTAGCTAATACCCTAGAGGACAGGATCAAAATTCAGAATGACCTGGATAGACTGGAGAGCTGGGCCAAAGCTAACAAAATGAAATTCAATACGGAGAAATGTAAAGTACTGCATTTAGGGCGGAAAAATGAAATGCATAAATATAGGATGGGAGAGACCTGGCTGAATGAGACTATGTGCGAAAGGGATCTAGGAGTCCTAGTAGACCACAAGTTGAACATGAGCCAACAGTGTGATGCGGCAGCTAAAAAGGCCAATGCAATTTTGGGCTGTATCAATAGAAGTATAGTGTCTAGATCAAGGGAAGTAATAGTGCCACTCTATTCTGCCTTGGTCAGACCTCACTTAGAATACTGTGTCCAGTTCTGGGCACCACAATTCAGAAAGGATATTGACAAATTGGAGCGTGTCCAGAGAAGGGCAACTAAAATGGTGAAAGGTCTGGAAACAATGCCTTATGAGGAGAGACTTAGGGAGCTGGGTATGTTTAGCCTGGAAAAAAGACGGTTTAGAGGCGATATGATAGCCCTGTTTAAGTATTTGAAGGGATGTCACGCTGAGGATGGAGCAGGCTTGTTTTCTGCTGCTCCAGAGACTGGAACACGGAGCAATGGGTGCAAGCTCCAGGAACAGAGATTCCACCTCAACATGAGGAGGAACTTTTTGACAGTCAGAGCTGTTCGGCAGTGGAACACACTCCCTCGGAGCGTGGTGGGGTCTCCTTCCTTGGAGGTCTTTAAACAGAGGCTGGATGGCCATCTGTCGGGGATGCTTTGATTGTGATTTCCTGCGTGGCAGGGGGTTGGACTGGATGGCCCTCGTGGTCTCTTCCAACTCTGCAATTCTATGATTCTATGATTCTATGATTCTATGACTACAGGTTCTCCACCCAAGGGTCACACAGTCAGTACAATATGTATGCTTTTTTCAGGAACACACTCCTCACTTTTCTTTTTTCCTAAAGTTTTAGGACTTTATCAGACTACCCTCCTTTCCTATTCTTTTGTCAGAATATTTTGTGGTGTTTTTATGCCAGTAAAAGAACTCCCTTTATCACACTTACCTTGTCCAGTATTAAAAGGCATTCCCAGCATTCACAGAGCTCCGGTCACTTCCTGGAATGAAATCTCGCAGATTCTTGCGAGAAAATGTGAGCACGAGAAATTCAAAAAATAAAACAAAAATAACACACAAAAAGTTTTTAAAAGCACAGAAACACACATTAAATGTCCAAAGTAAACCAGGACGGTTCATAAAAAGAACCCAGAAGTGTTCTGGCCGGACTAGCCATTGATGCTGTAATGACAAGGGGGGAAATGTGCAAGGTTTCAAATGCTGGCAAAAAATCACCACAGCTGATCTATTCATGGCTTGTCCCATCAGGAAAATAAAATGTCTTATTTATAAGACATAAATACAAAAAGATGACATCATCTGGTATGCTCACCCTTTCGTGTTTATGTGGCATTGTTATGATGCCATATTTGCTGCATCTGATAAAGTGCTTAGTCAGAGTACAGTGATGAAAAAAGAAGGCTCTCATGAGACACAAGTCCTCCAGCCCCAGAACTGATATTACTTAAAGACATATTATGGTGCCATTAATGAAGCATGTAAATCATTAGCATTGGCAGATGAGAATTTCAAATGTCAGCCACAATGCACAGCTATGATGTTTACAAAATATGTTTACCCATGGAGTTCTAGTGCTTATACAACAGAGCCATGGCTTCAAGGCTGCACATGCTGCTGTTGATCCCAGCACCAATGTGCCTTCCAAGCACAACCAATATACACTTGGAAGTGTGGGGGGGGGGGCAGAGAGAGAAAATGCCAGGATCCAATGGTGTACTCTGGTATCAAAGATGAATGCAAGCCAGCTTAACAACTCAAAACAATAAAATATAACAATGAACAAAGTAACAGACAACACAAGGAACAAAGGCAGCCCATACATTTTTGAAAAGTCAATCAGGGAGTTGACACTACGGACTTTTTCGGATGAAGAAAAATAACGCAAGCAGCCTCTCCAGCTTGCGAGGCTGCTGCGCTGCAAAGCGCCCCTTTCGTATGATGCTCGCCCCTGCTGGTACTGTTGCGGTACCACAGGGATAGCTGAGTGTCACATTTCATTGATTTTTACTCACAATCAACTTTCGTGAGTAAAAAATCAACGAAATATGACGCTCAGCTCTCCCTGCGGTACAGCAACAGTACCAGCAGGGGCGAGCGTCATACGAAAGGGGCGCTTTGCAGCTCAGCAGCCTCGCAAGCTGGAGAGGCTGCTTGCATTATTTTTCTTCGTCCGAAAAAGTCCTTCATGCAACAGTTTTATAATTGGAGGGAGGTACCCTCTTGCATTGCCTGCAAAAAAAATGTCATCTAGTGGATATCGGGGCTGTTTTCATTATGATTGGTGGGGGGAAGCCCAGCCCATTTTAGACCCGGGAGATTCTGTTCATTTCATGTTGTTAAAGCAAGGCTTTTCCTGGCCAAGGCCATGACAAAAATGCCCAGTAGATAGCATTTAGGGCATTTGGGGGCCCCATTTTTTTTAACAGGGGGATATGGTGGAAGGTTGCAGCCCTCCAAGATTTCCTGCAGGGCTAATGTAGCCTCCAAATTTCCCATAGTTGTCCATCCCTGGTATAGATCAGCACAGTCACCTTTGGGGGTGATGATGTAGAGACTGTCATGATGAGCAGTAGACCTTAAAATTTACCACTATACAACTGCTATCTAAGTTGATCAACCTTTTATAGGGTGATCCACCTTGCACCTACTCTGATGGTCTTCTGATGCAGAGTGAACACCTTCCCTTTTAAGAAGACCTTTAGCCTTTAGCATTTTCTCTGAAGTTGGCCTATTTGTTACACCTCATCGTTTCAGCCACAATGACTTTGGACAGATCATGAGAAGACTCACCAGAAAAGACAGTAAAGCTAGGTAAAGGGGAAGGCAATAAGAATAGAGGAGAACTGCACTAGAGGTGGACAGATTCAATCAAGGAGGTCACAGCCTGAGTTTGCAAGACCTGAATGTCAGGCCGCTGGTGCTGTTTGCTATTTAGAATGCTGTTCATTGTGTAGTGCTTAGATAGCTGGGATATGCAGTAGTTAGCATTGCTAGGCCTATGTGTCATTATACCAGCGACCTGACATTGAACAGAGGGCATTCTGGGAGCTGGGGCTGGTATGTGCTGGAAAGAGGGCTCCTGGGGTGCCAAGGTCACTGGCTGCTTGGGAATGTTTGAGGAGGTTTGAATAACTATAATGACCAGAGAGTGGTGGAGGGAGAAACTGAAACTGGCAGAAGTTATTAACGAAGGGGTTTTGCCACCCAAGCCTCAGAACTGTCTATGCAGTGTTACCGTATGCATCTATATCCTGACAATAAAGCAATCTTAATCAATGCCTGTTGTATGTGTGAGTAGGTGTTAACGAAGTTCACCACACTGAACAAAGTTGTTGGTATCAGGGTGGCTTGGAAGTTTTGCATTCCTAGGGCACCCTAAGTTGAAGTCAACTTGATGGGAGTTGACAACAGCAGAAAGTTTCAGTGCCTTTTATCAGCTGGCTTGTCTGCTATTTTCTCTTAACTGATCATTATTGTTTTAATTAATCTTCATATTGCTCTTCCATGTTATTGTATTTTTATTCTTTTTGTACTCTGCTATATTCTGCCCTGAAGTCTTACAAAAGGCAGAATATAAGTACTTTAGGACTTTTATCAGATGTGGCAAAAAAATGCGCCATTAGGATGTGATGATCTCTCCCTCTCTCTCTCTTTCTCTCTCTCTGGCTTTTCTTCGCAAACAAAGATTCAGGGAGGACTCATCCCATGCTTTCTGCAAGCGCGCTGATGACTAAAAAGGCCGATCTGAGATAAACAAGTCCGGTTGCAGAAAGCACAGCAGAAGGTCTCCTTGGGTGATGATTCCAGGTTGTGATTCTTTCTGCGTTGTTGTTTCTCATCAAGACTTGTTTGGCGTGAGTCTTCAAATAAGGCTGCAGCATTGTGGATAGTGCATCTCCATGCCTCCTGATGTGAAGCCATGGCGGACCACAAATAGCAGATATTATCAGATGACATCATCGCTTACCCATTCCCGCTGTGTTGTGCTGGCATGAATGAGGCATCACTTTTTATTGATGGCTTAGCCCAACAATAACAAGTGATGCCTCATTTGCATCAGCACGATGCAGCAGGAACAGGTAAGCAACAAGGACATCTGATAATTTTGCCTTTTCTGCTATCGTTGCATCCTAAATTACGCATTTTTTTGCTGGTATTAGCCTCATCTGATAAAGTCCTTAAATAAACAGCTAAATAAAATATTCAGCACTTTGAGTAGGACTAAAAAAACTGATCAGAAGGCAGTGAAGTGATTTTAATAGGGAGTCATACGCTTCCGATAACTAGTTCTGGACTAGCTATAATTTGTCCTTCAAAGGGAGCCCTGTACAGACTGTATTAATTCAACTGTGATACCAATTATTTTGGGGTCTCTATGGTTAGGTCCACTATCTGTAGGAAATTGGCAGCAATTACTACAATTTTACCTATGGGGCAGTGGTGATATTCCCAATGGCTGTCATACAGCTAAAGATTTCTATTATTTTAGATCTGAGCATTTATTTTTTTTTTAAGCATTGAAAGTTTAGAGCTTGGAAAAGTTGCTTTGGGGGACTACAACACCCAAAATTTAGTAGTGGCTATGCTGGCTGGGAGATTTACAGTAAGCAGTAGTAGTTAAAAAAAATGTTTTAACTTTTCCAAACTCTGATTTTATACTCATCTATTTTGACAGATTTCAGATGCATGTGAGTTAGGATTAAACCATTATTATTTTAAAGGTTTTGTTTTGTTTTTTAGAAACATACTTTATGACATTGAAACAAAACTATGGCAAATCCTTTTGGCCACGGTAATGAATGATGTTTTCAGAACATTTCACATTCTTTTTCACTGTTATTATTATTTGCCATTTCTCATCCTGAAGCTGCAAGAATTGTAGCTTCAAGATAAAATAAACAATCCATATCTATCCTCCAGAGCAAAATGACCATTTCAGGGGGAAAGGGGAGAGGCAGCTACTTTTCTTCTCAGCAGGATGGGTGGAGAGGGAAAGCAATAATTTAACCCCTTGTGAAAAAGACATTGAAAGAGTGCAGAAGTGCCCCCCAAAAAAAAAAAAAGGTACAATGCCACTTCCTTCCTATGCTGCTTTCAATTTCCCTTTTCCTTTAAGAAAAAAAATGGGACAGCGGAGGGGTTGACAGAGTACTGTGTTCAAGTGAGCATGTCATTTATCCCTTGTGTTTGCTGAAAGTTGGGGGCAGCTTCAGAATGTATTTCCTTTCATTTAATGTTTAAACTTTTGGTTTGGGTTTCCGTTTGTGAACAATAGACTTTAGAGGCTGTTTCTAAGCCAGACTGATAATGCCAAAAGAACCAAGGCTTTGATGTCTACCCAGAACCAGGATTTCTCAACATCCCTTCCTCTTTTCCTATGCCAAGGGATTGTTACTGTAGATTGGATCTTGTTAAACAAATGGCATGCTTGCTGTCTCTGAGGAACTAGATGGGGTGGGCTCTTTAAGCAATCACATCCCACAAGGGCTTACTAGGTGATAAGAAAGAAATGACAGACTATGGAAAGCTGAATATGTAAAACAGAAAATAATCCCATTAGAACATAGCAAACATCTGTAAAAATATAGCAAACTATTCTACATACATATGAAAACAATCAAATGGAATTAGACAAACACCAATGCTTTCTCAAAATTAATAAATTTATAGCAGGATTGGGAATCATGTGGCCCTCCAAATGTAGTTAGACTGCAACTTCTAGCATTCTTTGCCATTGGATATGTTGATGAGACCATTCAAAATGAAACAAGAGGTAGTGCCAGAAGACTACAGCCCTAGATCAAAAAGCATTTAACCAGCTATTGGGGTACAGCAGAGGAGAAGTAACATTGTGGCTAATGATGCAAATGGACTCAAGCTGAAAGGACATTCAGCTGCTCTTGTGCTCAGAGGGGAAAAGAAAGCCTGAAGCAGCACAACACATATTATAGGAACATGGAATGTAAGAAGCATAGAATTATAGAGTTAGAAGGGGCCCTATGGGCCATCAGGTCCAGCACTCTGCTCAGTGCAGGATCTTCAGCTAGAGAATCCCCAGAATGTAGCTGTCCAGCCTCTTTTTGAAGACCTCCAGAGAAGGAGACACCCGCCACATCTCTAGGTAATTGCTTCCATTGCCGAACCTCTCTTACTGTCAAGAAGTTCTTTCTAACATTCAATTGAAATCTACCCTTGTAACTTAAAACCATTAGACCTAGTTCTACCCTCTGAGGCAGCAGAGAATACACCTGCACCCTCCTCTTTTTGGCGGCCCTTGAAGTATTTAAAGAGTGCAATCATGTCTCCCCTCAGTCTTTTCTTCACAAAGCTGAACAGGCCCAGCTCCTTCAACCTCTCCTTGTATGTCTTGTTCTCCATACTTCTTATCATCCTGTTGCTCTTCTCTGAACATGCTCCAACTTGTCCAGAACTGAACACAATACTCCAGATGAGGCCTGACCAGTGAAGAATATAGGGGGACAATTACTTCCCTTTACTTGGAAACTATGTTTCTATTAATGCAGGCTAAGATAGCATTTGTCTTCTTTGCTGCAGCATTACACTACTGGTTCTTGTTCAGCTTATGATCAACAGTAATCCCAATGTGCTTTTCACCTGTAGTACTGCTGAGCCAAGTATCCTCTATCCTATACCTGTGTGTTTGGGTTTTGTGGCCTCAATGTAGAATTTTGCATTTGTCTCTGTTGAATTTCATTCTATTAGTTTCAAACTATTGTTCTAGTTTATCAAGAGCCTTTGAATTATGTTCCTGTTTTCAAATGTGTTAGCTACCCCTCCCAGTTTTTTGTCATCTGCATTTCCTCCACCCCATTGTCTAAATCATTGATATTAATTTTAAAAAAATAATTAAGAGTGTCAGCCTCAGGACAGAACCCTGTGGCACTCCACACCTCTTTCCAATGCGAAGCACAGCCACTGATGACAACTCTGAACACAATTTTCCAACTAATTATGGATCCATCTAATGGCGTTTCCATCTACAGTATTCCATATTTAGTCAGTATGCAAATCAAATATCATGGCAGACCTTACCAAATGCTTTCCTGAACTCCCGATAAAAGATTTCTACAGTATCCCCACCATATACTAAACTAGTGGTCCGATCAATATACAGTATATACAGTATATATATATATATATATATATATATGGTTAGTTTGGAGGGATTTGTTCTTGACAAACCCATGCTGGCTCCTACTAATCACTGCATTGTCACCCAGATACTTGCAGGCTGACTCATGTATAATCCAATCAAATATTTTTCCTATATTGAGCTCAGGCTGACTGGCCTGTAATTTCCTGGATCTTCCGTTTGCTTTTTTTTTTTTTTTAAGAGAGGGGCAATGTTTGTTCATTTCCAATCCTCTGGCACATCACCCATTCTCCAGGATTTCTTTAAAATGATACCAAGTGGTTCTGCAAGTATGTCAGCCATTTCCTTCAGTACTCTGGGATGTAGTTCATCTGGCCCTGCAGACTTGAATTCATTTAGATTAACTAAGTTATTCTTGACTTTGTCCTTATCAATCTTGATTTGCAACCCAGCTTCCTTACCAAGGGGCTTGTCTAGATGGGCTATTTACCTTGTCTTACCCACATCTTGGAGCCCTGCAGTCCATGCAATGCAGGGCTTTTGCCCCATTTCATCCCTTAGTTGCCCTGATGATGCCAGGGGCAAAAATGGGGGGAAGATGGGGTAAAGCCTATTAAGGAAAACCTGGATTGAGCCTTGTGGGGATGCAGGAGTCTATACCTACATGGCAGCCTGTATCTGCAACCACCACCACTGGTGTCTCTCTGATGCCAGGAAGGAGGCCCTCTGCATGTGATCAAGGTATCCTATATGTGAACAACCTTGATCGCATGCTGAGGGCCTCCTTCCTGGCTTCAGAGAAAAACCAGCAGCAGTGGCTGCAGATACAGGCTGGCATGTACGTATGGATTCCATCCGGTTTTGTGTAGATAATGGCAGGGGAACAGGCCTGATCCAGGGCCAAAATATGCCAGTGGGAAGCCCATGGTCTGTGGCTGATGCATGGAAGCACACACTCCTTTTTTGGGGAGGAGGAGGGAGAACTGGAGCAAAATAGTTATTGAGTAGTTCTGCCTTTTCATTGTGATCTGTTAGCATTTTACCATCCTTGCTGAGCAACAGTCCCCACCATTTCCTCCATCATTCTCTTGCTCTGAACATATCGGGGGGGGGGGCACTTTTTGTTGCTCCTTGCATGCCTAGCCAGTCTTAGCTTATTTTGAGCTTTACCTTTCCTTACACTATTCGTTCAAGCTTGGGCTACACATCTGTATTCTTCCTTGGTGATTTGTCCTTCCTTCCATTCTTTATACATGTTCTTTTTTCTGTTCACTTCCTCCTTGAGTTTACTGTGCAGCCACATTGGCTTTTCAGATGTTTCCCATTTTTCTTCTTCCATGGAAATGTTTGTGATTGTGCTTTTTGCAACTCCTTCTTCATGGAATCCCATGCTGGGTGTCTTTTTCCATTAACATCTCTAGCCATAGGGCTATTTCCAGTATTTCCCTGAGCTTGATAAAATCAGCTTTCCTGAAACCCAAGGTTCGTGTTTGACTATATTGTACTCTTCTTTGGCCTGTCTCACAATCATGAATTACATGGTCACTCCCTCTCACCCCAAGTACCATTTTTTAAAAAAACGAATTCACTACCACATGGGAAATATGTGGGATTGGCCAAAAAGTGAAAAAACATCTGAGTCATTTTCCTACCTAATATGACATATTAGCTCTCAGTCGCTGTCTTATGCTAAAAAAAAAAAAAAAAACCACTGTTGAGGAATTTCAAAATAAGGAACAGGATTTGTCTTGTGAGGTGTTTGAAAAGTTATTTAGGGGCCCTGAAAATAAAAGAAGGCAGGCTTAAATCAGTTTATTTCTGCAGTGTAGCTTGGGAATTGTAGTTTAGGGGAGTGAACTAGAGCTTTCTAGCCGAGGATTGTACAAACCTCACAAGACTGTTTGAAGATAAAGCAGGAAGAAGGAAAGCCATGTTTGATACCTTGGACTTGCTGGAGGAATGGCAGGATTTAAATATAATTAAGCAATAAATGTAGCCTGAGAATATAATGTGGTGCAGGATATAATTGTTAAAAATCATTGTGCATACTGGTCTTATGTTTGGCAAACATCTTCTGTCCTCCAAAGGTAAATATATTCTTAATTCTTATAGGTAGAGGGATAGGATACGTTTATTAGCTGCGTACTGATAATCGAGTTACATACTCTAACAAACGTTTCAGCTGCTCTTTTCTTCATAGCCATTGTAATCTTTGAAGTATATAGATTGGTTGCCCTCACCTACAGATCCTGTCTAAGTGAAAAGCCATTGTATCGTTGCTATGGCATCTCCCCTCTACCCCCACCAACTCAGCCTGTTTAAAATTAAGAAGCTCAATGAAGTGAGAGGCTTATTCCCCATTTGTGGTGACTACAAGTGGACAATAGATCTGTGTGGCAAAGGATTAACAGGAAATGGGGTGGGCCCCATTGCACCAGCATTGTGTCCTTTTAATCTGAAAATTAAAACTATACATCCAGTGATCTCATTGTAAAGCTGTGGCAAGACACTAAGAATGGAGTTTTCCTTTTTCGGAAGGAATGAAGAAAGAAAAAGTTCACATTCAGGTTTTGAACCCCTTATTTTCATTTTAAGCTTCCTCCAGCATCCTTTCAAGGATCGTTTTCTCCAAAGAGAGACAAAATGTGTAAATCCTATTAAGGAGATTCTAGAATGGCTGAAGAAGAAGAAGAAGAAGACAACAATCACCAATAGCCACCAGATTCAGTGTTGTTCATGGAAGAATGGCACTTGGAATGTAGAGCAATGTCATGGAGACACAATCCGCACAGAGTTTCCTCCTGAGTCATCTCATTCAAAGCAAGGCCTGAGAACTGCAGCAGGAGTCAGTAACATAAGATAAAGAGCAAAGCATATGGTGCTTATGCCCTCTTGGTGTTTTCTACAAGCTAACTGCATAGGAAACAACTTGTGTTAAAGTCTGACACGATATTCAACATTAGGACAGAACAAATCAAGTTTTAACACAATACCACTCTGTTTTGGGGAACACATTACTATGATAGTTCAGGTATAGGAGATTCTTGTTTGTTGCTGTATAAGTAGGTATGCCATCTATGAGAGATATAGAAAGATAGAAAGAAGGTGAAAAACCTTTCAATGGAAAATGTAAATATGCATTTTATTGCTGAATTTCTATTCTATTCATCTATTTCTATTTAGGCTCCTGAATAGAACTAGATGAACACAAAAAGCCTATCTGTAAATTTTAATCCTGGCATCTTCTGCTGTTTGCTTGCAAAGCAACAGTAGGATGTTTGCAAGACCTCTGCATTTTACATTAGTAAAAAGTCTTGGGTTTTTTATTAATTTGCCAAGGTGTCGACGTCTCTCACATTGCTGTGTTTTGATCTGGCTGCTTAGGGTGGGGGAATGGTTTCAACCCTAATCTCAGAGAACTGATGTCTTTATAGAATGTCCTAATGTCTTTATAGAATCTGTGAGTCCTGCAAAGTATAAGTGGCTGTTTGGCAAAATCACATGCCTAATAGAAAACAGATGCTGAAGTTCAGATTAAAGTAACTGGATGGGTCCTTTCTGAGAGAGTGTGTCATTAAAAAAAAAAAAGCAAGACTACTTCTCATCTTAACTTCCAGCTGTGTCTATCTTCTGTTGTGGCTCTTCAGAAGATTCTCATATAAGAGGGAAAGGGCGAGTCCAGATGTTCTTCCTTCACTAGGGGGTGGGAGCTGCAATCCAACAACATCTGGAGGGCCACAAGCCCACCCTGTTCTAGGGACACAAAACTAATTTTACTTCATGTATCCCTAGTTCCTTAAATTACATGTTATTTCAGTTGTGTGTGTTTAATTCCTTCACTGCTTTTGGATGAAATTTTAAAATTTTGTACGGAATATTAACTATAGCTTTATTTAAAAATAGAAGAGATTTGTTGACAATAAATGGGATTTCAACTGATACCTCCATGTTGGGGAAATAAGTTAATTGAAAAATGACTTGTTGACTTCTGGGTCACTTTTTGTTGGAAAAAAAGCCTCTGCTGGTCCTGAAATAGCCCTCAGAGTGTCAAAATTGCTCCTAGGGGGCATTGGGGAGCATCAGGAGGCAAACCTTTTCTGACTATTGCGGGGGGGGGGATGCAGCTGCAGAGTTCCTTTCAAAGGTTTCCTGAGTGAGCTAATGCAACCCCAACTTCTGACAGCTGCCTACTCTTGGTATATGGTGTAAACACTGATTCCAATATCAACTCAGGCAAAGTAAGGGCTCAGCTAGATGGGAGAATTAATTGTGGGAAATAGTGCATTAACTCACTATTGCAGCAGTGTTTATTTGTCTCCATGATACATTTGCAAGATTGCTCACATGGGAAGCTAGCTGAGTTTGAGGTTCACATGGAGCATGCCCGTGAGAAAAGATGGTGGCCACGAGTGAATTTTGTACATTATTATTCCCCAAAAGCTCCCTCCATTTCCCTCCCCCCCCCCTTTTTTTTTTGCCTTGTTAAATGAGAGACACAAAAGAATGATCTTACACTTTTAAAATATATATATTTCAGCAGTTCAGCTACCGGGAAGCATCGTCTCCTCAGATGCTAAGATTGACATAGAGATCAATCACAGATTAGCAAAGGCACATAGCGCATTTGAAAGACTTTACAAAAGAGTCTGGAGTAATAAACACCTGAGGCGAAGCACAAAAACCAGTGTGTATAGAGCCATTGTACTGTCTATTCTTCTTTATGGGTTTGAAACGTGGGTCACCTATCGCCACCACTTACGACTCCTCGAACGCTTCCATCAGCGCTGTTTACGCACAATCCTAAATATACACTGGACTGACTATGTGATGAATGTTGCTGTCCTTGAGCAAGCAGGGATCACCAGCACTGAGGCCATGATATTGAGAACGCAGCTGTGTTGGGCAGGGCACGTTTCTAGGATGAAGAACTATCGCCTCCCAAAAATAGTACTCTGTGGTGAACTTGCTACGGGTCAGCGTAAGAAGGGCACTCCAAAAAAGCAATACAAGGACTCCCTGAAACAACATGTTAGGGTCAGCCAAATTGATCACTAACAATGGTCCGCCCTGGCCTCACATCGTGAGGCATGGCGACGCACTATCCACAACGCTGCAGCCTTATTTGAAAACACACGCAGAATAAGTCTTGAAGAGAAACAACAACGCAGAAAGAATCACAACCTGGAAACATCACCCAAGGAGACCTTCTGCTGTGCTTTCTGCAACCGGACATGTTTATCTCAGATTGGCCTTTTCAGTCATCAGTGCACTTGCAGAAAGTGCAGGATGAGTCCTTCCTGAATCTTCGTTTGTGAAGAAAAGCCATATATATATATATATATATATATATGTTTGTGTGTGTGTGTGTGTGTGTATTGCTCTGCCACTTGAAAAAAAGCACACTATCATTTCCGTGAAAATCAACAATCCAGCTGCTTTGTCACTGGCAAACCCGCCCACACACATGTCCAACCAATCAGGTTTTGACTTCCAGGATGTGTCCCAATTCAAATTGTTTGTTCAAATGTGCTGGAATGCGCATTTCTGCATATTTAAAAAAAAACTTCAAGAGAAACAGTGAAAGCTGTTATCGCGAACTACTTGGAGTTTTCAGCCCCCCTCTTTCCAAATATGGTGAATGAGCGGGAGCTCATCTACACAAAAGGTATTCCCTCGCATTCCTTGAGTATTTTTTTCACCATCTAGACAACACCTAACTTTTGTAGCACTTCAGAATCTACACAAGTGATTTTCACAATAAGAGCCTTATATAAAAAACAAGAGATGAGCCTCTACATGGGTCACCACATACAAAGGAGCATATACTCGGTTTTTGATAATTACTTAGAAAGTGGCATTTCATCCAGAAGTGCCTTTCTTATCCTTGGGTGATAAACAGCATCTGCCAAAATTCCTGCCGCTGTTATAAAAATAAAGCAGCCCACTGATCTAATCATCCTCACTAGAACACAGGAAATGAGGCTCTGCTATGCTTCCTTTGACTCTTCGAAAGCAAAAATATTGTCTGCTTCCATCCGGTGTATTTCAAATAAACTTGCTGAATCCATATTGAAAGGAATCTTTGGCAAATGCTTGTGTCACCAAAAAGAAAGAAAGCATTGCAGATACACCATATCTAGTCTACATAAATGCTTTCATACCATTTGTTTAGCTTAGACATCAGGCAGTATAAAAACATGTACATGTTTTATATCTATGTAAAACATATATGTAAAACACACACACACACACATATATATATGTAATTCAGCTAAATCCTATACCTGCAAGATATGTCTTTATGAAATTAACAGCTCAGGGTTTTTTCCACTGCAGAGTTTGTTACAGGTAAACAATTGTTCAGATCATTCTAGGAAAAGAGCATTCATCTTTATATAACACAGGTTATTTTAGAGGGCACATGTAGAATAGAAGCACTATGGAAGGATGATTAATGTGATCTTACACCAAGAGAAAGATACTTTTATATGTCATTGACCTTTGGAGGTCAAAGGGATTATAGGCTTGTTTGAAGTTCAGGAGGAGTGGAGGGAAGGAACAAGAGAGCTTTCATGGTGTGATGAGATGTTGTGGTAGAGATTTCAAGAGCAGCTAGCATATTTTTCTTAACCCTTTTCTCAGGTGAAAAAAAATGCCTCTTAAACAATAAAAATCTCAGTCTGCCTAGAATATGGTACTTGGAATTCACCAGAATGGACTGCTTTGTTGAGGCAGTGACATAAAAGGAAGCTGTCACAATAGGGTCCTTTTCTCTAGGAACAGACTTGCTTCATATGTCTAAAGGACAGGACCGAATAGGTGAGAACTCACACACTGGACAGGTGGCTGTTACTTGCTGTCTCTCCCTGGCTTCCCCACCCCCACCCCGGAACAAAACCAACTTGCTTCCATGTAATTGGTCTCAGCACCACTTGACACAGAACATGTTCACTATTCAGGGGCCCCTGGCACAGCTTAGAAAAGTTACTGTTTTATTTCGGTGCCCAGAAACCTCTCAACCAACATGGTCACTGGAGGAAAATATAAAGTGACTTTTTCCAGGCTCTGGTCCTCAGTGTGTCAAAGAAGGAGAATGCAAACAGAAGGGACTAGCGGGACTATGAGGGTGGCCCTTCCACAACATGACACATCACACACACACAGATGCCTGCACCAGTGCTCAGGCATTCATGGGATTGAGATAATGCTCCACATAACATAAGAGTCGCCAGTCACAGTTCCTCATCTCCATGTGTAACACACAGAAACACCGGAATAGGGCTTTAGAGTCAGATACACAAGGACAGACAGGAGCTAGTTTCCTGGGGCACTATCCCACTCATTTGTACCATGCACATCAATGCTGCAGCTGAATGGGCCAGACTATTCATGAGAGTCATTTTCAACAACCCACTCTGGAAAATTCCATAATTGCAAGCCATCAAGCTGCTATCAGATGACATGTCATAAGATTCCAGCTAAATATTTAAAAGATTTCATCTGACCTTTTAATTTCCTTGGTGGTATAGCAATGCGCAGAACCCATTGCTTAACCCAACAACGGCCTGCTGTGACGCATTTAACAACTACTTTGCAGATAAAATCTCTCGGATAGGAGCCGACTTAGATGCCAGCATTTTGACAGAAACAATTGACGAGGTGTCCAGCAACTCCGTTGATGTAAATTTACTGAATCAATTTCAATCTGTGAGTACCAAGGATGTGGACAAGCTACTTGGTAGAGTGAGGAAGACAACCTGCCCTCTTGATCTTTGCCCTTCATGGCTGGCCATCCGGGGGGGGTACCTTGATGGTGTTCCTTAAGGACGTCATCAATGCATCCCTCAGGGAAGGGTGTGTTCCATCTTGTTTAAAGGAACCGGCAGTTAGGCCGCTCCTGAAAAAACCTTCCCTAGACCCCCTGGACATGAACAACTATAGGCCGGTTTCTATGTTACCATTCTTGAGCAAAGTGATCGAGAGGGCAGTTGTTCTTCAACTCCAAGTGGTCTTGAATGAAACTGATTATCTAGACCCATTTCAAACTGGCTTCAGGACGGGATCTGGAGTTGAGACTGCCATGGTTGCCTTGACCGATGATCTGTGTCTAAGCATCGACAGGGGTAATGTGTCCCTGTTGGTGCTTCTGGACCTCTCAGCGGCTTTCGATACGATAGATCATGGCATTCTCCTGGATCACCTGAGTGGGTTAGGAATCGGAGGCACTGCGCTCCAGTGGTTCCGGTCCTTCCTCTCGGGCAGGTCCCAGAGGGTGTGGCTTGGGGACAGCTGCTCCAGCAGAAAGGAGCTTACTTGTAGTGTTCCGCAGGGCGCCACCCTGTCCCCGATGCTGTTTAACATCTATATGAAGCCGCTGGGTGAGATTATTCGGAGTTATGGGGCTGGGTGTTATCAGTACGCTGATGACACCTAGATCTATTTCTCCTTGTCCCGATCATCGGCCTCGAATTCCAATGGCATCTCTCCTCTTAATGACTGTCTTAAAGCAGTAATGGGCTGGATGAGGAAAAACAGATTGAGATTAAATCCAGACAAAACAGAGGTGCTCAAGGTAGCGGCCCCAAAACCAGGAGTTGGGTTGCAACCACCAGTCCTGGATGGGGTCACACTCTCCATTAAGGACTGTATTCGCAGTGTGGGGGTGCTCCTTGATTCATTGCTTCAGATGACGAGTCAAGTGAATGCAACGGTCAGGACCGCTTGTTATCAGCTTCGGCTGATACGCCAGCTGCGCCCTTTCCTGGAAGTAAGGGACCCCGAGACTGTGGTGCACGCGCTGGTAACCTCTCATCTAGATTTCTGCAATGCACTCTAATAATAATAATAATAATAATAATAAAATTTATTTATATCCCGCCCCTCTGCGAGCAATTGGGGCGGCTTACAACAATAAAATAGTACACAGTATAAAACAGCTCCAAATCCCTTCCCCCCCTTAAAACATTATTAAATTAATATAGATTAAAATCAATATATAATACAATTTATTAAAAACCCTTTCAAGCAAGCAGCATCAGTTTGGAGGTCCAGAAGCAACCTCCGGAGGGGGTTCCTGAGGCCGGGGTTAGCTATTCTGGAAAAGCCTGCCTGAAGAGAACCGTCTTGACAGCCTTTTTAAAGCTGTCTAATGATGTCAATAGGCAGATCTCATCCGGCAGGCCGTTCCACAATTTGGGGGCGACAGCCGAGAAAGCCCTCTGGGAGGTGGTCGCCAGCCTAGGTCTTTGTGGCTGCAACAAATTCCTCCCAGAGGACCGGAGAGCGCAGGGAGGATTATAAGGGAGAAGGCGGTCCCTGAGATAGCTTGGGCCCAAGCCATTTAGGGCTTTAAAGGTGATAACCAACACCTTGTACTGGGCCCGGAAGCTGATAGGCAGCCAGTGGAGGGACCTCAGAACCGGAGTAATGTGGTCCCTCCTAGATGTCCCAGAAACTAGCCTGGCTGCCATATTTTGTACCAGCTGTAATTCCCAAACTAAGCACAAGGGTAGCCCCATGTAGAGTGCATTACAGAAGTCAAGACGTGAGGTCTACATGGGGCTACCCTCGTGCTTGCTCCGGAAACTTCAGTTGATACAAAATATGGCAGCCAGAGTGGTCTCAGGAACATCTCGGAGAGATCATATAACTCCAGTATTAAAATCTCTCCACTGGCTGCCTATCAGTTTCCAGGCCCAGTATAAGGTGTTGGTTATTACCTTTAAAGCCCTAAATCGCTTGGGCCCAACTTATCTCCGGAACCACCTCCTCCCATACAATCCTCCCCGTGCACTCTGGTCCTCTGGGAGGAATTTGCTTCAGCCACAAAAATCTAGGCTGTCTGCAACCTCCCAGAGGGCCTTTTCAGTAATCGCCCCCAATTTATGGAATGGCCTGCCGAATGAGATCCATCAGATGACAAGCTTGAGTAGCTTTAAAAAAGCACTAAAGACGGATCTCTTTCGCCAGGCCTTTCCTGAGTAGATCCCGGGCTCAGGAGCTCAGTCTCCTGGCTTTTTAAAATTATGTATATATTTGTTTTTAATGTATTTTTAGTTAGAAGGTTTTAATTTTATAGTGTTTAATGTCTTTTTATGGGGGAGGGTGGGTGTGGGTGGTGTTTTTAGTCTTTATTATAATGTTTTAATTGTTGGAAGCTGCCCCAATTGTTTTTAGCAGAGGTGCGGGGTATAAATAAATATTATTATTATTATTATTATTATTATTATTTAGATGGATCTCAGGCTGCAGCCAAAATCCAGGACTATGCAACCTTGTGAAGCCCTCCAAATAACCACCCAGAGGAGCCAGTAGTAGATGACAGGCCTAGCATGAGTACTGGGCTGGCATGAGTATGTCAGGCTCTACAAAGGCTGGACAGTGCTTGCTGAGACACCTACCCCTCTGTCTGTCTGTCTTATCTTTAAAATCATTTACAGATGGAGTGGTCTGATATACATGCATGTGGTTACAAATGCTTTTGTTTTTAGAAAACACTTTTCTACAGTAAAACCGTGCTTATTCCCGAGTAGATACATCTAGTATTAGGGCTCTGCTTACATGCTTTAAAAGCATGCTGTAAGAAGGTGCCAAGAGATGAGCATGCTAGTCCCACCACCACCACCTGGTTGTCTTTTCTATTGCTGTCTCCATATAAATGAGGAGAAATCTGAAGCAGGGAGCCTCTGCTGTTCATGAAGGCTCCCCATGAACCCTGTACAGGCTCACCTCTTCAGACCAGTTGGTCTCCCTGTAGAGAAGACATCTGCAATTACCAAGTCTCAGGGAAAGGCTATACCTCTCTTGTTCTCTAGGTGGGGAGGCAAATCTCAGGGTGAGCACTGCTAGGAAAGGAGATAATTTAATCTTACTGTGTTAGGTGTCTTTAATGCCTGGGCACCCACCTCCTCATAGTAACACAAATGTTACTATTGCAGTACCAGCTAGACTACACAGTTTCTAAGTCATACATAACTTCTGATAGTTATGAAATGCACAGCTCTTCGAACACACAATAAAGAATATGTATTAATATTGACTTATATGATATTAGGCCCAATGGTCATCAAAATGTTGTAAATTATTATTTTTAAAGCAAGAAATCCAAACTGATTCATTCTTTCTTGTCTGTGCCCGCATGCATGCATGCATGCATACACATACACTTTTGTAATTGTTACACAAGGACCTGAAAACTCAGGGAAGGTCCTGACAAAAGTACTGACAAAGTGGGTCAGGTTTAGTAAGTGTTTCTTTTTGTGTGTGGAAGCAACATGCCTTTAAAAACATCTGAACAGGGCCTAAAATGTGAAACTACACATGTTCAGAGTAATGTTGAATAGCAGGCATGTAGAATAATTTATAAATTATGGGATAGCAGAGAAGCAAAATGTTAGTTGTCTGCTTTGCTAGTAAAGTAGTAGATCATGATCTAAGCTGTTCCTCTCCCAATGAAAAACCATTAAGTGCAGGCTCTCAGATTTCCTAGCTGCACCACTGAATTTGATAAATTCTATTGCATGTTGTCAACCAATAGGTAATAACCATTATCATTTTTAATGAAAAATGGAACAAAGTTTGTATTGTAGTCCTTGCTAAATACTCAGACCACATCACTTTCTGTCAGGTAGACATCAGATCTAAAACACATCTTAATGCCAAGATTTGCAAATGAAAATTGTTTAGGCAATTATGCATATCAAAGGAGTACCTTTTGAGAAAATCCATTTTTTAAAACATAAGGCTAAAATCCTTTACTCTTAAGAATTTAAGCATAATCTCAGACCAGTACATTAAGAAGGGAAGAGGTCTGTATTATTTTATTTAATTTACAGCATCTAAATAAATGTGTGCTGGTAAAAAAAAAAAAGTCTTGGCAATGTAAGTAATGTCATTGTTTGTTCCTTGTGTAGTTACATGGTTATTATTATCGTACTATGCAACTAAAATGGAAACAAGTTCTGTCTAGAAAAAGAAACAGCCTTTTGGACTAATGTTCCAAAAACTGTCTATCTGCCCTTGATCACACTAGCAAATCATGATTAAAATAGTTAGGGCATATATGAGAATTACATAGGAAAAGAAGGATGAAGACATGAGGTGGTTACTTTGTTTTTGTTCAGCATGCATTACAAGTTAGAAAATACAGTACAAGGCTAGTGTCATTTGATTGCTGCCATGTTCTTTCCAGCTGGTTCAATTTTCCTTTATGCTGAATGATGTTGAATATTAACTCTTGCTTGAAGAGAACTTATTTTCTTTCATCAAGCAACAGGTTGTTGCACTAGAGAGAGATGAGCTGGGGGGGGGGAGCCAAATTACGTTTGCTTGAACAACTGTAAAGCAATGTTTTCCTCTCCTGGCTTAGCAGTTCTCAATAATCACTTTTCAAAAGACTGGGATGCAAGCTAGTTTGCAACTCTGATCTCTCAAAGGGAGTGGAAATCTCTCTTGATGTTCCTTATGTCTCCCACTGCCCCATGATTTTACAGCACAACCAAGTCACAATAATGTTAACAGCTTCCCCCGTGACTGCCAAGGCAAAGAAAACAGAAAGCTCCAAGTAAACAATATTCCCAAAACAATTTTCCTTCTTCTTTTTCAAAGATCACACTTTTTATCTTTCTCTAAAAATGCAAGTAAGTAACTCAGACAGGAGGTAAAATATTATTTCTATATAACAAGGAAGTCAATTAAGTTCCAGAACTGAACATTCATATTTGTTAGTTCCAGTATTAAGCCATAGGACTTACTCTGCAAGTGCTCCTAGTCAATGATATGTGGTAGGTAGAGATACTGTGTCCTATTTGATTCTATAAAAAGCTGTCTAAATACTCTAAAGGCACCAGATCCTGTCTGATCTTTGAAGCTAAGCTGGGTCAGCTCTGGTTAGTACTTGGATGGGAGACTACCAATGAGGCTGTATTTCGGAGGAAGAAACTAGCAAAACCACCTCTGAGTGTGATGTCCAGCCAGGACTGTTTAAATCTCCCCTGCATTTTCCTTTGTTTAGTTCAGGCCTTAGTATGTCTGAGCACAGGAATGTTTCATTGTATTAGAGTTGTGGGAGGAGCTGAAGAATTCCCCTGCATTTTTCCAGGTTTGGTTTGTCCCTTCCCAGCAAGCTCTGCTTAGCTAGAAGTTTCTTAGTTTTTTGCTCAGTCTTTGCTGTGAGCTTGCAGGGAGCTGTTTTATTGGTGGCAAACAGGCCCAGACAGCCAGGAAGGGCATTTCTTACACCATTTAGCCAAATTAGTTACCAACAACCAATAAGTCAAAGGAATCGGGAGCTGAAAGACCCTGCACCAGCTCCATTGAGTGAGGAGATCAAACCCAGAGAGATGACAACCTGAAGATTGCTGAAACTCAAACTGTAAAGTACCTTTTATTTCAAGCTTTTAGAGCTGGGGAGGAGAAAGCCCTTTACTTTTGTTCTTTAAAATAAACTTCCTCCATTTTTGAACTTTATATTCAGCATCAGAGCCTTTTTGGGTAAAAGAGTTTGGACTCACCAGGGTACTGGCATTGCACACCCAAACCTGCCACCACCTTTAGTTGGGTGTGTCTTCACAGTGTAAAAATACCTGGTGGCCTTTGCCGCTCCCGTCTGTCAAGAGAGAGTCCCAGTGCACGGCCCTGCATTGAAGCAAGTTTCCTAAGACTCGCATAGAGGGAGAAGAGGCATCTTTCTGTGGCTGTGAAAGGGGAGAAGCAAAAGTTGCTGTGTTAAGATAGCCTGAGAGCAACAAAAGCTCTCAGATATTCCAGATATGTTGATAGCATTTTAATGGTTGAATATTTTGCGAATGGAAGAGAGGAAGCAACTTCCTTTGTTTAGGTGAGGGAAAACTAATGAGGGCCATTTACAGGTTTCGAGTTGCCAGCCTGGGCTGATGGGATTAGCCATGTGTATATGCCTTTAGTTGCCTTGCAAATTAGCATTTCTTTAGAATTTAGGTCTCTCTCTCTCTCTCTCTCTCTCTCTCTCTCTCTCTCTTGCTTTTCTTCGCAAACGAAGATTCAGGAAGGACTCATCCCGCGCTTTCTGCAAGCATGCTGATGACTAAAAAGGCCAATCCGAGATAAACAAGTCCAGTTGCAGAAAGCACAGCAGAAGGTCTCCTTGGGTGATGTTTTTGGGTTGTGATTCTTTCTGCGTTGTCGTTTCTCTTCAAGACTTGTTCGGTGTAAGTTCTCAAATAAAGCTGCAGCATTGTGGATAGTGCGTCTCCATGCCTCCCAATGTGAGGCCAGGGGGGACCATTGTTGGTGATCAATTTGGCTGAGCCTGAGATGTTGTTTCAGGGAGTCCTTGTATCGCCTTTTTTGGAGCGCCCTCTTACGCTGACCCATGGCGAGTTCACTGTATAGTAGTATTTTTGGGAGGCGATGGTCCTCCATCCTAGAAATGTGCCCAGTTGCCTTGCAAATTAGCATTTCTTTAGAATTTAGGTAGGCCCTCCCTAAGTGCATACCTGACTAAGCAATGCTTGTCTTTGGGTTTTTCTAGTTCCCCAGGGTTATGTTAATGGCTGCACTATGTGGAAGTCACATTTTGACCTAATTATTAAATATTGCCAATTATTAATATAGCTATGAGGTTGGGGGTTTCAGGTTAGGTAACAATCCTTCCTTCTGCTCCTCTTTCACACCTTTGACAAGAAGACTGGAAGTTTCTGCTTTTGATTTTAAAACTAAGCATAGTTCTCTTTCACATTTGAGTCTTAAAGGTGGACAGCACATTACTGTTCTTGCTACTTAGGTAGTAGTTTTACTACCAGCTACCTAAGAACAAGGCCCCTTGAACAGCACAATGGGACTTACTTTGAGTAAACGTGCATAGGATGAAGTGTATGCATTGCCTATCAACTTGTGGCAGCCTCATGGATTTCCTGGGATTTTCTTAGGCAAGGAATACTCAGTGTGAAGACACACCCAACTAAGGGTGGTGGCAGGTTTGGGTGTGAACCCAAGAAAAACTGTGGCTCATTCATATAGTGAGAATCCATATTTCTCTGTTAACATCTGAAGTGGGTTAATTTCACAAAGATTGTGTATTTTTTGCAGCATCCACAAGCTACTTCTATCTTCCATGTCCAGAAGGCCAAGGAGAAACGCACAGAGCCTAATTCTGACAATAAAAATAATATTTCACAACCAATAGCTTTCTATGAGATCTATTGTTTCTCCTGCTCATATTGGAAGAAAAAAAAACCACACTATGTTTTTAAACATTATAAACAACAGCTCTTTCCATATCCGTTAGAACATGTGTAGTGCTAAGGATATCCTGCTTCACACTTGCTTTTCCTCGTGTCCTGGAAAGAATTGCAAAAGAATTTTATCTATGATGGCTGATTTAGATTTATAGATTCACAACTACATAATGTTCAAAAAATCTTTATGAGATAAATTTGTCACATATATCTAGAAAGAAAGAAAAAAGAGTAGCATAGCAAATAGGTTGATCCAATCTGCTCATAGAGCACAATCTATTGGAAAAGTCACCCATGGAAGTATCACTGATGTAGTAACTTCCACTTACCAAAATAGTGTGTAAAGTGGAATGCAAATATTATCCCATGAATTTCAGGTGCAGTCCTATGAATTTAAAAATGGATATTTTAAGGGAAATAACATATACAAAGGTGTATATTAGGGTAAAGGGCTTATAAAAGATGCATATATCAGGAACCACTTCATGCCAATACCCACACAAATGGTCATGATCACAAAAATGTATACGCATGTTGATGCAGACCATGAAAATGGGTTGTAATAAATGTGTGTTTGAAATATGCAAACACAGAGAATGCAAATGTTGTAGAAATGCAGAGTCATTTGTCCCTAAATGTGTCACAAGGACACAGTAGAACTGTTGTAGTTTTCACTGATTTCAGCTGAGCCTAGATGGAAGAACTTAGCGATATGACTTCTGTGCTCTAAGTGCTCTGTTATAACTGTTAAAAATTAAAACAAACTACACATCTTTAATACGCTGTCGGTATATATGCATGCAGAAAGAAAATATTGGCTTCAGCACTATCTATGGCAAATTTGTTACTAGGGCCTACAGTGTACAGGTGTGTCTCAATTTACATCAGGGCTGCCTTCCTGGATTCATGATATAAATTAACACTGATGTAAATTGGGGAGAGCCAGTTTCATAGGGAATCTTGGAGATCAGAGAGATACATTCCAACAAAGCCATATTATAGACCTGTCAGAATATACCGGCTTCCCGCCAGCATATTCTGGCCCCAGATATGACCCATTCCCACCCCATTATCATGCAGAACAGGACGGAGTCCACATGCATACACTAACCTGTTCTGGCAGACACCTCCCCTGCTGTTGTAAGTCACTCCCTCTAAAGTCAGGAATGTGACCCTCAGCATGTGATCAAGGCTGGTCACATGCAGGGGGCCTTGATCATGTGCTGTGAGCATTTTCCTGGCTTCAGACCGACTTCAGAGGTGGCAGCAGCCAGCTGTATGGGCCAACATATAGGTAAGGACCCTGCATTCCCATGCCAGCCTGATCTAGGTTTTCCCACATGAAGCAGGTTTTCCCAGGAGTTTAAATAAAACATTTTAAAGGTGTCGTCAGGACTGCCTGAAGGTGAAACAAGGACAAGAGCTCTGCATCATTTGGACTGCAAGGCTCCAAGACGGGCAAAACGGGGTAAGTCACCCATCTAGACAAGCCCAAAATTAAGTATTTACTCAACCTGCCACCATTTTCAAAGAGGTTTAAAAGCATAAAACATCAGAGACCACCCTTTCCAGGTTATAGTAAACCCTCTTTTCAGACAGCCAGACTCCAGTTGCTTACCTCCTCCTAAGCAAACAGAGGGAACCCTTTCATTACCCAAATCTGGCCCTCCTGGGATTCCAGTCTGGCCCTTTGGACTTTGCCACATGGCCATGCCACCTTCCCCATTATTTGGTGCTTCCCAGCATTTACATGTTTCCCCCTATACTAAAAGATTGAAATGCCTCTCCCAAAGTTTAGTTATTGATAGCATGAGCTCTACTTTAAGTATGTTTATTGTTTCGGTCATACAATTTTCCCTTTGGCCTTCCCCACCACGGTTTGCTGATTCATAGAAATTGGGAGATGGGAAATGAAAAAGAAAAGGCACTTTTGTCATAAATGAGAATATGTTTTTTCCTATGGAATATATTTGAATGTTCTCATAGGCGAGGAGAGTAGTTAACCTCCCTACATGTACTAAAGCCCCATGTCATGGAACAAGAGTGTTAGCATTACATTCTCACTGTCCTGCTATTCTCCTTACATGCAGGGAATGTTTTTAAATAGGTCTTCGTATTAAAAATTGTTTGGAGAAGCAAAAAGTTTACATTCTGGGAGTTCAAAACCTTCTCTGGAGACTATTGAAGACTGATTTACAAATAAAGCAATGTGAAAGCATTTGTTGTGATTACTTATACGACTCTATAAACAATAGAGAAGAACACTTGAATATATACCTTGTGAGTTATAAACCAGTTTAGGTTCCGTGGTTGGTATTTAATAAATAGAAAATATAGAAAGCCCACCTTGGTGCTTTGGTGTTCCTTTTTCCCCCTAAAGGGGGTGACTTTACTTTTAACATATCAAACTGTAAATTTTCATATTAAAGTTTTGAACACCCTACAAAAGTATACTATACTAAGAATGCACACAAAAGCAACTTTTAAAAATAGAATACCCTTTCAAACTATGAAATACAGCTTTTCTGTTCTTTGCATTGGTTTTAAATATCCCTTTTGAGGCCTGACCCTTTCCTGTTTCTTTCATTAAACAGAAATAGTGCATGCTTAGAGAAAACTCAGATTTTTCATAATGTTCAGCAAGGGAATCCTTAGCCTACAGCAAGAGGTTTGAGGTGTACTTAGGAAATGGGATTTGGGTGAATATTTCAATAGCTTAACACCTTTATTACTGTGCATCTGTTGAAGTATTATGGAAAAATCTTAACCACCGCACAGGAAACTTATAGCTTAATTCCTTTTGGCACAGCAAAGTTAAGGTTATCTTGATTCATCATAATTTTCAGTCACTCAGCAAGAAGAATTATCATCTTAAATTCGTTAAAAGGCAGTGATTCATAACTGTGATGAACCTTTAACTCCTTGGGTACCTTTGTGTGAGATAACTTATGTAGACTCAGTTCTTCATCTGTAAAACGAGAACAACTGATAGAAGAAATCTAACATTTGTAGCAATAATATTTGTTGGTTGATACATGGTACAACCCTCACATCAGTAATGGTGCAGAGTATTTTATGACAGAAGGACAGCAAGGACAGGGCCAACCTGATCTCTTTAGGGAGGGAGTTCCAAAGTAGGAGTTGCCTCCCAGAAGGCCCTCTCCCTTGTTCTCCCATATAAGCCTAAGAAGGTGTTGGAATAGAGAGAAGGGCCTCTCCATACAATCTTACAGCTCTAATGGGCTTGTAAAGGGAGATATGGTCATTCAGATAACCTGGACCCAAGCTGTATGGGGCTCTATAGTTCAAAAACAGCACTTTGAATTCATAGAATCATAGAATTGTAGAGTTGGAAGAGACCACGAGGGCCATCCAGTCCAACCCCCTGCCATGCAGGAAATCACGATCAAAGCATCCCTGACAGATGGCCATCCAGCCTCTGTTTAAAGACCTCCAAGGAAGGAGACCCCACCACTCTCCGAGGGAGTGTGTTCCACTGCCAAACAGCTCTTACTGTCAGAAAGTTCCTCCTAATGTTGAGATGGAATCTCTGCTCCTGGAGCTTGCATCCATTGCTCCATGTTCCGATTTCTGGAGCAGCAGAAAACAAGCTTGCTCCATCCTCAACGTGACACCCCTTCAAATACTTAAACAGGGCTATCATATCGCCTCTTAACCGTCTTTTTTCCAGGCTAAACATACCCAGCTCCCTAAGTCTCTCCTCATAAGGCATCATTTCCAGACCTTTCACCATTTTATAGTCACTCTTCTTTGCACACACTCCAATTTGTCCATATCCTTTTTGAATTGTGGTGCTCAGAACTGGACACAGTATTCTAGGTGAGGCCTGACCAAGGCAGAATAGAGCGGCACTATTACTTCCCTTGATCTGGACATTATACTTCTATTGAGGCAGCCCAAAATCGCATTGGCCTTCTTAGCTGCCACATCACATTGTTGACTCATGTTCAACTTGTGGTCTACTAGGACTCCTAGATCCCTTTCGCACATAGTCTCATTCAGCCAGGTCTTCCCCATCCTATATCTATGCATTTCATTTTTTCGCCCTAAGTGCTGTACCTTACATTTCTCCGTATTGAATTTCATTTTGTTAGCTTTGGCCCAGCTCTCCAGTTTATCCAGGTCATCTTGAATTTTGATCCTGTCCTCCAGGGTATTAGCTACTCCTCCTAATTTGGTGTCATCTGCAAATTTGGTAAGTATGCCCCTAATTCCCTCATCCAAGTCATTGATAAAGATGTTGAATAGCACTGGATCCAGGACAGAACCCTGTGGCACCCCACTGGTCACGTATTTCCAAGACGAAGAGGAGCCACTGCTGAGCACCCTCTGGGTACGGCCGGTCAACCAATTACAAATCCATTGAACTGTTAACTTGTCTAGCCCACATTTTACAAGCTTCTTTGCAAGAATGTCATGGGGAAACTTGTCAAAGGCCTTACTGAAATCAAGGTATGCGATGTCCACAGCGTTCCCTTCATCTACCAAGCTGGTAATTTTATCAAAAAAAGAGATCAGATTAGTCTGGCATGACTTGTTTCTCTGAAACCCATGTTGACTTTTTGTGATTATGGCATTGCCTTCTAAATGTTCACAGACTCTCTGTTTAATGATCTGCTCTAGAATCTTCCCTGGTATTGATGTCAGACTAACTGGACGATAATTGTTTGGATCCTCTTTTTTCCCTTTTTTGAAGATGGGGACAACATTTGCCCTCCTCCAGTCTGCTGGGACTTCTCCTGTTCTCCAGGAGTTCTCAAAGATTATTGCCAATGGCTCTGAGATTATATTTGCCAGCTCTTTTAATACTCTTGGATGTAGTTCATCCGGTCCTGGAGATTTAAATTCATTTAGATTAAGAAGGTATTCCTGGTATCTTTGCTTATTCTGTGCTGGATTTCCCCTGTTGTGTCTTCTGTACCTTTATCCTCAGGTTGGTCCCCCTTTACCTTTTCTGAAAACACTAAGGCAAAGAAGGTGTTGAGTAATTCTGCCTTTTCTCTGTCCCCTGTTAGCATTTTTCCATCTTCTCTGCGTAGTGGCCCTACCATTTCCTTCTTCCTCCTTTTGCTACGGACATACCCAAAAAAAACCCTCTTTATTGTTCTTAACCTCTCTAGCAAGCCTGAGCTCATTCTGTGCTTTAGCTTTTCTGACTTTACTCCTACATGTGTTCGCTATCTGTTTGAATTCTTCTTTGGTGATTTCCCCCTTTTTCCATTTCTTATACATGTTCCCTTTAAAACTTAGCTCTGTTGATATTTCTTTAGTCATCCATCCTGGTTTCTTGAGACACCTCCCATTTTTCTTCCTCAATGGTACTATTTGAAATTGTGCCTTCAGTATCTCCCTTTTGAGAAAGTCCCATCCGTCTTGAGGTCTCTTCTCTTTTAGTATTCCTGACCATGGGATCACCCTCAGTATTTCCCTGAGTTTATTGAAATCAGCTCTCCTAAAGTCAAGAATGTGTGTCTGACTATGCCTGGCTTCTCCTTTCCATTGTATAACAAACTCCAGGAGAACATGATCACTCTCACCTAAGGATCCCACCACTTGCACCCCATTAACCAGGTCATCCCTGTTGGTCAGGATCAGATCTAAAATAGCTGACCCCTTTCTTGCCTCTTCCACCTTTTGGACCATGAAATTGTCTTCCAGGCAAGTCAGGAATTTGCTAGACCTTGAAGTTTTGGTTGAGTTAGATTGCCAGCAAATATCAGGATAGTTGAAGTCACCCATCACTACTACATCTCTCCTTTCTGCATGTGTGTTCATCTGTTCTAGAAAGGCATCATCCAATTCCTCCATCTGACTTGGGGGTCTGTAGTAGAGTCCCACAATAACATCCGTGTTGTTTCCCTCCCCTTTAATTTTTATCCAGATGCTCTCCACCTGGCTTCCAGTATTGATGTCATGGATCTCTTCACTGGTGTAAATATCCCTGACATATAATGCTATTCCTCCTCCTTTCCTGTTTGGCCTGTTTCTCTTAAAAAGGTTATACCCCTCTATTCCTACATTCCAATCATGAGACTCATCCCACCAGGTTTCAGTAATGCCTATTATATCATATTTGTTTTGTAGTGCTAGGAGTTCAAGTTCATCTTGCTTATTTCCCATGCTCTGTGCATTAGTGTAGAGACATCTAAGACCATGTGTTCCCTTTAATTGCTGCCTGTGCAAGTTTTTTTTGCCTCCCACTGTTGGGTCCTTGCACTGTTTGCCTTGTTCCCTCTATGACAGCTTGACTATTTTCTCCAGCTCTTTTGCCTTCCAGAATACTGTCTCCCTCCCTCATATGACTCAGTTTAAAGCCCTCCTAATCAAATTCTTGAGACTGTAGGCAAAAATGTTTCTGCCAACTGGTGTGAGATGCACCCCATCTCTTGCCATGAGTCCCCCCTCATGGAAGCGCAGCCCATGATCCAAGAATCCAATTTGTTCTCGGCGACACCATCTACGGAGCCAGTTGTTTACGTCGGCTATTTTCCTCTCTCTTCCTGGACCATGTCCTTCAACTGGCAGAAGAGACGAGATGACAACCTGTGCATCCATTTCTTTCAGCTTCCTCCCCAGGGCCTCATAATCTCTTCTGATCTTGGGAAAGCTGTGCCTTGCAGTATCATTGGTTCCCACATGGACCAAAAGGAAGGGGTAATGATCCGTAGGCTTGACGAGTTTTGTTAGCCGTTCCGTCATATCACGGATCTTTGCCCCAGGGAGACAACACACCTCCCGAGACATCTTGTCAGGCCCACAAACCACTGCTTCTGTACCTCACAGCAAGGAGTCTCCCACCACCACCACACGCCTCCGCCGAGGCTTCGCAGCTGCTGTTCCTTGCAGTGGTCCTCTCAAGGTCCCCTGCTCTGCCCCTGAAGTCTGTCCATGCTGTTCTTCCCCGTTGTCCTTGATAAGGGAAAGGGCTTCAAATCGATTCTATAGCTGCAAGCTGCTGGAAGAATCCCTGGATTTTCTTGTTCTGTGTGTGACATTCTTCCAGCTGTCTACCTCCTGTGTCTGTGGAGTGACCCTCTCCTCCCCAGCCAGTTCCTCTGTGCGGTCCCCGTACAAGACTGTTTGTTCTGCTCTGTCCAGGAAAACCTCTTGCTCCCGAATCTGTTGAAGTGTAGCTACCCGTGTCTCCAGCTGCTGGACTTTCTCCTCCAAGAGGGCTACCAACTTGCACTTGATACATGTGAAGTTCCCCACGTCTGTAGCCAAGAAGAAAAACATCGCACAAGTATTGAGTAATTGAGTAATTGAGCCCGGAAACAGACCAGCAACCAATGGAGCTATTGCAACAAGGGAGTTATATGCTCCCTGTAGCCAGCCCCAGTTAACAACCTGGCTGCAGCTCTTTAGGCCAACTGAGGTTTCTGAGTACTTTCCAAAGGCAGACCCACATAGAGCTCATTACAGCAATCCAAGCGGGATGTAACCAAAGCACGTACTTCCATGGCCAGATCCACCGTCTCCAGGAATGAGCACAGTTTATGCACTAGTTTTAACTGTGCAAAGCACTCCTGTCACTACTGAAACCTGGGCATCCAGGCTCAGAGCTAAATCTAGGAATATCCCCAAACTGTGAACCTGCATTTTCAGGGGGAAATGTAAGCCCATCTAACAGAGGCTGAATCCCTATTCCCAGATCTGCCTTAGAATCATATAATCATAGAGTTGGAAGAGACCACAAGGGCCATCTAGTCCAACCAGCTGTCCTGCAGGGATACCCAATCCAAGCACTGCTGGCAGATTGCCATCCAGCTCATGTTTAAAAACCTCCAAAGAAGGAGACTCCACCACATTCCAACGCAGTGCATCCCACTGCCAAACAGCTCTTACTGTCAGGAAGTTCTTCCTAATGTTTAGGTGGAACCTCTTTTCCTGTAACTTGAGTCCATTGCTCTGTATCCTAGTCTCTGGAGCAGCAGAAAACAAGCTCACTCCATCTTCAGTATGACATCCCTTCAAATATTTAAACATGGCTATCATGTCTCCTCTCAGCCTTCTCTTCTTCAGGCAAAACATATCCAGGTCCCTAAGCTGCTCCTCATAGAGCATGGCTTCCAGACCTTTCACCATTTTGGTCACCTTCCTCTTTCAACTGACCAGGAGCATCTCTGTATTGTCTGGATTAAACTTTAAATAGTTAGCCCTCATCCAGTCTATTGCAGCTGCCAGGCACCAGTTTAGCACAGGAACAGCTTCCTTGGAATTAGGCAGAAAAGAGTAATAGAGCTGAGTATCATCAGCACACTAGTGACACCTGACCCCCCCCCCACAGAAAAAAAAAAAACTCTGGACAAACTCTCACAGTGGTTCCATGTAGATGTTAACTAGCACAGGGGATAAGACAGCCCTGAGAGACTCCACAGGCCAATAGCCAAGGAGTTGAGCATGAATCTCCCAGCAACACCCTCTGAGACCACCCCTCTAGGAAAGAATGGAGCCACTGTAGAACAGTACCTCCAAGAGAGGTGACTCAGAAGGCTGTTGTGGTTGATAGTATCAAAAGCTGCTGAGAGATCCAGAAGAACCAACAGGGACACACTCCTCCTGTCCAGTTCCCTGCATAGGTCATCCACCAAGGCAACCAAAGCTGTCTCTTTCACATAACCAAGTCTGAAAACAGACTGAAATAGATCTAGATAAACTGCCTCATCCAGAAACCCCTGGAGATGAGAAGTCACCGCATGTTCTACCACTTTGTCCAAAAGTGGAAGGCTGGAGACTTACCTATAGTTATCAGTATAGTAGGATCCAGGGAAGTTTTTTGGGTTGTTTTTTTTTCTCAGAAGAGGTCTTACCACTGCCTCTTTCAGGTATGTTGGGACCCTGCCTTGTTGTAAAGAGGCATTAAATCATACCTACCATACCCCCTTCACTCGCTGGCTCTCCCACCTTTTCCTTAGAGAAGAGAGCTTCTGTTGCAGTTGGTCTTTTCTCCATTTAGTGCTAAAATTAACATGTGCATGCATAAGATCCATCTCAGGTTTTCCCTCTCAGTGCCTTTCTTTCTAGTGAATCAGCTGAATAATATAAGAAATAAGAGGTCAGCGTTTGAAGTCTGGAAAGCTCTTGAGAATGTCAACCAACCAGCTGGAGCCTTGTCAAAAATGCTGTGCAGCAGAAAGATGTATTGTTGTAAACACCAGGGAGGTGAATCTGTGCTTGTGCATTTAAAAAGGATGCAGGATAATTTTGCAGAGTACAGTGAGCATGGCATCCACATAGAAGAAACCCAAAAAGCTTTTATACTTCTGAGTAGTCTAAACAGTGAATGGGAGTTTCTAATGTACAATCTCCAAGGAGTAGCCGAAGCTGATTTAAATGTCGACCTCGTGGCATCCAGAGTATTGGAAGAGGCACAGAGGAGAGACTCAGAGGAGAGCTTCAAGGGAGTGACCAGCTGGAGGGGACAACCAATCAACCAATCCACGTCCTTGTCTGAGGAAGGGAGTGCTGCTGTCTGCAGAACACGGAGGTGTTTTTCCTGTGGAGAGACCGGACATTTGATAAAGAACTGTCCTAAGGTCTCTGCAGCAAAGAAAGGACAGAACTCACAAAGAAAAAGAAAAGACAAGCCCAAAGATGGGAGGGGGTTTGCTACTACTGTAGAGGGAGTTGTAAATGAGAAAAAGGACCAGTCTGTCTGGATTTTGGACAGTGGGTGTTCTCACCATATGACCCCTGATAGGGAAAAACTACAGAGCCCAAAGCCAGCACCAGTGGACACTGTGGTATTTGCAGATGGTGAATCTGGCAGTGTAGAGATTCAAGGGTCTGTATTAATCCCTGGTTTAAACAAGGTATTTCATAATGTACTGTGTGCACCAAAACTACAAAATAGCCTTGTAAGTGTGGCATCCCTAACCAGTGATGGATATGAAATCCTTTTCAAAGGAGATGAGGGGATTGTGTCCAAGGATGAAGTAGTATGTGGTAAAGCCATAAAGAAAAATCACATTTATCAAATGGTAGCACAGGTGCAGTGTGGGAATGTAACAAATAAGCCACTGCATGATGGGTGTGCTCATTACCTTCATAGAGTTATGGGCCATATAAGCTTCAAAGGTTTGAGAAACCTAAAGATTTGCCCAGAGTTCAAGGTAGAGAACTGTAAAAGTTACCTGGACTGTGCTATTTGCAAAAAGGTAGAGGTCAAGGCTTACCCTTTAGTGAAGGTGAGCAAATGCATAACCCAGAGGCCTTTTCAGGTTGTACATGCAGATTTATCAGGGCCACATCAAGTAGAGTATTGGGGGTAGCAGGTTTACCCTATTGATAGTAGATAGGCATACCAGATTTACCTATGTGGCAATGCTCAAAACCAAAAGTGAGGCTGCTGATATGATCAACAAATGGGTCAATTCTGTTGAAAGGGAGTTTTCCTACAAAGTTGGCACTGTTGTGACTGACAGAGGTGGGGAATTCTTAAGTAGTAATTTGCAGCAGTGGTTTGGGCGGAAAGGGATCCAACATAAAACTACAAATCCCGGATGTCCAGCTGAGGATGGTTTGGCTGAATGTAGGATTGGGATGATAAACCAAATAAGGGATTGTATGTTAGAGGATTCTGGAGCGCCAGCTAATTTGTGGGGAGAAGCAACAAGAACTGCTTGTCGTATTGTAAATAGGTCATGGTGCAGCGTGATAAACCAAACACCATACTACTTTTTGTATGGAAGAGCACCAAACCTAAAGTACTTAAGAGTGTTTGGACAATTTGCATAAGTGTACATTCCTCCTCAGTTCAGGAAAAAGAATCAGCCCAAAAGCCAAAGGTTGCGTTTTGTGGGCTATGAGGGGAATAAATATAGGTTCCTGATGGATGGGAACAGTGATTTGTACTCAAGGAGTGTTAAGTTTGAGACTCATGCTGGGTGGAAGAGAGTGTACCCTGACCAGAATGTTGTTGTAGAACAGAAAGGCAGTGTGGTAGATAAGAACAACAGAAATGGAGGGGTACATGCATCCAGGGATGTCTTAGATGAGAAACCAGGTGTGTCACAACAGCCTAAAATTTCGAGTAAACAGGGCACTTTGAAGGTGCCTGGTACTCCAGAAGAGCCTAGCACTTCATTAGACTTGCAACCAAAGCCAGAGATAGTGACTGTGAAACAAGAACAAGTTGAGACTCATGGGCAAGACACTCAGGCCGGCCAGTGTTGGTAGCAGTGACATTGAGGGTGGTCAAGGTACATTCCTGATTCCCATGAGGTCTCAGAAAGGAAAGTTCTTCATAGTAAAGCAGGGACAAGCCTCTTCTGTGACAGCAGTAAAAAGAACTGAAAACACTCCAGAAAGAGCCAGGAGAACATGCACTAAGCAGGAGGGGTGGAAGAAAACCAAAGCTCTGGTGTGTGTGGCAGAGTATAGCAGGATATGTTTGGTGGGATGGTCAGGCCTGTAAGTAAATGGAAATTGACAAATGATAGCACCAGGGAAGCCAGAGCCGGGTGGGTCAGTAGCATGGGCTATCAAGGTCTAGGAAAACACTGTGACATTGTAAATAATGGGAATGGACTCTCAGACTCTATAGGTATCAGCGAGTAAGGTCACAGTATATAAAAGGATAGGTGTAAATGACACATGGGACACACCACATGTCATTTGGAGGGGAATGTCAGGAAATGACATGGATGTGACCACAAGCTGGAGCTGTAAGCTTAGTAATGAAAGTAGTTAAGCTCCAGTGGCAGGTGTGTGTGTGAGTTAGCACTTGAGAGTATGCACACCTGAGATGCCTGATGTAACAGGCATTGCTTAACTGCCTATAAAAAGGAGATGGGAATTATCTCCAGTGTGGGTTTGTTGTGGATGGTGGTTGGCGAAGCAGTTTGTTGGTTTAAGAGAGATTGTCCTATACTCTGTATATTTATTGTAAGTATACTGCAAACAAAGATTAAAGCTCTCAAGTTGAGTGAGGGCTGGCCTTGTTGCTGTCTTTATTTGGCAAGCCAGAGCTCAAGGCAGTGTGCGGGGGTGAAGGAATTTTTCCTTCTCAGCCTGAAGTCTTTTTGCAGAAGTCTCTCCAGAAACCTTCTCCTTGGCGTCCTGTCAACATGGAACAACTCTGCAGGTGGTTGTGGTGGACACAGCGCGTCTTTCTACGCCCCAACACACATTGCATTGAAGTCAATGGGATTTAGTTCTGAGCAGACAAATACTGGATTGTGCCTTTAGAAGCATTCAAAAATGAGATGCAGGAAAGAAGAGACATTTCTTTCTGTTACACAGCAGGAATTCCTTTTGCTGCCCCCCCCCACTCATGTCAGCTGAACTTTCCTTCCCTGCCTCCCATTCCCTTTCCCACCAAAATTAAGACTAAAATTGCAATCTTATAAGTATTTGCCTGGGAATAAGACTCACTGAGATCAGTGGGGCCTTCTTCTGAGCAGACCTGTATTGAATTGTAGTGTATAAAGCTTGAAAGGATAGAGAGTTGTTGAAAAATAAACATTTACAAGGAAAATGGAGTAAAGAAGGTATTTGTCTATATAAGAATAACACCAGATTGTATGAATTGGATGTCATGATGATCTGGGGGAAGGAGCAGGCTACATAGATAAGGTTCCTCATACAGAACTATTTATATCCCTTAGCACTCCTACTTTGAGAGTGTCTTAATGTTTGGAATTGTAGATGCAATATGTTGCAGGGACAAAGAAAACACTTCCTAAAACTCTGGTGAATTTTTACAACTGTTTAAAACAAAACAGTGCAATGCAGATTAAAGGGAGCATTTGCTAACAAGAGAAGTAGATATCTGTGGTGGATTTGCCTTGTGTACTATGCTCTTGGAAATCCTGCCGTCCTCTTCTCTCTTATTTGATCCTTGAAGCTGGTTTGCACACCTTTTTTCTCCCACATGCAAGTATGCAGCTGCATGGACAATGTTAACATGTAAGCCAGCTTTGTTTCCCATGGGTGCAGTGACTGGAAGAAGTGCGGTACCACACTAATCACGCACATTCTTAGCTGTCAAATCTCTCATGATCATTTGGTTCACACAGTGATATTCATAAGTAACTTGGGATGAATCAGGATCAGAAAGACTGAATCCCTGACAACTCCCCCACACATAGAGATATACCATCACCCCAAATATATAATATCACACACACACACATTTCAGGATAGTTTGCATCCTGCAGGAATCTTCCTACGATGCTTGTCTTGTAGCTCCAGATACTTTGGTCCTAATCCTGTTCTGATCATTTGTTCTTATCTTAGTGCTAAGGATCTGATTCTTTTTCAATTCTGGCCCCAGGCAGCCCAGTTGGTTATGTTTTCTGGGCACGATCCTGTATCTTGCTTGTGCTTTCCTGATAAATAGGCAATTCCCAGTAATCCTATCTCACTTTGCCTCCAAAAAGCCAGAGTTCAGCATATGTGTTAATATTGTTGGCTCGGCCCCTTAAAAATTAATTCATGCAAGAGGGCCTGCATATCCTTTCCTCACCCTTGTGTCACCCAGATGTCCGCTTTAGGGGTATTGTGGGGAGGAGGAATCCTCCTGAAAATCACAGAATGAATTGCATAGCTCTACTTGTTCAAATTGACAATTTGGAGTGATTCTCCGTCCTTTAGTAGCTCTCCACACTTCATCCCACAATCTTCAGGAAGATCCTCTGATCATCTGCAAAAGCTTTTTTCATAGTTTTTAGGAGCCAAGACAGATTGCCACAAGAAGCTTGCCATCATCCTAAATGGTATGTGATGTGAAGAGCGCAGAGGGAGAGACAGAGGCAAGGGTAAATGTGAGCAGCTATGTATACTTGTACTGTATCCACCCTACACAGTTATGGCAGTTTGGTACCACTTTAACTGCCATGGCTCCATTATATGAAATCCTGGGGTTGTAGTTTTGGGACGTCCTCTAGATTTTCTGCTAGAGAGCTCTAGTGCAATAGTCCAGGGGAGCAGCCTAGAGTTCTCCAGCAAAGAATTCTAAGTATCTCCCAAAACTACAAATCATAAGCTTCTATAGAACGGAGTTGGCACAGTTAAAGTGGTATCAAACTGCTATAACATTGTAATGTCAAAAAACTCTTAGGCTTAATTGCATTTGGGAATGAAGGCTTTATTGGTTAACAGTCAAAGGCTTTATGGAACAGCTGGGGCTGAAGGAAGGGAGAGATGACAGAACATTACTAGAGCCGTTGTACTGTCTATTCCTCTTTACGGGTCAGAAACATGGGTCACCTATCGCCACCACTTACGACTCCTCGAACGCTTTCATCAGTGCTGTATACGCAATTCCTAAATATACACTGGACTGACTATGTGACAAATGTTGCTGTCCTTGAGCAAGCAGGGATCACCAGCATTGAGGCCATGATACTGAGAACACAGCTGCGCTGGACAGAGCACATTTCTAGGATGGAGGACCATCGCCTCCCAAAAATAGTACTCTACGGTGAACTCGCCATGGGTCAGCGTAAGAGGGGCGCTCCAAAAAAGCGATACAAGGACTCCCTGAAGCAACATCTCAGGATTGGCCAAATTGATCACCAACAATAGTCCGCCCTGGCCTCATATCATGAGGCATGGAGACACACTATCCACAGTGCTGCAGCCTTATTTGAGAACTCGCCCAGAACAAGTCTTGAAGAGAAACGACAACACAGAAAGAATCACAACCCAGAAACATCACCCAAGGAGATCTTCTGCTGTGCTTTCTGCAACCGGACTTGTTTATCTCAGATTGGCCTTTTTAGTCATCAGCGTGCTTACAGAAAGTGCGGGATGAATCCTTCATGAATCTTCATTTGCGAAGAAAAGCCAGAGAGAGAGAGAGAGAGAGACCTTTCTGGGAGTCATGTACATTCCTACTTTAAAGTGGTGGCCTCAAGATGTGTTGCAGTACAGCTTCCATCATCCCTGCCTATTGGTCATCCTGACAGGAATTATCATCCCACAGAGCTGGAATGCTGTGGGCTAGAGAAGCTTGCCTTCAAGTAGAAATGTACATAAACCATATAGTGCCTGTATACCTTCCATTGCTGTTACTGCCTCTGGAGTTGAAACAGAATAGATAGAACTTAAAATATGTTTTTTCCAGAATATATTAATGTAAAATATTACTGTGATGCCAATATCTTGCATTATTTTTCTCCAGTGCCATTTTAATGTGTCCCCCAACTCACTTTATTCTTCCCAGCTCTCACGTTTTATTTGCCAAATATCAGATGCCTCCAAAAGGCACAAAGAATAAAATGGTGCCTTCTCTTATTCCACACATAAAAGCCATCTGGAATAGTAGTTGAATCTTTCTTCAACACTGGTAATAGAAGAGCATCCACCACTGTGCCGGTTTAAGACTAGCTTAAACAGCTTAAGCTAGGCTCCTTAGCCACCACTTCCTGTCAGAGGTGACCACCACTTCTGCCTTAAGTTAGGGCTGGCCCTGACTAATGCAACAGGGGAAACCTTGCACATTAACAGGGTGAGTAGGGGACCCTTACCCCAAAACTTAGACCACAACTCTCCAGCGGGCATTCAGGAATTTAGGCCCATGTGTTTTTTCATATCTATTTTAACGGCCCCAGCTTTGAGGATGATTTAAATATAGGGATGATTTGCATGTAGGCAAAAGGTTAGATCTCCTTCCATGTGACAGCTCTCATCCAAACTAGTATGCGAGGGAGACAGTGGGGAGGGCATGTCCTCTTTCTTTAATCAGAAAAGGAATTCAGAACCCCATTTGCAAGCTCCAGCATTTGAGTCATTTGTCCCCATTGCCTCCATTTGGAAGCAGCCACAGTGGGTTCCAAAAATGACATCACCACAGCCTTCATTTCTACACATGTGTCAGAATCATCATGCATGCAAAACAACGCTAATGTTATATAATTTGTTAATTCTTGATGAGTGAAACAGTCATATCAAACCCAATCTTTCAGAAAGCCAGAAAACTTTTTGTCCTCAGCTCTTAATGAATATGCTTCTCTGATCAGGAAATACCAATGTTCATAGGTAGGAGAAACTATGTGGGTGGTTTGGGACTGATGCACCCATGCCTCTGGGGGAACAGATGTTGCCACTGATTCACTTTCCAAGCATGCAAGCTGAAGTCTACATCTGTGACAAGTTACATCAACTCAGCACAAAGCTGAGCAACAGCAAGATGAGAGACAGTAGAGGAAAAGCACGTCAAAAGACAAAGACAAGCTACAGTTCACAACCTGAGAAGTAAAAGTCTGTAATGTTGGCCTTCTAAAACTGTGCTGTGCTATAACATATGAAACAGTCAATGAAGTTTGCTAATAAAGTTGATTTTTATTAACAGATTGACTTCTTGTATTTTCACATACTGTACAAATATTAGAAGACAATAAGGACTTTATCAGATGCAGCAAAAATCACAGGATTACAACGTCATGGTAGTGCAAACAGGCACAACTATCACATGATGTCGTTGTCTTAGAGTGGTTACTCCATGCCCCAGCCATGAATAAGGCATTGCTTTTAACTGATGGGACAAGCCGTCAATAGATCTTCAATATCATTTTTTTTCATGGTATTGAGGGCATATGAAAACATGTCCCATCGTAATCGCAAGATTACAGCATGAATGGGTGGACCTCAGTGAGAAAACCTCTGGGTGAGAACGTGAAAACAAAGCGCAGGATGCTCTTTTTATGAACTGTTCCCTTTAGTTTGCATGTTTTAAGGCATGTTTCAGTGCTTGTGTGTTCATTTACTTTCTTAATTAAGGTGCTTTTGGAGTTTTAAGCACACTTGTATCTTCTTGCAAGAACCACCAAAATCTCACCCATGCTAAATCGCAGAAGTAAATTGCTTCTTAAAGCGCTAGTGGTCATAGTGCAATAATTCTATGGCGCTTCTTTTGTGCGATTACAGCGACATGCAATAGTAAGTGTAATAATGCCACACTGTTTCTGCTGTCCTCACTCATGGAATTACGTTTTTACACGCTAGTCTGATAATGTCCTAAGAAATGACATTCTGGCAGTTCTTCCCCGGATGTAAGTAGCCAACTACTATACTAAATAGGGTATCTGGAAGTAGTATCCTAACTAAGCACTTACCTATCTGCAAAACGCTAAGAGCCAGCGTGGTGTGGCAGTTTGAGCTCTGGACTATTACTCTGGAGAACAGGGCTAGAATCCCCACTTAGTCATGGAAACCCATGGGGTTACCTTGGACAAGTCACACTCTCTCAGCCTCAGAGGAAGGCAAAGAGAAACCTCCTCGGAGCAAATCTTGCCAAGAAAACCCCATGACAGGTTCACCTTAGGGTCACCATAAGTTGGAAATGACTTGAAGGCACACAACAGCAACAAAAATTAAAGGAAGAGAATTAGTTATATTGAGAATACTTTTTGAAGCAAGGCACACACCATTACACACCAGTCAAAACACACACCCAAGTAAAACAGGATAATTCTAAGAACTGACAAAAGAGAACCCTAAGAAAGTTTAAATCATGAGATAAATCTCAATTCAATCCATATAACACATAATCCTATAATAAATGTTCATTGATGTCCATCATCATAAATGATACCATAATGCCACTGTATGGAAAAGTTGCTTTTTGGACAACAGCTTTCAAAATTTCCAGTCAGCATGCTGGCTGGAGCTTTTGGGAGCTGCTGTCCAAAAAAGTAATTTTTTTAAGCTTTACATAAAACCCACATTATTTGCAAAGCCTCAGTAGAATAGTAACATATTATCTCCAACAGTTTAAGAATAATTTCTTAGCATACAAAAAAGCAGCACCAGTAGCTTTGGGAACTGTTATTATATTTACTTCTAAAATTGACACTTACAGAATAATTCTTTAAATATTTTCTTCAACAGTAAAGAATATCTATGTTTAGTACGTGAGAAGGAGCTTATTTTGGATAAGTGTATCCTGATATGTTTATTACATCCTATTATAGCAGCTGTCTCCACTCCTATTCCAGTTTAATCAGTCAATCAATGTAGAGTGTTTGTATCTTTCTCATAGGGCATTCAGAATAGCTTCATAATAGAAAGAAATATTCCTCAAATGTCACAGGTGATGTTCAGATTCTTTGATTTCTGTTTTCAATTAATCCCAGCTTAGTATTTCATTTGAAACCTAAACTGTCCATAAACTATGGTTTGAAACAGAGTTCGGAAAGTATGCAGAGGAATCTTATACTGTAGCATTTGAGACTGAGAGAAAGAGGTTGTAGCATAAGCTTTCATAGACTTGGGGCTTGTCTACACAAGCTAAATACCAGTTCTCACCCCTCTCTCAGAGCCCTGCAGTCCATATGATGCACGGCATTTGCCCCGTTCTGCCCCCAGGCAGTCCTTACCACCCCCAGGACAGATGTAGGGCTGAGACAAGGGGAAGGCGGGGGAAAGCCCAACAAACTGTTTTTTAAAAAATACCTGGTTTGCCCCATTATAGCTGGCAAACAATGGATTGGGCCCCACATGTCTGCAGGAGCCCATCCAGCATGCCAGCCCTCGCTGATGCCACCATCTCCCTGGCTCTACTGGAAGCCATGAAGGCGTCTCACAGCACCTGACCAACGCTGGCCACATGCAGGGGGCCTCAGTCACATGTTGCAGGCCCCCTTCTTGGCTTCCAAGACAGTGAAGAAAATGGTGGCAGGCAACTCCAGCCCATTCTATACAGGTAACGGAGGAAGAACGGGCTAGCTCCGCAGCCATGATAAACCGGTGGGGAGCCCGCATATACTGGCTTGTATAGATGAGCCCTTAGTCTATTTCCTCAGATGCATGGAGAGTTTGAAAAGTTATTCTTAAGAAGATTGTTGTTTAAACTTCTTTATTAAAAAGGCCCATGAAAGGACATGGCCATGAAAGAACATGACTGAACTCCTATGGACAGCCACTAAGGAAAACTTTGTAAAAGATGGGGTAAATTCAACCCAGAACTTGCAGACATTGTAATTTGTGTGCAAAGCAAGTCAGTCTCTCTCATGGAAATGACTGTCAACCATTAGTCATAAGTGAATTAAGTCTCATTTATTCAATGGGTCATAAATAAAACTAATGTGAAATGGATCCCACCCACTGTTTGTTCAAGCAGAACAGATGCATTTTGGTAGAGAGATTTTCCATTCTGTACAGGCAAAATAAATGTGTGTTGTTTATTTCCTCTTAAATGATTCACTAACCAGAATCAGAGTATTTACTGAGCTTCAGATCAATGCCATATAGCTGAAACTGGTGTAGTTAGCCTTTTCTCAGAACTCCAACTCTGAAAATCCAATTACTGCAAGAATTATATCCCTGTCATCTAAAATCTGTTTGTGGTTAATTATAATAATTGTCCTGGATCCCAGAGCATCTTTATACCACTGCTCAGTTAAGAAAAACTTTAAAATGTCATCATATTCATGCTCATTCTTGGTAAAAGTAACTCTGTTTTGAATTTTTCTTATTAGCTGGAAAAAGACAACTTCAAACCATAGTTTATAAAGTTCCACTAATCATAGTTAAAATTACCTGGAGTTTAGGTTTCAGACAACACACTACACTGCAGTTAATCTAAAAGAGAAGTGGAAGCATCTAAACTCCTCCTCTCAGATATGTTGGAAGAGGGCAGTGGATGTGGGAACACATAAGCTTATGGCTCATACAGGCTTATTCATATAACAGGAATCATTGTTGGGTACACTTATACCCAATAAAATTAAAGGCCTTAATTATTTATGTACTACACCTATATCTTTACTTCCCCCAAGCTGAATAGATAACATAAATGGTTTTCTCTGGAACCATCATCCACTTTATTCAAATAACAACAACAACAAATCTAGGATACTGGACTGAGCCTTTGTACTCAACCCTATCTCTCATATTTACTCTCATATGCTGAGCAATCCCTGGCCAAATTTATGAAATTACATATGGAATTTATTAGGGCCACACAGTGTTTCCATGACACCAGCCACCTCTTCCATGACACCAGCCACCTAATTCAATAAAATTATACAATCTGCTATCTCCTGAATCTCAAATGCTATTAATAATGAAATAATAGAAATAATTCTGATGTTAATCTACACTTACACAAGGATCACTGAAAATGTAATCTGAAAATCATATTTGAGTTTGTTCTCATTCCAGTGATTCCTATTGCTGTTTCAAATATCGCAATGGAAAACATTCTTACTTTTAAGGCAGTCTTTGCTGCTGTGATTGCTGAGTAAAAATTTTAATTCCTCTAATATAAGCCCTTTATTGCTTTTAATAATTGTTCATTATTAATTCAGTCTTTGCTTTTTTATAGTGTTCTTTTTAATACACACACACACACACACACACACACACATATATATATATATATACACACACACAGCAATGTCACACAGCAATTCATAATGGTCCATCTGGCTTTTCTAAAAACAACTGCACTTTGTTTTATGGTCTCATTCCTCTCTTGTTTATTTTCATGCTTTACCACTGTCTTTTAAAATGTCAAAATGCAAATATGAGTGAGGAAAAAAGACATTCAAATTATATCCACATGGACACTAACAAGCTGCATCTAAAGACTTAAAACAGTACTTTAACCACAATAAAAAGCATATGAAAAATAAGCCTAGCTTGCATTCACTTTGATGATTTGGATTCCACTCCACAAAAGTTCTCTGCCCAAACAAGTCTCATTTATTTCAGGGGAAATATTGCTGGCAACAATTTTTGACAACTAGATTTCTCATTTAGAAAGAAGGGTTTTTTCAGTAAAAGCTGGTGGAGAGAGATGAAATATGAAACTATATCCTATTTTCAGTCCATCTCTCTTCCATCTAAATGTTGTTTTAGGATTTGTAATGATCATAAAGAGATGAATAAGATGTCAAAGCAAAGCACAGCATGCATAGATTTGTCCTTGCCCTCAACAATTTTACTATTTTGTCCCTAAAATCACAGGAATTACTTTTTGAAGGGAGTGGATGAAAGACTCCCCCAGCAACTGTCTAAGCTATAGTGATGTTACAGTTGCAAAAAAAACCCCAATAGTAAGAGCTAAAAGGTAAAATAAATCAGGCAAAATAACATATATAAGTTCTCAGAAAGCTTCTTCAATTCAATTCAATTCAATTGAACATTCAGTTCAGCATTCTGAATACACACAGTCTGAAAGCAGAACTGACTGCATTAATATCTACTTGAAGAATCCCACTAAAGGTACCTCTAACTCATGTAGCAACTGGGCCATTTAGAAACCCATTGCTCCCACCAATTTTTTTAAAAAAATTGTGACTGGATTATTAGGTCTTCATCTGTCATTCACAGGGAGAGCAGACTCACTGAGACAATGGGAACTTGCTAAATTGGCTTGTATGTAATTTCCATTGATTCAATGGATCTACTATAGTTGAGTCTAGAAACTGGATTTACGCAGCCCTCCAGGTGCTGAACTGAAATACCAAGAATTCCTCACTATTGGCTACAAGGTCTAGGGTTGCTGGGAATTGCAGTTCAACAACATCTGGAAAGCCACAATGTTACCACATTAGAATTAGGCCCTTGTGTCCCACTGAACATGCCTAAACTGGATGATATCACCAAACTTACCTCAGACTGTTTTATATAATTCACTTTACTTCCTTATCCTTTACACTTGTTCCCACCCAGTAATCCCATTTCCTCAGTGAGAGAGTGTGGAGAGCCTTCACCTTCTCCCCGCCCCCCATGAAAAGAGCAATCTGTATGAGGATCCCTGGGTGACAGAATGGAACGCCTTCTCTACACCCCTTCCTCTAGCAATCCTGGTACTAAACACTCTTCCCTCACTTGTAGCAACCACAGGGAAAAGGGTAACTTGTATGAAGTCATCAAGAGAAGATAAGCGCAGCCATGGAAGCAACATCTAAGCACCTTCAGGAAGATGTATATCGCCTCAAATCTTTTGTTTATACATCCTTCATTTAAAAGGCAAAATACATTCAGCGTTATTAAAATGCTATTTATTTAAAATGGATGTGCATATTATATAAAATAAATTGACATGGAAGACAGGAACTGAAGCTATCTCCTGGTCAAGACTCACTAGAAGGAACCAAGGTAGAGAATACTCTCAACAATCACTCACAATGGACCTGCAACTTCTTGATGCTCTGTTTTTTGTCAGGCTCGTTTCCGATTCCTAGAAAATCTTCCTTCTCAAGACTTGAGAACCAGGGCCCAACCAATAAAACATCACACCTAGATTCTTCTGTAAATACTGTTTCTTCTGGTCTCACTTTTGCCCTCTGACAATGGTGAAATTGCCCCTTTATGCAGTTTCGGTAAGCACCCTCTGACCAATTAACAACCTACAATTACCTCAATACTTGCCAGGCCATTGGTCTACAGCTATAAACCAAAAACAGCCAGCAGAACATTAATAACTGTCAAAACTTTACCTTTTGGATCCACCCCTCTACTTTATAAGCTAGTCTAACTATGAACCCCACAGTCTTAGAGTGTAAGGCATATAACAGCTTATTTATAGCCAGAATTATATAGGCCACCAAAATTGTGCATTACAAAGCAATAAACGGCTTGCACCCGGAGCTGAGACATCTACCTCATGCTGTTGAGAGGGTCTGTCTGTATTGATTTCCCAAAAGTTTCTTATATTGAGTCTGTAGAGCAAAAGACCTAGTCTGCCAAAATATGTCTGTGTCAGAGAAAGCTGAGAGATATAACTATACTTGCTCCAGCTTGACCAAAAGCCCAGAAACAGACATAGTATGGTTTGTCTTGTTTATTAGAATCAGAAACAATGGGTCATTCAGCTTAGAAAGTGTTATCTTCTTCTGGGTGCATTGCCCAGTTCAGCTGTCTGTGTCTAAGGTATCAAAATAGAAACATATAAAGCTGACAAATGATTTCTGTTCCTTAAAAAAGGTCTGCCTGGTAACCACTATAATACACATGCGCAGTGCCTTAGATTTTTAGGTTTTGTTTCTCTGTAATATAAAAAGATATGTGTGCCTTGTTTTGGGGAACATAGCATGGCGGTTTATGCCCTGTTACTCTTTGCTAGCAAAGAATAAAAGTCATCTGAATACAATAAAACCTTGACTTTGAGATTTCCTTATGATTACCCAGATAGACCTTAACATTTTGGTGCATTGGCCGGGAATCTCAGGGTCAGGGATATTTCCCCTGTTCCACATTTGTTCCTGGTGGTTTCTGGATCGCTTCATCACCCACGATGGGGGAGATCCTTCAGTGTTTGGCTGATGCGCAGGTTTGGCTGCAGGAGTGATTAGGGAACGGCCAGGCCAACAAAAGGGAAACCAGAGGTTCTCTTCAGATCGCTTTCTTCACCAGCGCTGGAAGACTTTTTATGGCCTAACCGGTTCAGGCAAGTATAGTGGGGCTCTGAGTCTTTCACTGTACAGTTGTCCCTTCACATTCACGGGGGTTAGGTTCCATAGACCCCCGCGAATGTGAAAATTCCATGAATAATGACAGCCCTCCACCTGCCCTCCCCAAGCAACCCTGAGGCCTCTGGCGGCCTCGCGGTCGCTCTTCCTGGCCACCCCCTGCCCTCCCCAAGCGACCCAGAGGCTCCAGAGACCTCGCGGTCGCTTTTCCCTGCCGCCCCCACCCTCCCCAAGCAACCCCGAGGCCTCCGGAGGCCTCGGGGTCACTTTTCCCGGCCGCCCCCCGCCCTCCCCAAGGGACCCAGAGGCCTCCGGAGGCCTCGCGGTTGCTTATCCCTGCCGCCCCCGCCCTCCCCAAGCGACCCCGAGGCTTCTGGAGCCTGGTGGCGCAGTGGTTAAATGCCAGTACTGCAAGCCACCACGTCGCAAGTTCGATGCCAGCCGGCTCCAAGGTTCACTCAGCCTTCCATCCTTTCGTAGGTCGGTAAAATGAGGACCCGGCTTGTGGGGGCAATTAGCTAACACACATTGGAAACTGTTTAATGCAGTTAGATGTGTAAATAGCTATTGCTTAAAACAATTTGTAAGCCGCTCTGATAGCCTTGTGGCTGAAGAGCGGGGTATAAATAAATAAATAAATTTTCCTTGCCACCCCCGCCCTCCCCAAGCGACCCCGAGGCCTCCGTAGGCCTCGCGGTCGCTCTTCCCGGCCGCCCCCGCCCTCCCCAAGCGACCCCCGAGGCCTCCGGAGGCCTCACAGTCACTTTTCCCTGCCGCCCCCGCCCTCCCCAAGCGACCCAGAGGCCTCCGGAGGTCTCACGGTCACTCTTCCCGGCCGCCCCCTGCCCTCCCCAAGTGACCCCCGAGGCCTCCGGAGGCCTCGCGGTCGCTTTTCCCTGCCACCACCCACCCACCCCAAGCGACCCCAAGGCCTCTGGAGGCCTTGCGGTTGCTCTTCCTGGCCGCCCCCACCCTCCCCAAGTGACCCCAAGGCCGCTGGAGGCCTCGCGGTTGCTTTTCCCAGCCACCCCCCGCCCTCCCCAAGTGACCCCAAGGCCTCCGGAGGCCTCGCGGTCGCTTTTCCCTGCCGCCCCCCACCCTCCCCAAGCGACCCCCGAGGCCTCCGGAGGCCTGGCGGTCGCTTTTCCCGGTCGCCCCCGCCCTCCCCAAGCGACCCCGAGGCCTCCAGAGGCCCCGTTGTCGCTCCCCTCGCCACTTTCCCTAGACTCCCCTTGACTCCCCGGCCCTCCCCACCCCCTCCTCAGGCCTTCATGGGGCCTCCGGAGCGCCTCCGGGGGCCCCGTGAAGGCCTCCCCAGCCCTCCCCACCCCCTCCCCAGGTTTTCATGAGGCCTCCGGGGGGCCTGTTAAGGCCCCCCCACCCCTCCCCACCCCATCCCCAGGCCTTCATGGGGCCTCCAGAGCGCCTCCGGGGGTCCTGTGAAGGCCTCCCCAGCCCTCCCCACCCCATCCCCAGGCCTTCATAGGGCCTCCGGCGGCCCCGTTAAGGCCTCCCCACCCCTCCCCACCCCGTCCCCAGGCCTTCATGGGGCCTCCGGAGCGCCTCCGGCGGCCCCGTGAAGGCCTCTCCAGCCCCTCCCAGGGCTTTCACGGTGCCTCCAGAGGCCCCGGGTTGCGGTTTGGGGGGGCCGGGGGCCCTCCCAAAACCGCGAATAATCAAAACCGCGAACGTCAAGTTTGCGAAAGTGGAGGGACAACTGTACTATATATCTGTATACCTGTAAATCTGCTAGCTCCATTGAGCTAAAGGGAAAGCCAATCACTTTCCAGTTCTGTTTATCTGTCAGGAGGGGGAAAGGGGTTTTTCCTGTTGTGTGTGAATGCTGCATGAGTGGTGAATGAATCCCTCTTGTGCCAGCAGACTGGTCTCCCCCAATTACCATGGCTGGTCTGTTTCCCTGTCACCCTCCCTCACTTGTCTGTCCACTATACTTTTAAAAATCAATTAGGATAGGCAGAAGGATGGGCGGAGGCTCTTTAAAACCTCTAAACACCATGCATTCCTCTGAAGTTTTTGACACCTCCCAATGCAATGTTTCTGACACGAAGACCAAAAGGCACCCAACTGAGAGAACCTCTTTAAAGCCTGCCTCTGGAATGCAGTAATTGTGAGAGCAATCCTGAGAACCCTGAAAAATTTACCATATACTGCAAGGTGAAAAAATATTCCTGATGATCCACCCCCCTCCTTGAGCCAGCCCAGGACATTAATGTCCAGCCCAGAAAAAGAGTTGCCACCACCTGATGTTTGTCCCCCAAGGCAACTACTCTCTGCATCCCTGATGTCACCAGCCAGTATTCCCTACCACCCCTTGGGAACCAGAGACATCAGTATATCTGTCCTTGGAGAAGGTTGCAGATAAAGAAGAAAACCACCCTGTTCCTGAACTTAAAGCCCAGGCGGCAAGCCCCTGAACATCCAGCTGTTTAATAGGAAAACAATAACAGAAAAATAAAAGCTAAGTCTGTAAGAAGAAAACTCCTCTGGCTGGCTTCAAGCCATTACATTCCAAGCTGTTGTCTGTCTGAACAGTACCAGCCTCTGCAAGAGCTGCAAGGCCAGATTTGATGATCCTTGTTAATATCTCCACCCACCACCCTTCAGCACCTCTGACTTGTTAAACTGGAAGACATATGACCCTCTTAAGAAGAGGAACCAGAGAGACTTTTAAATATGGTGTCTGCCATAGTTTCTGCACAAATTCCTACCTGGGGCATATCCAAGAGTTAATGGCATACCTGATTATTAGTGAACAAAGAATGCAGATTTAGGCCAACTTAAAAGAGAATGCCAGAAAGGCTGCCTGTGATGAGAGAGCCCATGATCCAGATGTTTACCTACAGACCCTTGCTCCACTGTCAACTCCAGAGGATAAAAAGACCAGGCAGACTGTAGTCCTTCCCTGTGTGACGCAGTCCACCCCTCATACCCAGAAGAAGTTACAGAAGACTAATGGGGTTTGAAGAGATGTCCCTAGTCCCAATTGAAAGCTATAACAGATGAGGTTTACCTCAATAGAGAAGTTAAAGAGAGGCAAGAAGCCATCAAGCAGATGAAAGAAAAGGCCAGTCTGCTGGCTGCAGCTTTACAGCAAAAAAAAACCCCAGTGTGATGCATAAATAACACACTCACATTAACTCAACAAGTATCCCTTATTGAACAAGACACTGCATTCTGATAACATGCAAAAAGCCAGAACTAAAGCTCCCATAACCACAGCCAACGGATAAGCCCTCTAGTGTAAGAACGGTATGCAGGGGGAGGAAGAAGATAGATGCACCCAGGTGGCACGCAGCCTTGAAGCCCCAAAAAGAGAAAAACATTCCCAGACTAGAAGGCGACTGGCTGAATTCCAGGAACTGAGAGGCCAAGCAGGGATCCAGGCCAGGAACCTCATGTCAGGGCCTACCATGAATTCTACTCTAATACCCAGAATTCAGGACAGGACACAACACCCAGCAACAACAACAACCACATCAATATCCTGGGGTTGCCACTGATTCCTACCACCAGTCCCTGTTGAGACAGAACCAAGGTGCTTACTGCAAACAAGAAGGCCACTGGAAGGATCAACGTCCTGAAAAGCAACCGCCCCTGACGGCTTTGTGGAAGAGGATAAGAGGGTTTCTGAGGGTGCAGATGTGGGCGGAGCCAGGGAGCCAGACTCCTTCCCTCCTGTGCCAGAAGACCTTCCCCCGAGAATGCCATTCAACCCGCAGGTGGCAGCATTTCAGCCTGATGAACGTTCCAACCTGACCAGATTGTCCAAGCCATGGCCTTGCAGGAGCACAAAGACATCAGAGAGACCAAGGTTCAACATGCATTCACTTCCTTGCCCTCCTGTCCCTGACTGGAAGAGACCTCCTGTGCAAAGTGTGTGTCATCTTGTCCTTTTATTCTGATAGATCAGTAACTGCTACTGCTGGGAATCAGCCCTTGACCCTTACCTGTCCTGTAAAAAAGCCTGTATAAGAAGCCTGACCTGGGGCTCTGTGTCCCCTGTTGGTTCAACACTCTCCTGAATCCTGAAGCCTCACTGAATCCTGAAGCCTCACAAGTCACTAAGTAAGTTCCTGGTGTGTGGTCTGAAGATAATCCTGGAGGCTTAATATGAAATGTTGAACCTATCTGAACTTAACTAAAGCCTGAAGTCTGCTTAGATATATGAACCAATCCCAGTATCCCATCCCAGCAGTTGCTACAGCCTCAGTGCAGACACACATTGACAAACTGATTTAACTGAAGATCCTTATTCCCACTGTCTCCCCACGAAATACATCTATGCTGCTTATAAAGAAACCTAGCCTTGGTTTGAATCATCAACCTGTAACAAGTCTTAAGACAGTTAAAACAAGCCTTGACCAGTCCACCAGCCTCGAGACTGCCAGACATCTTCCAGTTGTTCATAGATGACGGCCAAGGAATGGCAGTTGGAGTACTGACCCAGAAATTTGGAACCTGGAACAGACTTGTACCCTACCTCAGTAAAAACATGGATCCTGTGAGCCGAGGATGATGAAGTTTTCCTCCCTAAGAGAAGTACAGAGCACACCCAATGTCCTCCAGTGAGAGTGGTGATACACTGGATAAAAGCACAGAGTTGGAAAAAAGGGGCCCAAGAAAAATCAGAAGGCTAAGCCAGTGGTTGACAGAAAAAAGCCTCAAAGAAAGTTGAGGAAAAAAGCAGCTGCAGAGCCAGTATCAGCATCTAACCAGTTTTAGAGAGAAAAGGAGAAAGAGAAACCTGATGATACAGGAATAGATTATTGAAAAGCTATGGTCAGTGATGGAGAGAGAGAGAAGAAGAGAAAACCTGTTAATATTGAAGTCAAGGAGTAAAAGGATGAGGATGAAGATGATAAAGATAAAGATGAAGATGGAGAAGGTGAGGGAAATAAAGATGAGAAGACCTCAGATGGAAGAAAAACAGAATCTCAAGGTGCTGGCTATAGAAAAAAACTAAATAAGAGCGGGGGGGGAGTTCTGCTACAGAATACGATTCAGATGATTACCTTAAATCCTGCTGCTCTTATGCCTGTTCCAAAAGCAGCTCTACATGACTGTAAAGAGATCATGACAACTGTCCCTTCAATATGACCTGATTTAAGAGATGTGCCCATTCCTGGAAAAATCATACTGTTCACTGATGGCAACAGTTTTGTCAGCAAACACCAAGTAAGCTATGTTGTTGTTACTGAAGATAAAGTTCTGATGACCAAACCCTTACCAGTGAAAACCTCAGCTTAGAAAACAGAATTAGTTGTACTAATCAAAGCCCTGCAATGAAACAAAGGAAGAGCCACCATTTGTACTGTTTTCAGATATGCCTTTCTAACCGTGCAAGTATATAAAGCCCTGTACAAGAAACGTGGGTTCCTGACTGCAGAAAAGAAAAAAGAGATAGCACATATCCAAGAAATCCAACTGCTGTTACCTGAGATCTGAACCCCAAGAAAATAGCTATCATCCACTGTTCAGCCCACATTGGGAAGTCAAACTCTATTGCCTGAGAAAAAAAGTCTTCACTGACAGCCGCTAAAGGAGCAGCTCAACGGTCTTTACCTGAACCTGAAATCCTGATGGTTGTACCTGTGCCTGATTACAGTAACTCTAAATATTCCTGGAACAAACCTGAAGAAGTAACTTGTCAGGGCTATTACAAGCACCATGGGTGATGTAGTCTCCCAGACAACTGTATATGGATTCCTGTAGCTCTGAGACTTTCTGTGATACAACACATGCCTGACTCAGACAAAGAAGCCTTAAAGACACCTAATATAGAAAACTTTCTGTGTCAATAAGTTGTCCTCTTGTGTACAGAAGTGTCCTGAATCTGTGTTACCTGTGCCTGATCCAACCCCAGAAAGAGACTGACTTCCCATATCAGATCAATGTAGATAATAAAACAGTTTTTATTGCAGAAGCCACTGCCAGATTAAATTGTGCTCTGGGCTTAAAACTGGAACTACCATTGTGTTTGGAGACTTCAAAATAGCAAAGAGTAAAATGTGTCAACCAAATTATCAAGCTGCATTTGTAAAAGATGTGCCACAAGATCTGTGCCAAATAAACTATAATGCTGCCTGTTGTACTGTTATACATAAATATACCCCTGAACCAGATGGCCTAATGCCCTATAAACTGATATACAGAAGACTGTCACCCCTCCCTGTGATTGGGAAAGTTCTGGAACTAAGGGGGGAGATTTCCCTCAAACAACAGCTCAGAGAGTTAAAAGATGCAGTCCTGGAAGTTGGCCAGTATACCAAACAAGCGCCCTTGGAACTTACTACACCTAATCATGCTTTCTGCCCTGGTGATGCAGTTTGGACAAAGAGTCATAAGGAAGATGCATCAAGAAAGACATGAGAAACACCTTTCATTGCCTTGTTAACCATTTCTACTGCCTTAAAGAGTAAAGAAAGTCCTGCCTAGATCCATTTGTTATAGAGGCCATCCCAGTACCCAACATCCTGGTCAGTTGCCTGCCAGCACAGCCTTAAAATGACCCTGAGGCAAAGATTCCCCCAGTAATCATCCATCAAAGCCTCCTCTAATACTGGTGCTTGAGAGAGCGAAGACACCGGACACGATGGGAGAAGCCTTCTCGGGACTGGCAACCGAGTGAGCGAAGCTCTGGAGGGTGCTGCAACCTCTCCCAACCTGGAAAGAGGAGTTGGTCACCGCCCAAAGATGAGAAAATCTGTCCTGAGTTGGCTTTTCTGCCTTGCCTTAAAACATAACATTTGTTTATAATGTTCTTACTGGGTATAATCATAATGTTGCTTTTGTTCCCCCCACACTATAAAACCAAATTCACCAGTGACCCCTATAAAAGCTGCATTAAAACAGTTAAAGACAGGGAACAAAATTGGCAAAACCCTAGTTTATCAAAGTAACTATGCTTGTCTGGGGTCCAAAAATACCTACACATTCAAAAACATTTATTTGGCGACTTCCGGTGGTGAAGGCGACGCGTCCGGTTGGGTTGCGGAGAGGCTCCCGTACCCAGCCGCTTGGTGTGGGGAAAACCCCAGCGAGAAAGAAGTCTAGGAGGGGGTAATTCTGCCTTGGGAAATAGGCAGACGGAGGCAGCTTGCGGAGACCTCGAAATCGGCTAAACGGTGGTGAGGGTTGGAGTTTGTGCCGAACAGGTCGTAAGCGTCCCCCCCGCGCCAACGCTACCAAAAAGGTAGAGTGTCGCCACCACTTTTAATTTATTTTAAGACTGGATAAATGTCAAAGAGTGGATTTCCGTTCTCTCCAGGAAAAAAAGGCACCTATCTAATTTTTTTTTCTTTTTTTGCGTTTCGCTACCGACTCTTAGTTGGGACTGTAGAGCCAAAATTAGTAATTTGGCGAGTTACTCTCAGTCAAAACGCCGGGAAACCGGACAAGATAAAACTCAACAAGGTCCTGTTGCAACACAGGCTCATTGATATTCGCTAACAGTCCTGTTTTGATACAGGCTCATTACAATTCTTTATTCCTTTTTGGGACTGGATTTATAATTAAAATAGATAATCTGTGAGGAACCAGGTGGGAAGAAACAAGAGAAAGAACAGTAACACAAGGCATGGAACATTTCAGCATCAGAGCAAATAAAGCAACAGCTGCGAGAAGGTAGGAGACGCGAGGGAGAGGAGCTGAGAAAGACACAGCTGATTTGGTTTTTGACTAGACTTTGATTAGACCTATTGTTACACAGAGCGATACCAGCAAAAAAAAGGGGGATGATAAGTTCCATGGACTTGAGAAAAGCAGAGAGAAAAGGGGGGAAAGAAGAACCCAAGTAGGAATTGTAGCAACCATCTGGGAGTTAAGGGGAATAGAGCAAGCAACGAGATACAAACATATGACATCTATGATTTAGACAACAGTCAAATTAGCGAACAACAAGGAGCCGGCGGACTGTTAAGGAGAGACGGAGTGGTGTGACTGTGAGAGGAGGCCAGAGCGGTTTGAAGAACGGCTTCGGCAACAGAGAGGGGAAAGAAGGAGAAGGAAGGAAGAGATGAGAAACAGCATCTACCCCACTCCAATACCTGTGAAAGGCTCTCAGTAACTAATGACTGTGTTGGTGCGCTGGAATTCGTGAAAGGAGACAAAGGGTAGACTGAAGTAGGAAGAAGGGAAGGGGGGAAGAAAAGAGATTAACAATCACAATAACAACAATAAAAAGAGGGGGGAAAGTGTAATTGAGAGAAAAAGCGGTGAATGAAACACATACAATTAGGTTTTTTTAATCTGAAGATATATTTGAGTTTATGATATTACAAACAACCAGTTAATTTGAGTAAGACAAGTGGTACATATATATTGCTAATTGAGAAATTATCTATTGAAATTGGGCTAGTAAAAAGGGGAGTGAAAATGCTCTGTAATTAAGTTGAGATACTGGGATAGTATACAAGTGGATGGTTATTGTATGGGATGTTAAATTGATGTCAAGTTAAGTTGACTGTACTATTGCTGGGCTTGTGTTGACTGAGCTCAAAAGGTTAAGAAGAGGAATAATAGGGGGGAAGAAAAAGAGTGGAGAGATAGACAGAGTGAGAAAAGAAGGTCAAAAGAGGAGGATAGCTGGATGAGACAAGAATAAGGAAAGAGAGATACTATCCTAAATTGCTGAGAGGGAATGCCCATCACTAGGAGAGCTTTAGCCAGACAAAAAGAGCAGGTCCAAACAATGAGAAGGTCTTCATTGGATATGTCTATAAAAGTAACAGAGATCAGTCAGATGTTGGCGACTGAATTCAAAAAACTAAGATCAGAGTTTACAACAGAAATGAGAGAATTAAAAGGAGAAATTAGGACAGATATCAAAAAACAATTAGATTTCTTTGGTAGTCGGTTAGAGGTTGTGTCAAAAGATATCTCTAAAATAAGTAAAGATTTACAGGGTCTACAAGATAGCACAGAAAAATTAGAAAAGAGAACAAAGTCAATAGAAGCCAGATTAGAACGGGAAGAAAACTACAAAGTAATTCAGGAGTCAAGATTTAGGTTGAAGTGTATCAAAATAAGGGGTCTAGAAGAACAGACAAATGAGGATCTAGTTAATAGAGTGATACCGGCACTCGCAGAATTCCTAGGATGGGAAAATGATCAGATGGATTTAGAAATTGATAAACTTTATCGCATCGACTCCTGGATTGCAAAAAAAAAAAAAAAATTCCCAGAGATATTGTTGTGTACTTCACCAGGGAACGAACCAAAGATTTGATTATCCAGAAAAATTTTAGGGAACAACTGAGAATAGAAGGGCAACTGGTCAAGATATTTAAAGATATACCAATTCAAATAATAAAAAAAAGAAAAGAATACGCCTTCCTGACACACGTATTGAGAGATAGGAACATATCTTATAAGTGGAATAAAACAGAGGGTGTAACCTTGACTTATAGCTATAAAAAATTTGTAATTAACACATTGCCCAAAACTAAGGAGTTCCTATTCAAATTACAGGGACAAAGGAAGGGGGACAGGGAGGAGGAAGAAGTGCAAAAGACAAACAGAAAAAGAGGATAACAGAGAGGAGAATGAATCGCATTTAGAGGTAGTAAAGAGGAAAACCCAAGAAATCACAAACAGTAAGAAGGGATTCCACCTTCAAAGAACAGATAGGAAATATAGAAACAGTCAGAGGGGAAACCAGGAGGAGAGAAATAGAAATAAAGAAAGGGATGAGGATAGAAGTCAGGACATAGGGGAGAGATCAGATTTAGAGATAGATTCAGAGGAAACGTCTGAGATAGAAGTAGAGGCAGAAGAAGAAGAATTAGAGGGAGCAGTGGGAGGCACAGATATACAGAACTGAAATTGTATAAAAACTATAAAAAGGAGAAGTGAATTAATAACTAAATAATTAATAAAAATTCTGGAAAAATAATAAACCTAAATCTTACCACTGAAAAATGGCGCTTAAGCTGATATCTTGGAATGTGAATGGGTTAAACTCACCACTGAAAAGGAAAAAAGTATATCATTATCTAGAGAAACGAAGAGCAGATATTATTTGTCTCCAGGAGACACACATAAAGACTCTAGATCAAAAACTACTGAGGAATAGAAAACTTGGTACATTACATGCAACTGATGGAAATAAAAAGAAAAGAGGTGTGGCCATTTATGTTAAGTCTAAGTATGAATCAAAAACAGTATTTAGTGATCTAAATGGATCCTATTTGGGTATAGAAGTGAAATTACAGGGGACAAAAACACTATTGGTGGGAGTGTATGGTCCACAAAACAATAAGAGTCATTATATAAAGAAATTGTTAAATACATTATTAGAATTCAGTTATGATAATTATATCATAATGGGGGACTGGAATGGAGTTATGGACTCAGAAATAGATAGATCACATCAAAAGGAAAGACATCAGAAAAAGGGCCAGCTACCTTTAGCAATTCAAGAAATGATGGAGCACTTAAGCTTAATAGACATTTGGCGTCTTAAACACGGGAACGAAAGGGATTATACATTTTATTCAGACCGATTTAAATCTTGGTCAAGAATTGATATGTTCCTTATCTCTAAAAACCTCATCCGAGAAGTTAAGCAAGCAGATATACTGCAAAGAATAATCTCGGATCATTGGCCTATAAGTCTGGAGCTGAGAAATACCGAACGGCAGTTTAAGTGGAGATTCAACGACATTTTATTAAAAGACGAGGCAATAGTAAACAAGATTAAAAAATATCTAGATCTATTCTTCAAGGAAAATACGGATAAAGGAACAGCATGGAATACTGTCTGGGACGCCGGTAAATCGGTGATAAGAGGAATAATAATGCAACAAGAATATATAACGAGGAAAAAAAGAAAGAACAGAGAAAAAGAGCTCCTGGAAAAAATATTACAAAGTGAAAAAGATGTTAAATTTGACCCAAAGAATAAAAAATTGAGAAGTGAATTGGCGGAACTGAAGAGGAATTTAGATGCAGAGATGACATACGAAATTGCGAAGAAACTGAAGTATCTGAAGTATAACTGTTTTGAACACGCCAATAAGCCAGGGAAATGGCTTTCATACAAATTAAGAAAGGAGGCAGAAAAGAAATTGATAACGGAAGTAATGTTGAATGGTCAAAAGTATACCCAACAAAAGGATATAATGAATGTCTTTTATGACTTCTACACGAAATTATACCAAAAACATACTACTACTAAGGATACTAAAAAACAAATAGAGAATTATCTAGAAAAGGCCAATATAGAAGAAATTGGAATAGAACAGAGATTGGAGTTAGAGAAGCCAATTACTAAAGAAGAAATAAGGGAAGCAATAAGAGGTATGAAGGTTGGGAAGGCACCGGGACCTGATGGGTTTACAGCAAGCTTCTATAAAGTGTTTGAAAATGAATTAATTAACCCATTGTACAGGACATTTAATGAAATAAACCAGCAGGGGTGTCCAGAGTCCTGGCATAATGCCGACATAACCTTAATTCTGAAACAGGAAAAAGATCCCCTGTTACCGGAGAGTTATAGGCCGATATCGTTGCTAAATGTAGATTATAAAATCTTTGCCAAAATTTTATCAGAAAGACTGAAAAAGATATTGTCGACATGGATTCAGCAAGACCAAAATGGATTTTTGCCTAATAGACAAATTAAGGATAATATCAGGACAGTCTTAAATATTATAGAGATGTATGAGAAAAAACTCGCTATTGTATTGTTGGATGCCGAAAAGGCGTTCGACAATATAAGGTGGGATTTCATGACATCAATATTAGAACGAATGAATATTGGAGAGAATTTTCTCAATTGGATTAAAAGAATATACCAAAACCAATATGCTCAAGTTATTGTGAACGGTGAAAGATCCAAACGGTGTCAGGTTGAAAGAGGTACAAGACAAGGTTGTCCTCTTTCTCCTCTACTCTTTATAATAGTAATAGAAGTGTTAATGAAGGAAATAAATTCAGATTCAGAGATACGTGGCCCAAAAATCCATGGCAAAGAGTTTAAACAGAAGGCCTTTGCTGATGATCTTGCCTTTTTCCTGGACAACCCAACTGAAAACATACAAAAATTATTAGACAGAATTGAAGAATTTGGCCAATTAGCAGGGCTGAAGATAAATAGAGAAAAAACATCTATTATAACCAAGAATCTAAGCAAGACAGAAGAAAAAGAGTTGGTTAATAAATTGAAGTTAACAGTAGTAAAAAAAGCAAGGTATTTAGGGGTGGAAATTACAAATAGTAATGCAGACCTTTATGACAACAATTATGTGAAAACTTGGAAAAATATAAGAAAGGATCTGGAAAGGTGGAAAACCTTAAATCTTTCTTTTTTTAGGAAGGATTGCTGCGATAAAAATGGTGGTGCTCCCCAAGATGATGTACCTTTTTCAGAATCTTCCGATTTTAACATCAGATATACCCTTTATATCCTGGAATAAAGATTTAGCAGATTTGATATGGGCTGGGGAAAAACCCAGAATCAAGAGGAAGATATTGTGGGAAACGCAAGATAGGGGCGGAATAGGCCTTCCCGATCTGAGATTATATTATCACGCCTGTGCGTTAGTGTGGATTATCGATTGGATAAAATTAGAAGATGATCAGTTGTTACAACTAGAAGGCTTCAATCTCAGATATGGGTGGCACGCCTACCTATGGCATAATAAATCTATGGTACATAAAGAGTTTACCCATCACTATGTAAGACGCGCCCTACTGAGAGTTTGGCAGATTTATAAGAGAAAACTATATTTCAAATTGCCCCTTTGGATTTCCAATCATGAGGCTTTTTATAAAAGGGAAAACCCAAATAAGGGGAATTGGTTGACCTACAAGAAAATACTGAAAAAATCAGAGGGGGAATTGCAGATGAAGACCCAGGAAGAGCTGAGGGATGAAGGAGTCCAATGTCACTGGTTCCTTTATCGCCAGCTACATGAGAAATTTAAGTTAGATATCAAAACGGAAGGGATTGAATCAGAGGAGGGAGAATTTGACAAGATTCTATATGGGGAAAGATCCAAATTGATCAGGAAAATATATAATTTGATATTGAAAATTAGCATGGAACCTGATGCAGTGAAAAGTTATATGATTAAATGGGCCCAGCAAATAGGTCGTGAAATAAAGATAGAGGACTGGGCTAAGGCATGGAATGTTAACATCCGATTTACAAGAAGCTATAGGCTGAGAGAAAACTTCTATAAAATGTTAAATATGTGGCATCTCACCCCCGTGAGATTGGCAAAGATATATAAGAATATGTCAAACACATGTTGGAAATGCGGCCAAGCCAAGGGCACGTATATGCATGTTTGGTGGTCATGTAATAAAACAAGAAAATTCTGGAAGAGAATACATGACCTAATCGCGAAAAGGTTGAACATAGATATTCCATTCGACCCGGAACTGTATTTATTAAATATGCTCCATAGGTTACGCCCTTGTATATGCAGGAAATATTGGAGGGTACTATTATATGTGGTAACGGCGGCAAGACTAACGCTTGCTCAAAAATGGAAGAGTAAAGAACTCCCAACAGTTAAGGATTGGATAAGGAAGATGAAGGAATTCTATGAAATGGAAAGGTTATCCATAATGATAGACGATAGAAGAACATGGGATGATCTTGTGGGTTGGGAAGAGATAGTTAATTTAAAGGAAGACCCAAAGGAAGACTAACTGAGCAGAAAGAGGGAAAATAATAAGTTTTAAAAAAAGTGATTAATAGGCTAATCAACAAGATAGCTAAAATAATTAACCAAGGAGAGTAATTAAGGTCGAGTAGAACAAGTTTAAGTAGAAATGTAGGATTAAGGGATTGTATAAGTAAATTCTGGAGGTCTGGAAACAAGGAAGTCATTGTGAATTGGTGTAGGTGTTTTTTATGTTTTTTTATGTTATGGAAAATTTTGATGAAGTAAGATAGGTGTGGTAATTATAGAGGGAGTATTATGTAAGGGATGAAAGTGATTGTGGTCGATTTTGTGTCATGTGTTTATGTATATATAGGTACTATAAGTGTATTAGAGGTTGTGTCATATCATGGAAATCCTTAATAAAAATCACTATAAAAAAAAACATTTATTTGGCCTGCCAGGAGACAGAAACAACTGTCTGTTACAATCCTAATACATCACATACATTCTGGAGGGATCCTGATGTCATGAGTTCAAATGAACTCACCCAGCCAGAAGACAACCCTCACCCTAGAAACCTATTATGTGCCCAGCTAGCTCAGTTGGTAGAGCATGAAGCTCTCACCACTGTCCTGAATAATATTGTGTGCTGTGAGCTACTTGAGAGTCTCAGTCCCATGATCCTGGTTGGTCCAATAAATCAGCTACTGGTCAGACTGCCACCCTGACCAAAGTTCCTGTTTCCTCTACATGTACAGCAAAACATAACATGAGCCTTAATTTGGTATTGGTATCCATGGCAGGGACAGTGATTCCCTAGGGTTGCTCTGCCTTAAAATTGTTAGATACACTGAAAAAAGCCACACACTCCAACACACTGTCTTTTCTGAATCATGGGCAAAAATGTCAACAACTTTTCATGTTCCTGAGCTTACAAGAAATCTGTTTGTCACATTTGCTGAAAAGATAGCTGAAGCTCTGCATGTTAATAACCGTTATATCTGTGTGACACCTAAACTAGAGACCAATAGCCCTGGGAGGTGACTGAGTTAAATGTCAGTGAATTTTATCAAAACAAAACAGATGTTGTTTCACCCCATAGTCAGTAGATGCTCAAAACCACCATTGTCAACAAAAGGTGTGTTCAGAAAATTAACCTGTCTGCCCCAGAAATAGGACAGGTCCCTTTTGATATCATGACTCAGACAGATCCCAGGTTTGCTCAGTCAAGCTGGCCTAACTAGTCTGTAATCCTGTAACCTGAGGCCAGATGCTGTAGTTCAACCTGAGTATCAGTCATGATATATACCTGAACCTGACGGGCTGTACTGAATTTGTGGTCAGTATGCTCATTCTGAATTCCTGAATCCTGACACAGGGACCTGTACCTTAAATAAAATCCAACTGTCCTTTTCCTGATTCCCTTGACAGACAGTGAGCATTTGAGACACCTAGTCCACAGCTGAAAAAATAGAGCATCCATTAAAATTGGGGAATGAAAAAAATCATTGACAAAATAGTTAAACTGACACATTTAAAGGTTTGAGATTTTGTTTACATCTGGTGAAATTGAGAAAAAAAAATGGTCTCTACTGATAAATGAGACTCCATCCTCCCTTCAGGAAAATGAAGTCTCAAAGGGGGGAATGAGAGGGTCTGTCTGTATTGATTTCCCAAAAGTTTCTTATATTGAGTCTGTAGAGCAAAAGACCTAGTCTGCCAAAATATGTCTGTGTCAGAGAAAGCTGAGAGATATAACTATACTTGCTCCAGCTTGACCAAAAACCCAGAAACAAACATAGTATGGTTTGTCTTGTTTATTAGAATCAGAAACAATGGGTCATTCAGCTTAGAAAGTGTTATCTTCTTCTGGGCACATTGCCCAATTCAGCTGTCTATATTTAAAGTATCAAAATACTTTACAACAGCATGGCAATTTATGCCCTGTTACTCTTTGCTAGCAAAAAATAAAAGTCATCTGAATACAATAGAACCTTGACTTTGAGATTTCCTTATGATTACCCAGATAGACATTAACACTGTGACTGTTGTTTACAAGTAGCTATTCACTTTCAGAACAGTTTAATAATAGCAATATATTCAACAATCTTCTATCCAAGATTTTCATCATCCACAGTTCTGTTGAGTTCATAGATCATAGATTCATAGAGTTGGAAGAGACCACAACAGCCATTTAGTTTAACCTCCAGCCCTGCAAGAAGACACAATCAAGACATTCCCAACAGATGGCTATCTAGCCTTTATTTAAAAACCTCCAAAGAAGGTGACTCCACAGCACAGTCCACTGTTGAACAGTTCTTTCCGCCCCCCCCCCCGGAAGTTCTTCCTAATGTTTAGATTGAATCTCTTTTCCTGTAATTTGAATCCATTACTCCATGCCCTAGGCTCTGGAGCAGCAGAAAACAAGCTTGTTCCATCCTCAGTATGACATCCGCTCAAGTATTTAAACATGGCTATCATGTCACCGTTTAACCTTCAGTGAGATGTATTCTGGACCCATCACTCCAGATGATGAATCAGATAAATGCAACAGTCAGGAGTGCTTGTTATTAGCTTCGGCTGATATGCCAGCTGCACCCTTTCCTGGAAGTCGGGGATCTTGAAACCGTGGTACATGCTCTGGTAACCTCCCGTCTTGATTTCTGTAATGCACTCTACCTAGAGCTACCCTCGTGCTTGGTCTGGAAACTTCAACTAGTACAGAACATGGCAGCCAAACTGGTCTCGGGTACATCTAGAAGAGACCATATAACACCAATCTTAAGATCACTCCATTGGCTGCCCATTAGTTTCTGGGCCCAGTACAAGGTGTTGGTTATCACCTTTAAAGCCCTAAATGGTCCAACCTATCTTTGGGACCACCTCCTTCCATATAATCCTCCAGGATGATGAAGTTTTCTGGAAGGAATTTGTTACAACCTTTAAAAACTAGGCTTTCTTTGACCTCCCACAGGGCCTTTTCAGCTATTGCTCCCAGATTATGGAACGGCCTGCCTGATGAGATCCATCACATTACCACCCTAAATAGCTTTTAAAAAGCTCTTAAGATGGATCTCTTCTGGCAGACCTTTCCTGAATAGATACTTGGCCATCAAAAAAGGAAATCTAGCTTGTCCTGATCTCGCCACAGCCACTGTCCATTGTTTATTTTTATTTTTTATTTTTGTATTTTTTAAAGTATGTTTTAATTCTTAAATTATTTAATTGTATTTTAAGGGGGGTGGGATTGAGGGTTTGGATGTATATTTTAATTGTTGTAAGCTGCCCTGATTGCATTTGGTAGAGGAGCGGAATATAAATAAAATTTTATTATTATTATTATTTGCAAAGGATTCGAAGTATAAAATGTTCATGCTGAAAACAAAATTTCCTAACTCATATAACTAGCATGACAAAAAGAAGTCTAGGATCTAAGTAGGGAAGTTTTTTCTCCCCCACCTCTGCTTATTTTGCAGAGCAGCATACAATCATATGATTTCTATAACTGAATCCTGAATTAGTATGGTTTCCAGGGGAGCTGTACTAAATTACTCTTTTGACTGTTAGATCAGCAATGTCACAGAAGCAGGAAAAATAAAATAGATCATGCCTATGTGGAAAACTAACACATCTGCCCCAGAAGCTCACTGGAATATGAGCAAAGCCACAGTTAACCCTACCAGCTAGATGAAGACTCAAAGGTTATGACCTAATACCTGGGAAGGCTGAATTAAAACGGTTGGGGCTCTCCAGCAATTGAAAAATAGGACATTCCTTTGTGTGGATGTCTGAGCTATTTTAGAAGTGGTGCCATAGAAATTAAATGAATGAATGAATGAACGAACAATTAATAAAATATGAAGTACAACAGACAGCAGCACAGAAATCCTTCTATATTCTAATTTTAGTCCTACCATTTCAGTGAGACTAAAGGCCTGATCACATGTATATTACTCAGCCACTCAGGTAACATATTAAACGTTAATGATAATAAAAGCAATCCTTTGCAACCCATTGGCAAAAGAACACACAGAACATGCCTCCCTCCCTCACTCTCCCCACTCTCTCCATGTTTGTAAGATATCCTTAAAGCCACAAAGAAATGCAGTCTTTGGACCCAGCAGTAAGCTACAAGAACCAGTCCTTTGCAAAATATCCCAAAATATCCCAAAATCACTAATCTGCATGCCCACTCAGAAGTAAAAGTAAGCTCCACAGTACACATAAATTTCATTTATTTATGTCTGTTCAGAAATAAGAAAAAGTAGGAACATTATCAGATGTGGCAAAAATTGTGGGATTATGACATCAGGGTAGCACGAAGGGGCCCCACAATTGCATGATATCATTGTCTTTACGTTATTATTCCATGCTCCATCCGTAAAAAAGGTGTCATTTCTCATTCTTGGGACAAACCATAAATAGATCATCAATAGCACTCTTTTTGCACTATTGACTGCATGTGAAACCACATCCTGTTGTAATCATGAGATTACAGCATGAATGGGTGGTCCTCAGGTGAGAATGCAAAAATGGAGCACAAGATGCTCTTTTTATGGACTGCCCCATTTAGTTTCAATTTTTTAGGTTTGTTTCAGTGCTTGTGTGTTCATTTACTTTGTTAATTAAGGTGTTTTTTGAGTTTTAAGCACGCTCACGTCTTCTCGCAAAAAAAACCACCAAAATCTTGCCCATGCCAAATTGCTAAAGTAAACTCCTGTTCTTGAAATGCTAGTGGTCTTCATGCAATAATTCCATGGCATTTCTTTCATGTTACATGCAATAATAAGTGTCTTAGGACTTTTTCGGACAAAGGAAAAATAATCTTCCAAATATGATGGTCAACTGACGGTCAAATCTCCCAGCGATACTGCAACAGTACCGCTGGGAGAGGTGTCATGCGAAACTGACGCTCTCTAGCGCTGCAGCCTCGCAACCTGGCGAGGCTGCTAGCGTTATTTTTCCTTTGTCCGAAAAAGTCCATAATGTCACAATGTTCCCGCTATCTTCATTCGCAGACTGACAGCATTTTTAGACACTCATCTGATAATGACCTAGGTTACTCAGGTGAAAGCATGAACAGCAGAGCACATTCTGAGAGCATCCACAATCTATTTCTTTGCATAATAATCCCCAAAGCCTTTCCTTTGAAGCCATTTTTCCCCCTGTTTCACCAGTATCCTACATTGCACAGTGAAGGAATCTGAACGCAATGTTCTTAAGCTCATGAATGCAAAACAGTTGAAGTTGAGATCCACTCACTCCCGGCAGAAATTCACTTAGTCACCCATTCCCCAGGAAGAAATCCTTTCCCTCCAGGAAAACAAAAATTCACAAACTCCACACACACAGAGAGAGAGAGACTCTCCCACCCAATTCTCAGGCACATAGCCAGCTCTCTAGAATACACACACAAACTCATCTGTTGCTCACAGAAAACACGTACAAACAAACCCTTCCCACCCAGCCACCTCAGAAACAGAGCACTATTCCGCTCCTCCTGGTGCTGATGCTGCCTTGACTCCATCGCTGTGCTCCTAATTTGCCCCATCCCCATTCTTCCCCCACCCCCAGACTCACCTCATGCCTCTGCCACCTCCCCCTTATTCTTTCCACTCTGCTCCTGCATCTTCTGTCCCTTTTCTCCACTCTGTGACACCACATCTCCCTCTCTTTTACCTGACTCCTCATTGTGCCTCCCTTCCTTATTCTGCACCATGGCATGGCACCTTTCACCCTTTCACCCATTCTCACTTCACTCTCCCTTCCCTCCTACTCATTCACCTCATACACACCCCACAGTGCATTCCTCCCTTGCACTCTGCCACTCACACTGCTCACTCTGCCATCTCTCCTACTCCCTCTCTTGCCTCACCTCAAACCCTTAGGAAGCCCCTTGCTTGCTTCTTGCACACAGCAGCTTCCCCTGCTCCATCTCTTGTCTCTCCTGCTCCCTCACCTCAACTTTCACCCTTGTGGTACGCCCTTCACTTGCTTCTTGCGCTCCATCACTTGCACCATTCACTCTCCCATCCCTCCCTCACCTCCAAACCTTGCAGTTCCCCCCTCCCTTGCTTCTTGCACATTGCCAACTCTCCTGTCTCTCCTTCTCCCTCTCTCGCCTGACCTCACACCCTCACAGTGCACCCCTTACTTCCTTCTTGTACATTGTACTTGTACTTCTATCATGCGTGAAATTCCCAGGTGGACTTGTCTCTTGCAGAAAAAATTGACAGAAGAGTATCTTGATGTTTTGCCCTAATAAAAGGATAGTCTTGCCTTTTATTAAACTTGGAATCGAGGATAAATTATGGTCCAAACAGACACCAAGTGGTATGTCTAGAATCCAGGTAAAACCCAAGTACAGATGATATAACAACCCTAAACCTTCTGAAGTTGCTAAGCTAAGGAAATGTTCCAAGAATGCCCAACGATCTCTCTCTCTCTGAACTATAGTAGAGGAGGGGGAGTGTTCCAAACTGTTCCAATAAGGAATTATTGAAATGAAGATCCCACCTGATCTTGGGAGCTAAGCAGGGTCATCCCTGGTTAGTACTTGGATGGGAAACCACCAACAAATACCAGGTGCTGCAGGCTATATTTCAGAGGAAAGAACTGGCAAACCACCTATGAATATTCCCTGCCTAAGAAAACCCTATGACGTTCATGGAGTCATCATAAGTCAACAGGTGACTTGAAGGCGTGCACGCGCGCACACACACACATGATAAAGAGTCCCTGATAATGTGGAGAATGAACACTGCCATTCTCAGGGTACCCTAGGACCTAAATCCAATTGCTAGCCTGAGCCCCACAGCAGTAGGCTCATTTGATCAGTGAAAAGTATTATAAACGTCAATTTATCAAGTTTCCATTGATTCAGTGAATCTACTCTGGTTAGACTCTAGTTACAACTGGATTTAGGCATAGGTTGTATCTGGATTTATTTTACTTTATGCTTGCATTTCTTAGCTATTTTTTAAGATAGCAGTCTTACAAATATACTGCACAAAATGAAATTAGACAATCCTTCATCAACACAAAGGATTCATAAAGTCATAAATAAGTTTTCAGCTCTAAGCTAACAGTTATAGGGCTGTTTGCAGAAAAGAGCACGATGATTTATTTCATGATAATGCTCTTGGGGTTTTGTACTTAGCATCTGCAAAAAAAAAAAATTTTAAATGCCTCCCTAACTTCTTATACATGCACAAATGCCACAGGTGCTGAGGGAATAACATTGATGTTATTTTAAGAGGAGGAAGTTATTGTTCAAGAAAGCACTTTAATATAATTGTTGCAGTGATTCAATAACTTAGCTGGGCAAGCAGGAGTTAATACCAACTGAAAAATCATAACACTAATTGTTATTAATTCCTATTGATCAGAAAAATAATTTCCTGGTACTATTCAGGATGCACTTAATACAAAGAGAGAGCACAGAATTCTCCCCCACCTCTGATGTTTTATACCTCTAGTCAATGCATATAGTGAGTGGGGCTCCTTTTATACTATACAATTATAGCATTTGATATCACTAAAACTGTCATGGCTTCATCCTATGGAATTCTGGGATTTGTAGTTTGGGGAGACACCAGTGTTCTCTAGCAGGGAACTCTTGAGCATCCCCTCCCTAAACTGCAAATCCCAGATTGTAGAGGATGGAGACATGACAGTTAAACTGGTATCTAAGTACTATAATGATGCAGTTGAAAGGGGTGTGGATAGGTAAGAATATCCATTTTTCCTTCTCTGCTGAAACACAGGGGTAAAGGAATGAGCTCCCTGTAGGCTGAACACAGGGCTGGCCTGAGACTTTTGTTGCTTAAGGCAAAGACCAAGCATGGCATTCTGTTCTCATTCCATGTACAGAAGCCAATTCGGCTGCCAGTTCAATCTTAATTCAATAGTGATAATGGAAGTGCGTCTTCCAATACATCTGAGGATTCTGGTTAATGGTGGACATAACCCAAAGGATACTGTTGTTGTCTATCTCCATCTTTTGCCTGCGGGGGTTACCTCCCTCTGCCTTTTGATCACACCATCCCTATTTGTAGAAAACATTAGATGTAGGTCCGTAAGTGGAATACTGAAGGTGGAGTGGGGGCTGCCCATACAGTGCATGACAGAATTGCTAATTCACTTTCAGTATTCCACAGAGCCCTGCCTAAATACCTTAAAGGCACCAGATCCTATATGATCTTGGAAGCTAAATAGGGTCAGCCCTGGTTAGTACTTGAATGTGAGACTGCTAATGAATACCAGGTGCTGTAGGCCATATTTCAGAGGAAGAAACTTGCCTAAGAAAACCCTACGAAATTCATGGGGTTGCCATAAGTCTACAGGCAGGCAGGCACACACACACACACACTCCATAGGCAGGTGTGTTTTTTGCCTCCCATCTTGGGAGTCCTCCTAAATGTCATGCACAGAATTTGTTCACCTAACAATGAATCTGCACAGGAGATACAACCGTCATGATAACATTTATAACACATATGTAACTATAGATGTGATGATATGTGAAACCTTTGGGTATGGAACACATTTGGACATTTCCATCCTAAACATTTCAAAACTAGACTGAACACAGGTTTTGTATAGCAAAGTGCTCCACAATCTCAATTTGGGCAGATTTAAGTATTCACCACAGCCACTTCATATGTATTTCTTTAATCTTCCATTTTACTAATTCTTATAAGATAATCTTCTGAATTGAAATAATACTAAAAGGGTATCTAATGTTCTCTAAATCCAGAAAAGTTTCTAAAAGGGCCTTCAAAGCAGATGGTTTGTTTTAGTTACATAAAAACCCTGCTATCTAATCTTGTGACACAATCTATGATTTATGCATAAAAGGGTTGGCTTTTAGATATATGGGGTGAGGGAGGGAAAGAAACACAGAAAGGGAATACAGTTTGTCTCTTCTCCTAAAACATGCAAAAGAAAATATAATTTAGATGGCACAGTAAATTGCACCCAGTTTGTTATTGTTTTTCTCCAGCTGAAACAATTTACCATCTGTCACACATCAGCAGATAAATATTTTTCTACAAAAACATCTACAGTGTTGCTTATTAACACAAATTGGCAACATATTTCAACAACTATCTTTTTTTTTTTTTTTTTTGTATCAAAATGAAGTATATTTTCAACCTTATTTGCTTTAATTTTCTGCTTACTTCTTTGTCATTCGTCTTTTCTGGCCAGCCAATTCAGTATGTCAAATTTAGTCTGCAGCTCTATACACATCAGTTAAATTAACAACATTAATCTATGACATTCTAATTTAATCCATAACTGTTAGACATGATTGGCATGGGGTGTGACTAGGTGAACATTTATGTCATTTATGTCTGTAGTATAAGAATTCTGTCCATTCAAATAGATAATTGAATGGTATCTACCATCATAAAACTGTAACTGCAAATTTGCATTGTCTTACAGTTTCCTACCACAAAAATTAATTATGTATTGCTGCCTAATTAGGAAGACTTTTTAAAAAAAACTTCATAGAGGTTGCCATCTTAGAATAGCTTTGACTTCTTGACTTTTTTCCTTGGGCCCATCTATATGAGGGAATAAAATGCGGATTGGTGCACTGTAATGCCAATTTGCAGCAACTTTCATTTGTCTCCACAGTTTTTCCCTCAAAATTGCTGGTGTGCGAAGCTATCTGTGTTTGTTGTTCAAACGGGCTTACCAGCAAATCAAGATGGCAGGTGCAAGTAAATTATTTGCAGTTTCATTCTCCCATACTTGCTGCCACCAAACAGTTTAAAAAAAAAAACTAAACCCAAGGTGCAGAAGAATGATCATTTGTTTAAATGAACAAAAAAGGAAAGGCTATTTCATTGCCTCAGCGCACGGTCGCTACAGTGAAAATCCAACATGCAACTTGGTTGTCCTAACAAGCAGGAGTGAGTATTTCCCCCGCAGCTTTTTTAAAACTTGGAGAAACTCCTGAAGTCTTGAAACACGTAGTTTTTGAAGTTTTTGTGCTCCCTCCTTCCAAATACCACGATTCAACACAGGATCTCAGTAAGACAGATGGAATTCCCCACAAATTCCATGAGGATTTTTTTTTACCATCGAGACACCCCCTTTAACTCTTTTCTCTAGTTCCACCTTTCCCTTTTGTAATTAGTCAGCCACAAGCCCATGTAGGGTACACCTTGCTCCAACAATGTCTAGGGCCTGTATCTAAAAGTCCAGATACCTCTTCTCAAGTTGTGTCCCTTCCTTGAGGAAATTTTTCAAGAAGGAGACTATGTCCAGAAATCCAGCACCCCTCTTCCTCCCTTCCCTGGATTCCCTCCAGGCTCATTTTCAGTGCAACATGAGGAATGGAGAAGGTTGGTTCTTTAGGTAGAGAAGGCTGGTTCCTCATGGGGGTCAAACTTTGTGGATACATACTCCGGGGGCTTCTGAACACTGAAGATCCATTGAGCATTCATGATTCAAGGTCATGAGAACCCTCTCTGTCACATATTTCCCTAATCATTAAAGTAAAAAGGAAGGAGCATCTAAACTAGAAGGTGTTCTGTTGGGACGCTGGTGTATTTTGTTGGCGTAAAGTGGGGAAGAACCAGCCTGATCCATGGCCAGGATACACTGAATGGCATTTCCTGGCTTGTGTAGATAAGCCATCAGTCTTCTTGAAGATAAGATGCATGGGTGCATTAAAATGTTTCTTTGAAGGTATTGTTACTCTAAGAGGTGGGGGTGCTTTAGAGCCTCACCCGTGATGCCAAAATCTCTATTATTATCTGGGGGAATTATGAACTCAAACCAAAGCCTGTGAGAAGAGAGTAACTTTGGGAATCTTTTCACCTATATATACCAGTACTAACTGTAGAGAGCACTCCAGTTAAAGTGAAGCACAGGGGATACGCTAGCATACAAAACATATACTCTTAAGAACCATAAAAGGCTTTTGGAAAGAAAGGCAGGGTGGTTGGATAGTGTGAGGTCCAGGAAGATAGGATTATAGTTACCAGTCTTGAAGAGAAGAGTTCCATGCAGCTTTCTTGCCATTATATTTCCAGACACAATTTTTTGTTTTTGCTGGTGTAGACAAGCCCTTAGATTGGTGGAAGGCTGGCTAGCTAGCTAGCTATATTCTTGATTTGTAGTCACCAAATGAACATTGATTTGTAGTAGAATCAGACAAATAAAAATAAATATTCTCTAACAGTGTGGTTAACTTTTGGAATTCACTGCCATAAGCCCCAGTACAGTAATGGCTTCTAGTTTAGATTCCCCTCCTCAGGGAAGGTACCCCCAGAAAAGCCATGTGATCCGCATGTGCATGTGTGTTTGCGGGTATGTATGTAGCCTTTCCTCCTCAACTCCTCAGTGGCAGCTTACTTGGCTGGATTCCCCTCCGCAGGGAAGGTACTCCCAGGAAAGCCATGGGATCCGTATGTGTGTGTGTGTGTGTGTGTGTGTGTGTGAAGCCTTTCCTCCGCAACCCTCTGTGGGGGTCTGGCAGTGGCTTGCTCAGCCAGATTCCCCCAGGGAAGGAACCCCTAGGAAAGCTGCACCATCCGTGGGTGTGTGCCTCTGTGTGTATGTGAGAAGCCTTTCGGCCTCAATCCCTCCTCAGCTTTCCGCAAATACACAAAGCTGCGAAAAAGAAAGCCATGAATTCCAAGGGACGACTGTATTTTTTTTTAAAGTGCTGTATTAGGCCCTTCCCTGGCTTGCTCCATCTGAGCCTCAGGGGTCATTAGGACTAGCCAGGTGTAGAATGGGGCAAATGCCCTGCATTGTTTGGACTGCAGGGCTCTCAGACAGGGGCAGAATGAAGTAAATAGCTCATGTAGATAAGGCCTAAATTATGCTAATAAAAAAAAATCTGGAGCATGTGTACCATTCAAGCTTCAAAGTGCAAAACTATCTAATTTTTATTTCCAGCTATTTGTCTATTTCAGTTTTCATTTCTTCTCATAAGAGAGAGTGAAAATATGGTTGCTACAACACAAGCATCTCCAAACCTGAGACCTAGGGTGGCCCCTGGTGATGTCATTAAGCATCATACATTAAGCATCAACCATAATTGCTCAGAGCACGTAATGCAAATAAAAAAGCACAAAGTCTACCAAATGAAAAAATATTTCTGTGGTTGGAAATTAAGTTTTACAAGCTCTACACAGAAGAAAAACAATTTTTCCCAGCTCTGTTTTTAACACTGTCACAAGCACTGATTTTAGAAACACTGATAGTTATAATCCAACCAAAGAAAGTTTTCCAACCTCTGATTTGAACAGAAAGAAAACCAAACTTTTTCTTTTTTTAACACCTTTGCAAGGACTGCTTTTAACAACACATAGGGTTGTAAACAAACCATAGAAAGTATTCTTAGCTCTACCTTGAAAAGGAAAAGCAAACTTTTCCTACATCTCCTTTTAACACTTTTGCAAGGTGAATGTTAACATATGGAAGTTGTAGTCCAACTAAAGAAATTTTTCTAAGCATAAGGAAAGTTTTCCAAATTATGCTTTTAATGTGTTGTATTATATAATGTTATGTAATGTATGTAATGTTATGTAATGTATTAAGTGTGCCCTACTGGCCACATGTTCCTTTTCGTGTTTTTACAGTCAGGTTATAAGGGAATACTATACGACAATCCGTTGCACTATGCTACTTGTGATGTCCAGCCAGGACTGTTTGAATCTCCCCCGCATTTTCCTTCATTTAGTTCAGGCCTTAGTATGTCTGAGCATAGGAATGTTTCATTGTATTAGAGTTGTGGGAGGAGCTGAAGAATTCCCCTGCATTTTTCCAGGTTTGGTTTGTCCCTTCCCAGCAAGCTCTGTTTAGCTAGAAGTTTCTTAGTTTTTTGCTCAGTCTTTGCTGTGAGCTTGCAGGGAGCTGTTTTATTGGTGGCAAACAGGCCCAGACCGCCGGGAAAGGCATTTCTTACACCATTTAGCCAAATTAGTTACCAACAACCAATAAGTCAAAGGAATCGGGAGCTGAAAGACCCTGCACCAGCTCCACTGAGTGAGGAGATCAAACCCAGATAGATGACACCGTGAAGATTGATGAAACTCAAACTGTAAAGTACCTTTTATGTCAAGCTTTTAGAGCTAAGGAGGAGAAAGCCCTTTACTTTTGTTCTTTAAAATAAACTTACTCCATTTTTTAACTTTATATTCAGACTCAGAGCCTTTTTGGGTAAAAGAGTTTGGTCTCACCAGGGTACTGGCATTGCACGCCTAAACCTGCCACCACCTTTAGTTGGGTGTGTCTTCACACTACTGTAATAGTTTCGGCAATGAATTGATTCTGATCACATGATGTCACACACACACACCCTTTCAGGGCTCGTATCACTGGTTGTGAGCCTCAGAAGTGCTACTTTTCATTCACTTGGCATGAATGAAATTAATTCTGATGTAAAACCAACAAATTTTAATAAACTTCCGCAATTGCCACGAGATGATGTGAGGACACGTAGCAGGAGTGGACATGTGTCATGATGGAGTTACATCATGCTGCCTTAAGATGCAACTCCCATCATTCTGCTAGAGAACTAGAACTCCCTGTGTCTGTAAACAGATTGTCTTGCCAGCATAGTATGAGGTAAGAAAAGCGTTAATGGGAAGGGTCTAAGAACCACCTTCACAGAGCTAATGAGATGACATCATTACCATAACACCATGTGATTGGACTGACCAATTACAGCTTTAAGCCTGGAAAATCTGATGAGGATTTAACTGCTTTTGTTTGAAACCAGTGTGTGAGATTGGGAGAGACTCTGGAGAAAGATGTAAGAAAACAAAGACTGCTATGCTGGTAGAGCAAAGCCATTCCATCCCTGGCTTGAGCTCCCAGCAGCCTGAATAACATCTCAAGGCAACAAACTGCAAGTATTTAGTAGAGATTAGGGCCTGTTTAGTTGCGTTAGGGAATTCTTTTTAATTTCTTTACTTTGGTTGAATGTAGCTAAATTAGCAACTGAATGTAACCTGAGTAATGTAATGCTTTGATCTTGATACTCTGTATTGCTATCACTTTCAGCCTGCCTGCCTGAGGTAGGGGAGAATCCTGCCTCATGTGAGATTGCATGACTACTTCTCTTGAATAAAGTAAATTTATTAATCTTCCTATACTGATGCTTACCACGTGCTTTGCTCTCAACTATGCTACTGTGAGCCTCCTCTGGGGTTAGGAGGAGGGAGTTAGTTGATTCTATAGTGGCAAGAAACGCCACTGATTATTATAGACTACACACAACTTCCCACTGCATTGTGCGTGAGAAAGGGGGGGCCAAGGGGAAAGAACCCCCCCCAGTTTAACTCAGTGGGTGGTGGTGGCTACTGGATGATTTTGGGATCTGTAGGGAGCATCCTGGAGTGAGGATACTCAGGACTAACCCTACAGGGAGGGCTAACCTGGGATTCCTGGGAAGTGAACCCAGGTTGAACCCTTGACAACATGCTCTACTGTGCCCCCAATTCTCCGATCTTTTGTTCCTGCTGCTTCCCTGCCATTCGACTTCCAGTGAGCTTCCTGCACATCTCAAATGAGTGTATTCACTCAGAAGTGTGGGGGAGGACACAGCCGCAGGGGGTGTGCCTGGAAGTGAAGGCAAGCAGAGGGGGTGTCATGCCCCATGAGCCTGATGAGGCTATAGAGTCAGAGGAGGAGGAGGACATTGCAGGGAATGGCCCTAGGGACCCTGGCACAGGTTTATCTACACCTGTGCCAGCAGGGAACCCTGCCAACCTAGAGGCTCGAGTAGAGGAAGAGCCTGGTCCAAATGGGTTGACATCAGTCCCATAAGAGAGTCCTGCCCACTCAGATAAGGACAAAGAAGAAGAGAGGGACTTACCTCCACCATCGTATACCCAGCAGCGAGCTCAAAAGGAAGCTCAAAGCAAATCTCTCAGACTTTATGAAAAAAACCTGCTCATTAAGAAACACCTGGCAAAGCCTTAATTGCTTTATATATGCTGGGAGAGGTGATGGAGGCTTTGTCAGAGATCAACTGATCTTCCTAGTGAAAGTTTCCTGCTGATCTCAGTGCCTGGATTCCAGTTATCTTTATATACCCAGCAGTGAGCTCAAAAGGAAGCTCAAAGGAGGTCTCTGAGAATGTATGAGAAGAACTTGCTCATTAAGAAACACCTGGCAAAGCCTTAATTGCTTTATATAGGCTGGAAGAGGCAATGGAGGCTTTGTCAGAGATCAACTGATCTCCCTGGAGAAAGCTTCCTGCTGACTTCGGTGTCTGAATCTTTGCTGCCTTGACTTGTGCCTTGACCTTGGACTGTTCCTGACTACCCTGTTGCCCGATCCTGCTGACTCACGGACCGACTTCTGGACAACGCTACCTTCTGTAAGCCTTGACCTTTGGACTGTATTCTGGATTCTTCTCTGAGTGCCTTCTTGTCTGTATTGCTGCTTCTCCAAGAAACAGAAACTTGCTTGTTCTGAACTTTATCTGGCTCTCCCTAATTAACTATCACTGAGGCTTGGCTGTTTTCCCAGCCTTTGTTTATCCTGCTGGCATTTTGAGTTGCTTTCCCAGACAGGTTTTTAAGCTGAGAGATACAACATTGGTCTATTTTTAATGTCAAAGAAACAGAATGTTAATTTTGCTATATGCTCACATTACAAGAGGAATGGAGGAAAAACATAATTACATCCATCCAGATTTTCTGCCTAGATGGTGCAGCAATATACAGTTGCTATTATATGGCATAGTTCTATGTTTGCTTTGTTTTTGGAAAACATTCAGTAAGGGTGTAATAGGCTGAAGCTGCTAATTTTATTAACATAACTGCTTTCTGACCATTCATTTATCTGCCAGTAGTATGCCCCACATTAATTGTTCTATAATAATCTTCCTTTTGAAAATATTTGACAGAGAAAATTGTGAACTGCTAACATTCCGTTGAGAGCTTTTGTGAAGTTGATAAAATGATAGCAGTGTCTCACAAAAAAGAACCACATAGTGCAGTTCACTATACTCTATAACCTTCTAAGGCTGAACTATTTGTTTATTTATTTATTAAATATTCTGTCTTCCTCCCAGTACAAGACCTAAAGCAGCTTACAGCAAATTAAAACAAAAAATGCAACTAAAATCTATTTGATACAAAAGTTTAAAAGCCATTAAATACATAATTCTTTCAAAAAACACAGAATTAAAATGATCTAGAGACACATTAAAACATGGTAAAAAACCAAAACAGTGCAAGCACTTGGCCACAATTCCTGAAAGCAGCTATGGATAGTTGACTATTGTTGCTATGTGCTGAAATAACTAAAGCTATTTGTTATACAGTACTTTTGGCCTCTTATATGAAATAAAATGAGTTCTTACCAATGTGTCTGGGAGAAGAACATACCATGCCTTTAGACAGGATTGAATTCAGACAAACACTAGAATTCTATCTCAAAGATGCACCTGCAGTAGGATTTAGGATTAGGGACAAGACTCTTCTGCCAGCTGACCTTAAAAATCTGCCCACCAGACAATCTGCCAGCAGAACTGCTTCACTTTCTGAAATCTTCTGAGAGAAGAGCCCCAAAAGGGGAACAGAGAATGGGCAGGGCAAAGGAGGAGCCTGGTTACACCATATCCAATCCTCCTCTGCCCCAGGGTCATAGCCACAATGGTGCCACAAAGTCAGGCCTGGGACAGTCCTAAATACTTTCCAATGCACCCATTTGGGAAAGGGCTTGGATTCATCCCAGCCTCAGCTGGCTTACTATTAGTTTAACTGGTCCTTGCCCATCTCCACTAGTTAGGACTGTACTCATATCACATCATAATTCACAGAATATACATACGATTGTTGTTTTGTCTCAGCAGGTTACTTTGGCTTGGTTAGAGAAGACAATGGGGAAAAAATGTCATTGCAGACATTGTTTGCTTGCTTGTATGGGGAAAAAAACCACTGTACATCGCAGAAGGCTGCTTTCCATGTGAGGAGAATGACAACAGAGAGAGGCAGGGCTAGTATAAGCCCCCTCCTCATATGTTTATTTTACAAGAGTTTTGAAAGTGTATATATATATATATATATATATATATATATATAATTTGGGACAATCTGACAGCCATGTAAAGTCTGGAACAAAACAAAACCTAGGTTAGATTCAACCAAACTAGATCCTAGTCACCCCTGAGATGGAAGAGACCTCAAGGACCATCCAGTCCAACCCCCTGCCATGCAGGAATACATAATCAAATCATTCCCAACAGTACCCAGCTTGTGGGGGCAAGCAGCTAATACACACCGGAAACTGCTTAATGTAGCATAGCTTGTGTAAATTACTATTGCTTAGCAATTTGTAAGCCACTCTGATAGCCATTGTGGCTAAAGAGCAAGGTATAAGTACCAAATTAAATTAAATTAAATTAAATTAAATGGCCATCTAGCCTCTGTTTAAAAACCTCCAAAGAAGGAGATTCCACCACACTCTGAGGCAGTGTATTCCACTTCTGAACAGCTCTTACTGTCAGGAAGTTCTTCCTAATGTTTAGGTGGAATCTCTTTTCCTGTAGTTTGAACCCATTGCTCTGTGTCCTAGTCTCTGGAATAGCCAAAAACAAGGTTGCTCCATCCTCAGTATGACATCTCTTCAAATATTTAAACATGGCTATCATGTCACCTCTCAACCTTCTCTTCTCCAGACTAAACATGCCCAGCTCCCTAAGCTGCTCCTTATAGGGCATGGCTTCCGGAACACCCACCATCCTGGTTGCCCTCCTCTTTTCAGGACCAAGCTGAACCTCCATAGCTCAAAGTTTATCTGGACACGTTTCAGCTTCTCAATATCCTTCCTGAATTGTGGTGCCCTTATTTGTTTCAGCGTTTAATGCTTATCCTTCTTAAGATGGACGCATTTAAAAAATGTGAATTACTCTTATTTTTAAATAAGAATTTCTAAATATTACTGAAAATTGCAATAAGTCACAAGGTACCCATGCCAGAACCACAACCTACATGACAGCTTGTAATGAATACACAAAATATAGGCTGGCAATTCTGGTCAGCAGTTACAAGATCATAAACTGGATTTACAATATCATAGCTTCTGGGGATTCCCAACAGTTATAATCCTTCAAACCTATCTTTGCAGCCAAATAATGCCCCAAGTGAAGCACTTCCAAGGCACTGGAGATTAGGGAGCCAGGAAATGATGTCTGCAGCACTCTCTCAATTGCAGGGCAAGCTGGGACAAACGGTTGCGACAAGGACCCTAAGCAATCTCTCTAGCTGCCTATTCTCGAAGTATCCCGTGACCAGGACAGCACTGCAGACATCATTTCCTGTGTTAAGGCACTGACAGACTCGAAAGGTAGTTAGGAAGGACATCATCAGATGTAACTATCTTGATGGAGCTCTTTCATCACAGTTACATTGACAATGCAGAATCTTGACTTTCATGTATTGTATGCAAATGGTGGAAAGTGCAGTATCCAAACTGTAGTATGTGGGGAAATAATCATTGTAATGTAAAAGCAATCTTGTGTACCTCATTCACAATCTTAGATAAGTCTAGGGTTTTTCCCTGCATGCATTTGTTTTCCCAAAATTCCCTTTCTCTTATTTCACTGGGCACTTCCAGCCAACTGGAGTGCTTGGTCATTCAACACATGACCTAATTTGAATTTTATTGCTTTTGTGTAACTTGCCCCCTTCTGAATCTGACTCTCCATGAGAATGGATGTATCTTAAGCTTTCCTGTAACCATGCCATGATGCATCGGAACCCAGCCCACGGCTGTAGGCTGAGTGAGTTTTTATTACCTAAATACCTTTAGTTAGGGACCTTTTCTTAAGTTTGTTTTAGTATGTAGATTGAGATTGATATACCTTCAGTAAACTTTGTTTTGCATTTTTAAACTGACTCCTTTGTTTTGTAATGAGTCTAATTTAACTGGGAGGATCCCAGATCTCTTGAATACACTTTTAAATGATAATAGAGCTTACAAGTCTGCATCTTAAGCGCACTCTGCATAAAGCATGAAGTCAAAAGTGACTGAATGATTTTTAACTTTTTAAAGAAATAATTCTTGTTGTTTTTAAAGGACTAGATCCTGCAATTTTTTAATACAATTTTATTTTTAGACTCATTACCTTCCCACACAAACAGCAGAACCATATCTTGGAAATACAACATTTGCCCTCTGTGTAACAAATAGACAACAATTGGGAAAGAACTTGGAAAGTGCAATATAATTGTCCCTCCACATTCACAGGAATTAGGTCCGTGAGACCCCCACGAATGTGAAAAAAATGTGAATAATAACTAGGTCACGCCACTGCCCTCCCGCCACTTCTTCCCCCCTCCCCCCCCCCAGAAGCAGCGCCGGGCTTGCCAAGCCTCATCGCTGCTTCTCTCTCCCCTCCTGCCCCCCCGAAGCAGCAGTTTTTGGGATGGGGGGGGCTCCCAAAACCGTGAATAGTCAAAACCACGAATGTTAAAGCCATGAATGTGGAGGGGCAACTGTACTTGTTTCCTATGAAATAGGTTTGTAGTTGACCATGTCCACCAGTAAGTTGTGCGGTATCTATTACTTGCTTCGACTGTCACTTTTGAAGTCAATTCCTACAGAAAGGGGAGAATAAAGAAAGTACATCCAAGAACAGACATACTAGTGTTACCATACCTACTAGGTGGGATAGCAGGGTATAGTGGGTGAGCAGCTGAGACAGCAGGCCACTGACAGGGCTTGTTAGGTATGTGGGTGGGTTAAAAGGATAGTACTAAAGCAACTCTGCTTGCTTGGAACATCACCTATAGAAAAAGTACTGAGGGGAGGCATGAATGGTTCTGTTCATATAATAGGGTTTTTTTAAAAAGAAATAAGGGCTTGTCCAGATGGGCTATTTGCCCCATCTTGCCCCTATCTTGGAACCACACAAGGCAGAGCTTTTGCCCTGTTTCACCCCTGGGCAGTCCTGGCAAAGCTGGGGGGTACACAGGGTAAAGCCTATTAAAATGTTTTTAAAAAACACCCAGGGAAAACTGTCTCATTTAAGAAAAGAACTGATTGGCCCCCACAGCAGTGCAGGCAAGCTGACCTGTACCTGCAGCCACCACCACTGCCATCTGCATCGCTCCTGCTGAAGCCAGGAAGGAAGCCCACAGCATGAAATCAAGGCTGGTCACATGCAGGGGGCCTTGATCATGTGGCGCAAGCCTCCTTCCTGGCTTCAGAGAGAGCAACGTCGATGGCAGCAGAGGCAGCCACTGGTTTGGGCTGGTGTGTCCCTGCACAATTCCTTCTGTTTTGTCTAGGTAATGGAGGCAACAGGCCTGATCCATGGCCAGAATACACTGGTAGAAAGCCAGTGTATTCTGGCATGCCTAGACAAGCCCTAAGTCTTTACTCAAAAAACCTAATACAAATACATTACATCTATGGTTCTATGCTATCAGCAGAAACTTACTGACACTAGATGTCTGTGGAATTTAGTTCAGTGGAGTACTATAGAATTGTATCGTACATGTGGAGTTAGTTTTTGTAGTATGTGGGGAAATAATCAGTGTAATGTAAAAGCAATCTTGTGTACCTCATTCACATCCTAAGATGTCTAGGGTTTTTCCCTGCATGCTCTTGTTCTCCCAAAATTCCCTTTCTCTTATTTCACTGGGCACTTCCAGCCAACTGGAGTGCTGGGTCATTCAACACATGACCTAATTTAAATTTTATTGCTGTGTGTAAGTTCTCTTTTAAGTTTGAGTCTCCATGAGGCTGGAGCCATCTTTAGCCATCTTAAGCTATACCATCTTTCCTGTAACCATGCCATGATGTTTCACCATGCAGCCTTCTACCGCTGTAGGCTGGGTGAGTTTTTTTCTATCCTAAATACCATTAGTTAGTTAGGAACCTGTTTTTAAAGTTTGTTTTAGTATGTAGATTGAGATTGATATACCGTCAGTAAACTTTGATTTGCATTTTAAACTGACTGTTTTGTAATGAGTCTAATTTAACTGAGTCATCTCAGACCTCTGAATACACTTTTTAAATGTTAATTGAGCTTTAGTCAGCATTCCTAATTGCACTCTGCATGAAGTTAAAAGTAAATGAATGATTTTTAAACTCTTTTTTAAAGAAGATAATTTTTTTTGTTTTTAAAAGGACTAGATCCTGGAATTTTTAAATACAATTTTATTTTTTAGACTTATTACTCCAATAGTTTTGGTAAATTCTGTGGGTCTATTATGCTGAATTCTTTTAAGCATTATTTCTGTAAAGCTGCTATGTTAATGTTCTGCTGGGGTCTTAAGTAATGCTGGTTCTCTACAGCTGTGTTCTAAATCTATCTGGCTTTTCTTCACAAACAAAGGACTCATCCCGCGCTTTCTGCAAGGGATGCTCTGGCTGGCCCCTTCCCAAGATGGCATAAAGTGCATAAACAAACTTTTCAACAAGTGCCTGGTGCAGATGGTGCCAAAACATGCTGCACTTCAGCAGCAACTATAGCAATTTGGTGTCAGGCTATTGGGCTGCTTTGCTGTCATATGCCCTTCCAGTCTCCATCCCACACAGGACAGCATGCATCTTTCAGGTTTGGATGCTTGGTTAAACATGGTCCTTCCTCCTGTGCATTTCTCTCTCTTTCATTCAATCATGGGCACCACCATCTCTCTGGCTTTTCTTCGCAAATGGAGATTCAGGAAGGACTCATCTTGCTCTTTCTGCAAGCACGCTGACTAAAAAGGCCAATCCAAGATAAACAAGTTCGTTTGCAGAAAGCACAGCAGAAGGTTTCCTTGGGTGATATTTCCGGGTTGTGATTCTTTCTGCGTTGTTGTTTCTCTTCAAGACTTGTTCGGCGTGAGTTCTCAAATAAAGCTGCAGCATTGTGGATAGTGTGTCTCCATGCCTCCCGATGTGAGGCCAGGGCGGACCAATGAAACTCCCATCAGCACAGCCAATGGTGACAGGATGAGGGAAAATGGAGTCTATATATCCAGAAGCTGCCCATCCCTATTCTACACAATTGCTCCACAATTTGTTTTTTAATCAAGACTTGGCTAAATAATAGTTTTCTGCCTCTGCTTGTTTATTCTTTCTCTGCAATGCTGTACTGCTAATGTACCCTATCTGTTTAACTGATGTAGCAGGAAGATTTGGGCATTATGGGGCCATACAGAGAGTGCAAAAGGGGGGGGGTTGCTGACCTCCTGATCACTCATCTTCTCATTAGTAGTGAAGAGACAAGGAACTAAGAAAGTAAAAGATCCTCCAGAAAAGCACAGGTAAGTGAAAGGATGAAGAACCTGCTACTTCAGTGTCTTTGCTGCACGGCCCAGAGCGAGACGGTGAGTGAGTGGGCAGCATTATTTACTGATGGAGGCTTTTTCTCTCACTAGCCAGCACTGTGCACCCAGTCCTACCTACTGTGGTGACCAAAGGGGATGAGAACGAAATGAGACAGGAGGGGCTTGTCTACACGGAGGGGGAAAATGGATTGCCCCACAGCATTAGCAAGTCGCAGCAGCTGCAACCTGTCTTAATGGTTTTACAGTCCCCTCGAGTGGATTACTCGCATTTTTAAATCTGCTGCCACCACACTTTAAAAAAAAAACTATTTCTATGGAGCACACAAGTGACGCTTCACCTTTCTGAAAAAAGAGAGAGAAAGTTAACACAAATCCCATTTTATCACCTTAGCAATCACTTGCTAAGGTGAAAATCCAACATGGTGGCAGCAGGCACTTGCCCTGTAACCCAGCCCTGCCCCTATGCTCATTCAGCCAATCAAGTTTGCATTTCCTCTCTTCTGGGCAAGCAAATCAGATCAATTCACTTGTCCTAACAAATGGAAATGTGCACCCTTGCGTTGTTGTTGTTTTTTTAAAAGACAGGAAAAGCGGCAAAGGCTTTTCTGGCAATGTTTTTGCTAGTTTTGGCTCCCCTCCTTCACAATATGGTGAAATCAGGCAGGATGCCATTAAGACTGACAGAATTCCCCTTGCTTTCTGTGAGTGTTTTTGTTTGTTTGTTTGTTTGTTTGTTGTTGTTGTTTACCATTTGGACAACCATGAGGAGTGGCTGGCAACCTGTGCACTACCATCCTTGCTTGCTTCTCTAGGTGACCTCAGAACTGGGGAAATTCAGAGATGTACTGAATGGAGGTGGAGGGAAGACCTGGGAACCCTGGAGCTGCCAGTGGCAGCACTGGAGGTGGGGGGGGGGAGTCAGAAAGGCCTAACCACACCAGGTGACATCGTGGGGGGGGAGGGTTGACACCAGCCTTAATGATGCCACAGTGTGTCTCCCCCCCACTTGTCCTGCCTCTGCTTCAAAGAAGACAGACTCATGAACCCTTGAAGGTAGGGGGCTCAAGCCCTGCAACTAAGCAAGGGGGACTAAGCCCTCCCTGAAATGTTGTAGCAAAACTGGACCACCAAGACTCCTCTGCAGTTGAGCACCCTCAGGAATTATCAGTCAGAAGTATACTGAATGACCACTTAAAAACCACTGGACCCATGCAGAGCATTTGTAGGTACGCGCCCTGCTTGTGAGAATCTCCCTATGGAAGGTCATGGGTGGGAAAGGTAATTCGCCCTCGCCCTGCAAAAGCAGGCAAAGCTCCTAAGCCCGAGGGGTCCCTGAGGAGAATCCATTCCTTGTTGGTTGTTGATGACCCATCCTCACCCAGTCAGTTGGTTTCCCTTCGAAACACAACTAACCTCATAAAGTATCCCGACCCCTCTTCCCCCCCCCCGCATCCCCGGCCCTTGTTTAAAATCACGCCTAGTGAGGCGCTGGCTTGGCTGGTTCGTTGGTTGGTCCCAGCGACGGAGGGAGAGAGGGGCTGAGGCAATAAACAGCCGCGCTGGGCGGCAACCGTGCGCAGCCTCCCCTGCCGGGCGTCTCCCCGGCCTTTGTAGTCGCCTTTCAAGTCAAAGGGTGTCCGGTTTCTCCCGGCTCCTCCTCCTGCCCGGGCGGCTGGAAGGGGAAATATGAAGGGGAGTTGCTGCTATTGATGCGCCCGCGCCGCCGCCGCCGGCTCCGGAGCCAAGGGAGACGCGGAGGGGAAGCCGCTTGGCAAAGAAGGAGGGCCGTAGCCGGCCGAGGCGGGCTCTGAAGGCGGAGAAGAGCAGCCAGCCTTGGCGGAGGGAGGGAAGGAGCTCGGGAAGGGCGGCTGCAAGTCCTCCAAGCCCGTCCGGGCGGCCGGTATGGGGAGCCCTGCCGCCGAAGCCTTGCTTTGAAAGCCTCGAGGAGAGCAGCTGCTGCTGCCGCCTGAGGGAGGTGGAAGCCCCCTTTTTTGGTGGGGCGCTCTTTTTCCTCGAGAGAGAAAAGGACGGCTGAGGCGGAGGGTTGTTGGGGGCGCCCGAGGCTTTCGCGTGGGGATTTTAATTCCGCCAGGTGGGTCCGTCACCCACCCCACGGCCTTCCCGCCCGCCTTTCGTCTTCCTTCAGGATTTTTATTTTCCTTTTTGGTGTGTGTGGTGTGTGTGAGAGAGAGGGGGGATTACTGGGAAGTTCAAAGCTTCGGAAGAAGGGGAGTGAAGGGGGAAAAGAAGAAGACAGTGTGGAGAATCGAAGGCGAAAGGGAGAAAAGAGGCTCCGACCGGAGAAGCCGTTGGCGAGAGAGCTGGAAATGTCCTGTCCCTGCTGCAGCCCGGTTAGGTACCTGTTCCTAGCCCTGCTCGTGCATGGTGAGTCTTGCGGTGCATAGATGCAATGTGGCTGCTCTTATTTTCTTTGCAAGAAATAGTAAGGACAGTGCTTTTTTCTTCTCTTGGCAGTTTCCAGGGGCTCTTTCTTCAAAGTCTGTTTTTTCCCCCTCTGTCTCTGTACATTGTCATGCATATTGGCCGTGCTGTACTTCAATATACTGTAATCATCATCACAATGCATGTAACAGTTGTCCATATTCGCTGGGGTTTGGTTCCAGGAGCCTCCGTGGATACCAAAATCCGTGTACACTCAAGTCCCATTATATGCAATGGCATAGCAAAATGGTGTGTCACTTATATAAAATGGCAAAATCCAGGTTTGCTTTTTGGATTATTATTTTTTAAAGATTATTTTCAAGCCGTGAATACTTGGATGGCCCTTGTGGTCTCTTCCAACTCTAAAATTCAATGATTCTATGAAATGCATGGATACCAAATCCGTGGATATGGAGGGACAACTTGTATTGCCTTTTGTCATTTCATTTTAGATTGGCAGCTATTCACACTGGAAAACTGTATTTTACCTATTTTATTCTTACCCTTGGAAGAACCTGTTTTATTCTTACCCTTGGAAGAAACAGCAGAGGCTTATCTGTTAGTGTTGATATAATGGCAAGATCTCTCCAATTCCACAGAAAAAAACTGAAAAATAACTTCTGACTGGTCAGAATAGACAAAACTTTTGGGCTTTGTTCCATTGATGTGAATTGCTTAAGCAAAGTACAGAGGTACTGGTTACAATTTGTGTGATCAGTTGTCTGTTGTGTGATTTTGGATGTATAGGGCTATTTTAAAAACAAAAACCACACCAAGTACTGTAATTACATGTAGGGAAAAGACAGATGTGTACCCATTTTGCTCTGGACAGGATAGATGATTTACATTAGGAATGTCATGCTTTTGTTCATTTTCATAGCATACACTGCTTACATTTTCTTAACTGCATTAAGAAGTCTGTGACCAAAATATAGAGCACAAGTTGAATTCTGCATGTTTGTGAGCACCTGGAAAGCATCTCACCCCATAGGTCCCCACCATTTCATTGACTTCAGTGGCACTGGTTTGGAACAAGATAGTCTGGACTAAAGCTAGGGTCCTTAATCATTATAGTTTTAAAAAAAATTATGCACCTCTAGTTGTATGCCAAAAATCATGCCCATATGAATAACTCAGATGGATGAGATTAACTTAAGATTCCATCTGTTTCAGATCATGTTTCCATGAGCAACTGAGAAGTCCATAAGCAGGCCATGATGGAAGTGGTTTTTGTGTGACTTTGTTGTTTCCGATTTATAGCAACCCTATCATGGGGTTTTCTTTGGTCAGAGGGTTTGCCCTTGCCTTCTTCTGATGCTGAGAGATTGACTTGGCCAAGGTCTCCCAGTGAGTTTCTGTGACTGAGCTGGGATTCAAACACTGGTCTCCAGAGTCATAGTCCAACACTCAAACCATTACACCATGCTGGCTCTCACAAAGGAAGTATCCTCCTTTATACTTAGTGTACTCCCAAATACAAGTTTCTATCTCTTAAGGTGGAGGTTCTGCTTAGCCACTAGTAGACATGGGCTCCATTCATTCATCAAATACTTTTAAAGCCTTCTGAATCAATGGTTATTACTACCATATTGTGGCAGTCAGTTCTGTAACTGATGTATTGTTGGTTGATGTGTAGTGGTATATTCTTTAGTCTGTCTTGGATCTTCTGCCAATTGATTTATTTGGGCAAGTTTACATTCTCATATTATGAGAGGCAAGGGGTGGGAACCTGTCCACTTCTTCCACACTACGGAACTCAAGTTTTTGTAAACATGAGTCACACTATCTTTTAACTACTTCCTAAAATTAAAGCTTTATTCTTCTATCATGGAAGGTCGTTTTGTCTCCCCCCCCCTCTTTTGGCTCCTTTCCTGAGACAGAAGGCATATGCAGAACTGCAAATGTGACAACAGTTAACATTTATATAAGTGCATTATCAATACTGGGGTTCTTATTTTCAGTTCTTTCTCTAATAATCTTTAATATGAAACTTGCCTTTTTTCATTATTCCAGCATTCTGTCTTATGTTGATCTTTTCACTGAATTAACCACTCAAAATCCCAACATCTCCTGTGTAGTCACAACCTTTTCACATTTCACCATGTATATGTGGTTGGGACTTTTATATCCTAAACATACATTATTTTATGCTTCCTTGTATTGAATTGTGTTTGACATTTTGTTGCAACACATTCAGTATGAGGACAGTGGAATTGGCCATCTGGAATAAACTAGTTTTACATGAAAATTTGGCTATAGCTTTCCCTTCATTGTGATCTGTCTCCTCACAGCATGTTGAGTAACCCCACTAGAGATACAAGGGTTCTCTCTTATGAACATTGTCCATGTGTTCTACACCTCTGCTGCCTCTTCTTTAACCAGTTACTGCTGTGTTAAAAGCACTAGCTTGCTCACATACTTCATGATTGTTCACATCACATAGAAACCTTTACTGAGCAACTTTGTTTATCACCTTCTCTGAGTGCAGCTACATAATATAAGTCTGGCACTCTCAAAGAATTCAGAAACAGGACATCCTTTGTAGGAGCTATGTTAAATCTTTCCACCAATCTTTGTTTGTCCATTGGCATACTTTTTCTAACTTTAAAATATTAGTCTACGTGACTTAACTCCTCTCTGCCTCAATCAGCATGAACAGTGGTCAGGTCATAGTAGGAGTTATAGTCTAGCTACATATGGAGGGCCACAAATTCTACCTCCTCATACTAAATGCTCTTTGGATCTGTCAGAAATGTTTACTAGGAGACTTAGCTTTATTGCTGGTTGGCCCTCCAGTATGAAGTGAATTGGCATTAGGCTGATTATGAACTTACCATCTGAATGCATCACTGAATTTTTAGAGAGGCTAAGCATTACAGTTCCATTTTTCCTCCAGTGACAGCTGTGGAGAGTCAACATCTCTGAAAACCTAACTGCATTATTCAGATACTTTACTCAGTTACATGCCTAATTTTATGCACTGTTGATATCTAAAGATTCATAAACTCATCTGCACACTTATTTGGAATACGGAAATTACATCTTCCCCTTTGTTTGGGCATGCCAACTACACAGATGCCACAAAGAACAAAGTTCACAGACTTATAGACAAAGAAATTGCTCATCAACATGTGTCCCCGCCCCCTCAGCTCACTACAAGATATGCAGACCCTGCAAATACATCTAGTTAAGATAGACCTTCATGGATGCCAAGGTGTGCTTTAAAATGCTCTCAGCTGGGCATCTAGAAGTCAAAACAGAAGGTTTGAAGTTAGAGGCTAAGTAAGAAGAGAAGATATAATTATAGGGTTAGACTCACAGGCTCATCTGCTTGGAATTACAGAGCTGTTTTAAACTTTGGCTGAAATGTGAAACAAATCAGGGCCCATAGTCAGATCAAGCCAGCCGCTGCTGAGAGAGGTTGAAATAATGGGGAGCTTTGTCTCCCCCCTCCCCAATGTGTACACTACAGTGTCATCAGACGAGGACCTTTGAAAGAAAGAAAGGGCATAAAAGAAAATCAATTTGTTGAGGCCTCAGCCACTTAATGCAGGGCTGAAGAACTTTTGTGGGAAACTGTTGCCCCCTTAGGTTATTCCTAAACATGTTGAATGAAAACAATCTATTTATATCAGTGATACTTGTTATCAATACATTTTGAAAGGACAGAAGTAAATTCTTTTTCTGGTGACTTTACTGTTATGCATAAAATTCTTCATTGCACTTTATTTCCATGTATTGTTGTAAAATCTTAATGTTAATGCAGAATCTTAAACCTTTGGATATCTTGTTTTGCCTCTGCCTTCCCCAACCTGGCCCCCTCCAGATGTGCTGTACAACATCATCACCACAGCCAGCTGGGAAACGTGGAGGTTGTAGTACGGCATCTGGAAGGCAGTTGGTTGGGGAACAAGAGACTAAATAGGCTTTTCCTTTAGGCTTCCAGGGAAGAAGATTCTACATTCTTCAATGAGAGAATGTTTTATTTGTAATATTCTCTTATAAAACCACTCTTCTCCTTAACATCTTTTTTCTCTAATAATAACCTAAATGTATTTTTCTCCAAATTCAGTATATTCTGTTTTCTTGTTGGTGATGCATTAATAACTGTAATCTAGTTTGTACCTGTTTATTAAGAATGTTAAGGCTGTAATCTTATCCTAAGCCTGTTTACTAAGAAGAAATTGATAGGACTTACTTTTGTAAATACAAGTTGTAAAATTCTATATGTAATTCATGGAGTGTTCTTTTCCATGTGAAACCGAAAAGCTTTTCCAAAAAGTTTTTCCAGTCGGACTGTCCTGGCTAGAGTAGAGCCCTTTTCAATACTTAATAAGATGTGCAGTCCAAGGAGTACCACCTTGGTCTAAGCCGCATTTCTTGAAGGAAGTAGCATAACATTGACTTCAGAAAAACGCACTTGGCCCATTTTGGCTATAGCTTGCCCTTCATTATGATCTGTCTCTTCATGGTATCTTGAGTTTATTGTGTTTAATATAAAATACCATTCTACTTACCATGCAAATGTATGCAATAATTTTGATGTATTTTTAAAAAATTAGTAACTACCTTAAATGGGCTATTCCAGATTGGATAAAGACAAATGAGTTCTCACAATACAGCTCCTTGAGGGTTTTTTTTGGGGGGGGGGAGGCGGGGATGCCAGTTGATCTTGCCTCCACATCCATTTGTTCTGATTTCTTTGGGGGTTGGGGATGTTTGTAATGATTTCTTGTATCTGCTCTAGGGGTCTTCCAAATGTGTTTTTTTTAAAAAAACAAACAAACTGGGGTGTGGCTTGCTGAGATTGTTCTAGGGTCTGAAGGGCAAATTTTCCCCAGATAATTAAAAGAAAAAATCTTCAAGTTAGTGTTACCGTACCAAAGTGCCGTTTCACAGATACACTAGAGCACTATAACTATACTGCTTTATAGCACTGATAGACTGTAAGGTGTACTTATACACTGTAAGGTGTACAATGTGTTAGCTAATTGCCCCCAAGAAGCTGGGTACTCATTTTACCAACCTACAGAAGGATGGAAAGCTGAGTCAACCTGGAGACCTGCAGGATCCAACCCGACATTGTGGCTGCAGTACCGGCATTTAACCACTGTGCCGCCAGGGCTCTGTCTTCAAGTTAGTGTTACAGTACCAAAGTGCCATATCACAGATCCACTAGAGCACTATAACTACTTTTTTTCCCCAAGAGAGAGAGAGAGAGAGAGAGAGAGAGGGAGAGAAGAGAGAAGAGAGAAGGAGAAGAGTAATTTTTTGAGGTGGGGTCCCAATATGTCTCAGAATTAGAAAGAAACCCATGCAAGGGTGGGAACAAAATGTAGTTGTTATGGGCAATTGCTAGAAAATAGCATGCAAAACCAGAAACATTGAATATTAAAAAAAAACAAAAACCCTGAGAGCTACAACAATAAATACTGCAGCCTCTTTACACATTTGTCCTATCTGGAAGCTTGTTGCAATGAGATGGCAATGAAACAAACATTACTGTAACTTTCTTAGTTTTCCTACATAATTTTAGTACTCAAAGTTACCCAATGCACTGATTTGCAGAAAGTATAATTAACAGTTAGACAAATCAATGGAGGATGGGTCTATCAATGGGTATTATTATGAAAACTTCTGTATTCAAAGGCATTTACCTCCATGGACTCCAGAGCAGAGAAGGTGGAGGGGGGAACAAGCCCTGCCCCAACTACACTAGGGAGGTCTGAGTCCTTCCCTCAAATGATTGGAGAAAATTGGAACACTAAGACTCTTATGTGGTTTAGTGCTATTCAACATCTTTATCAATGACTTGGATGATGGAATCAGGGGCATACTTATCAAATTTGCAGATGACATCAAATTAGGAGGAGTAGCTAATACCCTAGAGGACAGGATCAAAATTCAAAATGACCTGGATAGACTGGAGAGCTGGACCAAAGCTAACAAAATGAAATTCAATACAGAGAAATGTAAAGTACTGCACTTAGGGCGGAAAAATGAAATGCATAGATATAGGATGGGGGAGACCTGGCTGAACGAGACTACATGTGAAAGGTATCTAGGAATCCTAGTAGACCACAAGTTGAACATGAGTCAACAGTGTGATGCGGCAGCTAAAAAGGCCAATGTGATTTTGGGCTACATCAGTAATAAGATGTAGCCCAAAATCAGTAGAAGTATAGTGTTTGATCAAGGGAAGCAATAGTGCTACTCTATCTGCCTTGGTCAGGCCTCACCTAGAGTACTGTGTCCAGTTCTGGGCACCACAATTCAAAAAGGATATTGACAAATTGGAGCATGTCCAGACTAAAATGGCAAAAGGTCTGGAAACCATGCCTTATGAGGAAAGACTTATGGAGCTGGGTATGTTTAGCCTGGAAAAAAGATGGTTAAGGAGTGATATGATAGCCCTGTTTAAGTATTTGAAGGGGTGTCACATTGAGGATGGAGCAAGCTTGTTTTCTGCTGCTCCAGAGACTAGAACATGGAACAATGGATGCAAGCTCCAGGAACAGAGATTCCACCTCAACATTAGGAGGAACTTTTTGACAGTAAGAGCTGTTTGGCAGTGGAACACACTCCCTCGGAGCGTGGTGGGGTCTCCTTCCTTGGAGGTCTTTAAACAGAGGCTTGATGGCCATCTGTCAGGGATGCTTTGATTGTGTATTCCTGCATGGCAGGGGATTGGACTGGATGGCCCTCGGGGTCTCTTCCAACTCTACAATTCTATGATTCTATGATTCTATAAATTATCAATCAGAAGTACCGTATACTAAATGATGTCAAGCACAAAAACAATGCTAAGACAGCTTTTGTATTTGGGTAACAAAGTCTGCATGCAATGTATATTATGAAAGCTTACTTGGGCATAGATTAGACTGAACACATGAACTTCTAAGTATACATTGTGCTTGTAAGAATCTTAATATTTAAGGATGATTTAATGATATTGGTGACCCTTGGAAACATGTACCTGTATACCCTTTAGTTGTTTAATTGAGTCAAGGGTGGGCTTACCTTCTGAAATAGGATAGATAGAGCAGGAGAGCTTGAAGCAGCCATTTTTTACTTTTGACGCTAGAAAAAATTCTGAAAAAGAAAGGCCTACTACAGCATTGTGAGTCAAAGCTTTGCTTGAGTGAGTAACATCCATAAAGGTTGTTTTTTGCTTCAATTTTTGTTTGTGTTCTGCAGTACTTAAGGGCATTGGAACATTGCTCTCAGCTTATGTTCTGTAGTTGGTTTCTCTTATTACTTTAGGCCTTCGGAACATCAATAGCTCAGATCTGAGTTATAGAATCATAGTTAGAAGGGATCCTAAAGGTAGTCTAGTCCAGCCCACTGCCAGTGCAAGAAGCCACAGAATAGTAGTCCTGAGTTTTGACATGCAACTTCTGCTTATAAGTCTCCACTGAACGAGAATCCACCATTCTCCAAGGCAGTCCTCCAAGTGACATTACTGTACGTAATAGAGACAGAAGAAGGCTGTATTGTACATTATTATACATTAACATAGGAATTCAGTAGCACTTTTGATATTAACTGGGGGGGAATTTCCAACATAAGCATTTGTGGATTACAAAACTATCCCTCTGTGTAAATTAATAACCTTATGCATAAGCCCTTAATCTCTATAAAATCTATTTTGTTGTTGTTATATAGTCATAGTAATACCATGATCATTCAAAACAGAAGTAGTTTTTATAAGACAAATTCTGAACCACATCAGTAGTAGAAAATCAATGGTAATGCACAAAAATGTGAATGTTACAAAGATTTTATTATATTAATAAGGAGCCCAAAGAAAAGAGTCCCTTTTTCTTTCCTTTTTTGGACTATTTACACATTCTCTTTTGTATTTAGTTAGGATGTGTTGGAGTCCTTTTAGAAAGGAGATGAAAGTCCATTTTTTTTTTAAAAAAAATTGCTGCTTGTTGCTCAGAGCAGGAAGGGGTTTTCGTTCTTGATTTTTCTGTTTAGTTTTAAGAGTTCTTTTTGGAAACTCATAGAAATGTTCATGAGCCTTCAATTAGGTTGATTTAAGAACATAAGACCATGCTAGATGAGAATGAGGAAGTGACCAGCTGTTTGTTCACACTACAGAGTTTGTTTATGGGAAACTCACCAGTAATAGTGAGTGCAACTGCCCCCTTCATTTTGAGCTCTGCAGTGACTGATACACAGTGGCATACAGCATCTGACACTGGAGATAACATATAGCCATCCTGACTAGTTGCCATTGATGGGGCCGTCTTACATGGGCCAACCTCTTCCTTTTAAAGCCATCCAAGTTAGCAACAGTCATTACATCTTGTGGCTGTGAATTCCACACTTTAGCCATGCTCTGTATACTTATGAATCTCCTACAATTCAGTTTCAGTGGGTGACCCTAAGTTCTAGAATTATGAGAGATGCATAATTTATAAATCTCTATCATGTCTCCCCTTACAATTTTCCTAAGCTAAGCAGCCCCAAACACTGCAGTGTGTCCTCATAGGTGAGTTGCCCCAGTCCTTTGGTTATTTTGGATCTCCCTTTCTGCACCTTTTCCATCAGTCATTTTTAAGTGAAATGACCAGAACCATACACAGTATTGTAGATATGATCACACCATGGTTTTGTATAAGGGAAGTATGATACTGGCAGTTTTATTTCATATTCCTTTTCTAATTGTGTTCACTTTGTCTTTTTTAAAAAACAAAAAACAAAAGCCACATACTGGGCTGGCATTTTCATAGAGACTTCAACCATAACCCTCAGATACTTTGGTTATTTGCTGTCGGCTCACATCCCACCAATGTATATGTGGAGGGGGATTTTCTATTTTATTTTATTTTTATTTTTATTTTGCCCTAGTATGCTTGTTTCACATGTATTGTCATTGAATTTATAATTACGGTTTTCAAGCCCTTTCTCCCAATTTAGAGCTATCCCTTCAGAACATATTACAATATTTTTTTTGTTCTCATCTCCCTAAATCATTTATTGTCATCAGCAAATGTGACTTCACTGTATACTCCTAATTCCAGTTTTGCGTAAAGAAATGATCCACACCTCAATCTTGCTAAATATGTATTTTCTTTTGAGAGTGTTCTGTGATCATGTATCTTCAAACATATATCCACAGCTATTGCTTCTAAAAGTAGTGTAATGGAAAGGCAGGTATTTTAGCAAAACTTATACACACCCTTACATTTGCATAATAGGATGGTGCATATTTTTTCTTTTGCTCGATAATTAATAGTATTGATTTATTATTATTATTCAGTTTTGTAATACTTCATTTATTGTTTGGCTATCACTTTCAAGGCTGTCAAGTAATTACCTGTTCAAGGTGGTGGTGATTTTTAGTATTATTTTGATGCAGTGTGTTCTGTGTTTTTATTGTTTTATAAAAAAATATGCCTTTAAGTCAGCAAAACTAATGATGATCTACCTGCCCATATTGAGTCCCACTCCACTTTAAAAATAGTTCTGGGGTCCTAGGTTACTTCTGAATAACTGCTGCTTGCTGGTAAACAGCAAAGAAGGTTTTATTGTTATCATGACCCACTTTTGCACTTTTGGGCTGCAAATGGGCCAGAAACAAGATCGTTAACTAACTGGATCTCAGAGTCTGAAATGGGAGGATTTCCTATGTCCTTGCATTTTTCTTAGTTCCAAGTATAAAGCAACTTTGTAATGTGTCTTCTGCACTTCTTCCTCAGTTTTGCTTTTGGATCTTGTTTATGAGTATCTGTGAAAACCAGCACTCAGAACTGGGTATAAAGTTCCCTAGCAATGTCTTACTTCTCAGTGCTGCATAGAGTGGTAGTGTTACTTCTCAGATTTGGATTATATATTGCTTCTTTGAAGGCAAATGACATAGACTTGGCCTTTTGGCCTGCACTTTTGAGAACTGACTCTCATTCAGTTTAACCACTCTGACCCCTTAACCACCTACCAACATTTCATCAACAGCTAGCCAAACAATAACTGAAAAGAAGAGATGTCAAGATATTTAGGTCACATAGCTGTATTTCAGCTAGTTGGACAGCATTTTGCTATCTAAAGTGTATTATAAACGTTTACATAAATACACATCAAAACTTTAGCATACCTTTTTGAAGTCAAGTTTAGTTTGCTTACTATCTGGAAGTACGGTACAAAAATGAATAAAAAGCAGTTCAGCCAAGACTCATATTTATACCTTATAGTTCATCTTAAATATATCTCAACAACATAGAAATGGCTTTTAAAAAAAACCTTGGAGTCATAAGTCAAAATAAAACTTGTTGAATGTCAAAGGAGGCGTGCAGCTGGAACCTGTCCTTTGTCCTGGTTTTCTCTGCTTATACAAGAAGCCACAAAAGTTTCAGATGTCAAATGCTAAATCATTTGGCTCCAGAAACTCTGATTAATAGGATTTATTTTATTTTATTAATTTATATCACATCTTTCACCCAGCATAGGACTCAGTAAACGTGACAGTAAATTCAAAATTATTTGGATAATATATTAATGGTAAAACAAACTTGTCATACAGCCTTCCCATGTGATCAGGTTCATTTTGTGCAATAAATGCAAAATTGCTGGGTTTTTTTGTTTTGTTTTGTTTTATTCCATAAGGTTGCACTTGTTGCAGCCATATTGAGTTCTTCATGTCCCTGACATAAAATACTGGAGCTTAAGGTAGTTGCTCTTTTTCTCATATAGCTCCTGCTATCTTTGCTGTCTGGAATGTCTGTGAGTTGTGCATGTTGTTAAAGGTTGTTGTTTGATGATGGTGGTTTATTTATCATCATACAGCATTTATCAGATGTCCTAAACAGAGGTTCTCCAAGGAGCTTAATAGGCAGTGTCTCCATTTCCCTTAGAAGAATGCTAAAAATGTAGCCAACATTTTGGTTGAAATCCTTATTTCCAGTATTTATTCATTTTAAAAATGAAAATCTATTATATTGGGCTAAAAGACATCTATACAGGCTCTAAAACTGTATTTCTTTTGAGATTCTGAGTAACAATTTAAATTATTAGTATTTATCTGTTAGAAGATACTGTAATTCTTGGAAATATGATACTTGATATTAGAAAGCTGTCTTTTTGTTACTGTATATACAGTACTTGTGTATAAATTGACCTCATGAATAAGTTGAGGGTAAAACTTAGGAGCATGTTAGAAACAAATCTTTTCCTCTTCTTTTAAAAATGTATAGAGGGAACACTTAAGAAGAACTAAAGAGAAGGAGGGGATCTGTTTATTTGAGGTATTACAACTGGGGGCGGGGGGCATAATTTGCATTCCTGATCTTAAAATGTTTGCATCTACACAAATACAGATAGGGAGAGGAATGTAAATGAGGAAAAAGAATGAGAATGTAGCCTGAAAAAAAAGTGGGGGAAAAGAGCAAGGAAAGCAACCTGTCTCTATTAGGGATGCAGTGCAAAGGCAGTGACAAGAGGCTGAGGCGAGAAGTCTCTCTTGGCATGGCGGGGAGTGGAAGCAGCACTACAACCCCGTTACTCCTCCCTTGCCTAAATTGGCAGCCCTCCCTCCTTCCCCACCTTGTTGACTCAAGTGGTGTTCAGCAGCAACATATAGGAGCCCAAAGTATGTGGTGTGCCTTCCATTTTGTGTGTTTAAGATGGAGTAGAGCAGTGGCGGCCATTTTTAATAATGGCGTACTAAGTAAGCCACACCATGCACTGTGGCCTTTTTAATAAGGGCTTACTGTGTAGCCCTCACCTCATGAAGGTTCCAGAGAGGCTGTCAAGCCTCGCAAGACTTATACATAAACCACTATTAAAAATGGTGGCCGCCACTCTGCTCCACCTCAAGCACCCAAAATGGTAGGAGCACAGAGTTCATCCAGCCATTGTCATCATCATCTGTTTCCAGCAGTGACCCATGGGTAAGTTGACCCAGGTTTTTGTGCTCAATTTTTTGTTATTTTTTTTCAACTTATAAATGAGTATATATGATAAATTATATCAAATCCTTTCTTACATAATATAGGATGTCATATCAAGGCTCCAAGTGTTATTTTTTTTTTGTTTCTAAGTACATAAATTGAATAATTCAATACTTGAAAAGCAAAATTAAAGTATTTCCTTGTCCACTTCATTCAGATTAGGGTAGGGGAAGAATTCTTCGTTTAACTTTGTTAAGATCTTCACAACCTGTATTGATATAAACCTATATAACCTATATTGATATCAATATGTGATTCAGATATGAATGTTATAGCTGTATAGATGGGTCCCATTTTGGGAGAAAGGCAGGATATAAATCAAATAAATAAATAAGATAGTCCTGAATGGGACTGACTAGTAACAACAACCCAGACCTAAAGACAAGCACCAGGTTTGTGTCTGCATATCAATAGCAATGTAGAGGTAAAAATAAATGTTTGTAATTTCCCAAACAATGGAGGGAGATGTACATCTTCTCATCTGTATTTCATCTGGAAAATAAGGGAAGTACATTCTCCTTTATACAGGAACAGCACTGATGATGGTGAACTTTATTTATGTCCCGGCACTGTGACTCAAAGTGGCTTATAAATTGAAACAAGTGCAATATAATTAAAACATACAAGATAAATATTAAATTGGGGTTAAACTATCTATGACACTAAAACAATTTAAAACATACAGTTAAAATGAGTAATAGCAGTTAACACTCTTCAATTAAATTGACACAGCACCTTGTTAAACACTGTTTGTTTGTTTAAAAACTTTCACTTCTAAAAAGCCTGTCCGAATAAAAAAAGTTTGTGCCCAACAGCAGGAGCATAGCAAGGGGAGGGGCATTCTAACCTCTTTAGGACAGAAGTTCCAGAATCTAGCGGCAGCTATGAAAAAGTCCTTGTCTCAGGTCTTTACCAGTTGTGCCTGTGAAGGTGGTAGGAGCAGGAGGAGTACCTCTCGTCTCCTCTTCACTTACTTCATTTTTCCATGTGAGAATGAGCAAAATATTAAAATCTGTCTCCCTACTGAATTAAATTAAAAGGGGTACATTACAATCCCTGTACCCGTGGACAGGATTCACTTACCATTTTGAAAAAATGATCTCTCTAGGCATCTTATAGTCCCTCCAGCGCGACTCTATGGAATGCTTCCACCAGAACCTAGAGACAGTTTCTTTAGGCATCTTGTAGGTCCTCCAGTGCAACTCTATGGTATGCTTCAGCCAGAAGTCATTCATTTTAATAGGGTTACTGTGATCACGGTTTTTAGTACCCATAGTAATTCTGGGAATGTATCCCCTTCGGATATTGTGGGATCGTACTGTGCTGCAAATGCTGATGACTTTTCACATCTTGGGACCTTTTTGTGCAAATTTAATACAATATTGTGTAAAGCACTTTTTAAGCTATAGTTTCTGTTGCTGATGGAAAAATATTGGTCTTTTCACTATCACTTTGGGGTGAAAAACTGCACAGTAGTTCACTTTTCTGACAGGATGTGGACATGTTGAGATCATTCTTGTGGAGGATGAGAAAATTTGGAGATGTTCTTTATATTCCTCTCCAATAGAAGAAAAAAAAGATGCCTCCTGATTCATGTGCCAGAGACCCCCAGGTCCAAGTAGGATCACCACACTTCAACAGTTTTTTCCTTTGTCCCACTGGTTTTCTAGTGTTTTCCAGAGTTCTGCATTGCAGTCTATCGCATGAGCAAGACACTGTGAGACTATAACTTAAATAAGCCTGTTACCTTTTACAGTGCTTTCAGTATTCTGCTGTCTTCCATCTCTTCCTGTCCAATTTACAGACTGGTGCTGGAAGACCTTACTGCTTTTGATGTTCAGATTGACTAAACTAGAGTTAAAAACAGAAACATCTGCTTTGCAGTGAAACATAGTATTCTCCATTGTAATTGTATACCTTTCACATTGTGATTAGGATAGTTAGTGGAAAGATTATCTAGCAGTTTCCCACATCAAAAGATAAGACTAATGTATAGTTACTTAATTGTTTTGGTCTACTGACTAAATAAATAAAGACATTTTCTTTAAGTAAATTATGTCTTATCTGTCAGAAACTTCTTAGAGTTCAGACAAGTTTCTACTTGAAAGCTTGTTGCAAAGAAAAACTAATTACATTAATGTTTTTATACCAGAGTTAATATTCACAGATTAAACCTGGTTTCTACATGATTACTGAACCATGGATCCAAATTGAGCAAGTCTTACTTTACTGTGGTAGAAATCTTAACTAACAGTCTTATAGTGTCATCTTGTGCATTTTTACACAGAAGCAAGCTCTAGTGTGGTCAATGGAGTTTACTCCTTAGTAAGCCTGTTTAGGGTTGCAGCTTCAATGTATGTAGTTTAGAAATCCTTTTTGATGCAAATATCATATCTGAAAATGAATTCTTTTGTCTAGTTTGCATTGGACAAATTGGATTTCCAACAATGTGGGAGTTTTAAATGGCAATTCTGCACCTCAGATTTAGATTGAGATACAGTACATCATTCTTTAATGTACTACATAAATTAAAATTCACTCAGACCCTATGTTTGGAGTAAGAGGAAGAACAATGAAATGGTAGGGTCACTACAATGAGAAGATGGTGAAATGCAGAAGACAGAGAGAAGGCCAAACTATTTAACACCTTCTTTGCCTCTGCCTTCTCCCAAAAGGAAAACAGTGCTCTAACCAGTGAAAATAGAATAAATCATGTAGCAAGAGGACTGCAGGCCAGAATTAGAGGAGCAATTCTGCTCCTCTAAATGAGTTCAAGTCTCCAGGGCTGGATGAAATGCATCCAAGAGTACTAAAGGAACTTGCAGATGTAACCTCAGAGCCACTGCCAGTAATCTTTGAGAATTCCTAGAGGGCAGGAGAGGTCCTAGAAGATTGATGAAGGACAAATGCTTCCCCCATCTTCAAAAAGGGGGGGGAGGGGGAACCAAGCAATGACTGACCAATCAGCTTCATGTCAATACCAGAAAAGGTTCTAGAACACATCATTGAACACTCAGTCTGTACACACTTAGAAAGTAATGTTGTGATTACTAAGAGCATGGGCTTCTCAAAAACAAGTCAAGCCAAATTAATCTCTCTCTCTCTTTCTTTCTTTTACTGTATTTTTGGATGGAGTTACAGACTTGGTAGACCAGGGGAGCCCTGTGGATGTAACATATTCTGATTTTAGTAAGGCTTTTGACAAGGTCCACCATGATATTATTGCAGACAAGCTGGTGAATTGTGAGCTAGACTGTGCTACAGTAAGGTAGATCTGTAATTGACTGACTGACCTGAGCCAGAGAGTGCTCACCAATGGTTGTGCTTTATCCTGGAGAGAAGTGACTAGTAGGGTGCCTTGGGGTTCTGTCCCGGGCCTGGAGTTGTTTACCATTTTTATAAACTACTTAGATGATGGAATATAAGGCATACTTAATACATTTGCAGATGACACCAAATTAGGGATGGGGTAGCTAATACTCCAGAGGACAGGATCATAGATTCAAAATGACCTTGGGAGATTGGAGAGTAGAGCCAAAACTAACAAAATGAATTTCAACCGAAATGAATGTAAGGTACTACATTTAGGCAGGGAAAATGAAATGCACAATATTTATTTATTTATTGGATTTATATACAGCCTTTCTGTCAAGATGGGATTCAAGGTGGCTTACAGTAATTTAGGCTGGATGACACCTGGTTTGAGAGCAGCATGTGTGAAAAGAATCTGGGGGTCTTAGTGGACCTCCAGATAAACATGAGTCAACAGTGTGATGGCCAATGCAATTCTGGGCTGCATCAACAGGAGTATAGTGTCCAGATTGAGGGAAATAGTAGTGCCACTTTTTTCTGCTTTGGTCCAGACCTGGGCACCACAGTTCAAGAAGAATATCAGCAAGCTGGAACATGTCCACAGAAGTGTGACTAATATGATCAAAGGTCAGAAAACCAAGCTTTATGAGAAATAACTTGAGGAGTTGGGTGTGTTTAATTTGGAGAAAACTGAGGCCAAATCCACGCTACACAAATAATCCATGGCTCATTCCTGTGGAATCCTGGGGTTTGTAGTTTGGTCAGGCACCAGCACTCCTTGGCAGAGAAGGCTATAGACCTTGCAAAACTACAAATCCCAGGATTTAATAGGACAGAGCCATGGCAAATCATCCAGTTTCGTACTGTATTATTTGTGTAGTGTGGATTTGGCCTGACAATTGACATGATAACCATTTTTAAATATCTGATGGGATATCATGTAGAAGATTGAGCAAGCTTGTTTTCTGTTGGCCCAGAGACTATAAAACGTGACCCGGTGGGTTCAAATTACAAGAAAAGAGATTTAATCTAAACATTAGAAAGAACTTCTTTACTGTAAGAGCTGTTCAACAGTGGAATGGATTGCTTGGAGGGTGGTGGACTTCTCCATCTTTGGAAGTATTTAAACAGAGGTTCGATGGCCATGTTTCAGGAGTGATTTAGTTATGTGTTTCTTGCATGGCAAGGACTTGGACTAGATAGCCCTTGGGTTCCTTTCCAATTCTAAGATTCTGTGGTTCTGTTATCTTTACTTCTTGACAAACCTTTCAATTTCACACAGAAGTATTCAAGAACATATCCAACTATGAGACCACTAAGCAACTTCTCTAGTGAATCATTCAAAGCTCATTAAGGTTATAATCTTTGGAATACTTTCCAGGGACTAAGACCATTGGGTTCAGTGGAGCTTTACTTCTGAGTAAAAATGCTTAGGATTACACTGTAAGTACTGTAGTTCCTCCTATAGAATCAGTTGGCACAGTCTGAAGTGTAAACAATATTTCTATTTTTTGGAATAAGTAAATGTGTGTGGGGATGCACACATATACAAGGATGCATGTATTCTTGTAGTGTGTGAACAGCCATACAGACTTCCCAACTTCATGACATTGTTTATATGGTAAAGGGTAAGCATTAATGCAGAATATTTCAGGTATACAAAACCAATAAAGAAGGGTGTCAGGAAACTGATCTTTTATACATACATCTGTGTGTGTGTGTGTGTGTGTGTGTGTAATTGTCCAAACTCACCAGGACATCCATATTTTGTCTTTGACATCCTAGGGCTGGGCGAAGGCTCTGCACTTCTTCATCCAGAGAGCAGGTCTTACCCTCGATCATTAGAGAAGAATGCATGGCGGACTTTCAAGGAATCACAGTGTCATCACATGTTAAAGCATCTTCACAATGGAGCACGAATCACTGTACAAATGCCTCCTACCATTGAGGGGCATTGGGTTTCCACTGGGTAAGGATGTTGATGAACCAGATTTTCATACCACAGAAAAACAAATCCCAACAAGCTAAAATATTTTAGTTAACATTAAAAATCACAAGTCAAGTAGAGAGAAAAGCATACTGTAGAGATGCTTTCTTATATAGCTTTTTCCTGTAGGCTATAATCCACAAACTCACAACTGTTTTAACACCCTCCAAGCACTTTTATCTTCTGCTTCCCTTTCAATAACAGCATCATCTCTCTACCACATGATGCTTTTTTTAAAGAGTCAAGAATACTTTAAAAGCAGTCTACATTGCAGCATGTAGAAGTTGCTTTTAGAGATGAACTTGGCTGCTGAATTTTGTAACCAAAATGTGTATTTTAAACAGCAAGACATTCCAAATAGTTATCGTCTTTTTCAGAAACCACAGTGTAGAGAAATAGAATTTGCTTAATCATATGATCTTATGTGTTACAATATATAACCACATACAAGGGCTAGTGAATAAATCCCTGGCTTTGTAATATGTCATATGACATACATATGAAAAATGTGGATCAACAAAATGAAATTAGGATACATTTATTGATGAATGCATGAGTGCTTATTGAAATCACAACACTCAGTTAGAGGGAGGTATTGAGTGTACTGTACTCAATTATTTTCTTAGCAAATCTCTTTGGGGCTATAAGGTTCACTTCAAGCCCAATCTTGCAGTCCTTATTCAGGCAAAACTATGACTGAAGTTAATGGAAATAGTACTTAAGTTAGCAGCAGTCTTCACTCTCATCCTCCTGAAACAGCACTGGAAAGTTCAGCGAGAAGCTGTGCAGGCCCACAACTTAACCATATACAATATACTCGATTATAAGTCAAGAAATTTTTGTAAAAAAAATTAACCTTAAAAACCTGGGTCAGCTTATCCATGGGTCAATGTCCGGCCCACCCAACTCAGGGAATAAGGAAGCCAAGGCTGCTGAGAAGGCCTAGGGCCTCCCTCTAGAAGGAGCTTACTGGGTTGTTTTTTGACAATCCACTCCCTCGACCACCCTCCTGGAGGCCCAGTCTGGGGCAAGCACTCTAGATGGTTTTTCAGGGACCTCCAGAGAGCCCATCCTGGGGGGGGGATCAAGGAAGTAATAACCCAGCAAACTCCTCCCAAATTGAGGTGTGCAGAGGAAGCCTCTAGGGTCTTTTCAGAAGCCTTTGCTTCCTGCTTCCTTCTCCCTCAAGGTCCCTGAAAAAACATCGAGAGTGACCGGCACAGATCGGGGGTGGAGGGGAGAGTTGAGGTATCACAAGTATCTGCTCATAATCTCAGAAGCACACAAACAACTGACTGACTGAGAGAGGGAACTAAGGCACCAAGCAAGTCATCCCTTGGATCTGAGTTTTGCTGTTGGGCAAACAGAAGATGATCAGTGTTAGGGGTGTGTGTGTCCCTTTAACCCCGTTATCATTTCATACCCCCTCCAACTGTCCCAATTTGGTAGTGGCAGTTCTGATTAGTCCTCTGCCATCCCACTTCTCAGCTTCTTTTAAACTGTCTCAGGTTCCCTCTCTTCCTCCCACTTTCCCCGTTTGTCTTCAGCTTACTCCTGTTACTGCAAACTGAATTCAAAGTTCAAAAGTAATTTGCACTCAATTGGTTCTAGAAGGGGGAAGAGGAGAGGGGGGCCCTTCCCAGTAGGCTCAGGCCAAAGCAAACTGCTGCCATCTTTCCTAGCTTGTCTGTTCTTCCTCGTTAATACCTTTTGCCATCTTGACCACACTCTTGGCCACAAGTTTCCTGATTTGCATCTGTGAAATGTTGGAGGGTATGCCATGTGCAGATCATTTCCTTTTGAAGTTTACTTTGACAGTAGTTGATCTCCCCATGCAGCACTGCTGGACCAATTCAGATGGTCTCCTCCATATGCCTATGAAGTCCAAAGGTTCCCTTAAGGCTCTAGGGTACTTCTTGGCTGATAGAGCTAAAGATTCAGTTTTACCCTCAATTTATCTACAGGTCATAGCAAATTCCATAATTTTGACCCCCAAACCTGCCCTCAGCTTACACATACCAACTTATATGGGATATTTTCCACCTGTACCTGACAAATAAGGACTCAGTTTATAAACTATCTCTTATTTGCAACTTTATAAAACTAATTAAAATGCTACAGTTTGGTTTAATTTTACATCAAACTATATCTAGTGCAGAGGTGGGCAACTGTCAGATTTTGGGGTGCCACACTGGCCCCCAAGGGAACCTTGGGGTAACACCCCTTCCGCAGCCCCCACCTCCAAAGACAAAAAACCCCAACATGCTCCTACTACTCCCTCAGGGGGCTTGGAGAATAATTTAGCCATGCTTTCGGCCACCCTGAGCTGTTTTAGGCTCAACAGGAAGTGACTGGAAGTTCTAAAACAGCCTGGGGGTCTGCAAAACATGGTGAAATTGCCACTTGCACCACATGGGGGTATTGGTGTATTTTGGGGCAAAAAATGGGTGGGGGATCTGGCAGGTCACAGGCAGTCCATGTGTTGTAAACACCACCACCCCATCTAAAGCATACTTATTATTCTGGTTGCCAAAAGACAAGTGCGTGTGTTCCATTCTTTTATCACGATGCAAATAAAAGTATCTTGAAAGGGTTAATTTTTAAAAAATCCTATCCCACAAAAGTAAAACAGGGATTGTTTCATATAAAGTTTGTAGAGATTTTGGAAATATTTATGTAGATATGATTTTAAGAGAAAGGGACCCTATGTATTGGAAACATACTCTGAATGTGTTCATTCAGCAAACGTATACTGTCTTCGGGGAAAAGTCAGAATGATTTATAGACTTGTCCATAGGGAAGAGAAAAAAATAAAGAGATGATGGTATAATTAAAGAAACATCTATATCTGCCTTGAGAATATTTAGAATAAATTGGACTCTAAATCTAAGTATTAAATATACGTAGAAAAGAAGAAGTCAGCAAATTCTCCTTTTCATTTGATTTATCCTTGTCTTGTCTTTCTTATTTAAATGGTTATTTGTTTAAAAAAAAAAAAACAGAAAAACCAATCCAGGAAAAAGGAAATACAGCATACAATTAAACAGATGATAAATAAAGGACATTTACATGAGGTAGTCTCTTAAAAAGTTTTCCCTAACTTATTGTTAAATATATGGAGAAAATAAAAGTGCTTTTATATTTCCATGCCGTATGAGGAGCAACTTAGGGAGCTGGGTATGTTTAGCCTGGGGAAGAGAAGGTTAAGAGGGGACATGATAGCCATGTTTAAATATTTGAAGGGATTCATACTGAGGATGGAGCATGCTTGTTTTTTGCAGTTCCAGAGACTAGGTCACATAGCAATGGGCTCAAACTACAGGAAAAGAGATTGCATCTAAACATTAGGAAGAACTTCCTGACATAAGAGCTGTTTGGCAGTGGAATGCACTGCCTCGGAGTGTGGTGGAATCTCCTTCTTTGGAGGTTTTTAAGCAGAGGCTGGATGGCCATCTGTCGGGAATGATTTGATTGTTTATTCCTGCATGGCAGGGGGTTGGACTGGATGGCCCTTGTGTGGTCTCTTCCAACTCTATGATTCTATGCTGCTATACTGATTACATAAAAAGTAAAAGTAGTCGTCCTGGCCAAAAGAATAAATCCAAATTCAATATTATAGCTTCATTAGGCCAACTCAGAATCCAGAAGAAATTTGCAAGCTTTCAGCATTTCCAGACCTTTTCATTAGGCAAGATGTTACAAAGAACAGATGCATGGAATAGAAATGGAGTAGATAGAAGAGGGGGCAGGGAGACTGGCATGATATTGAAGTCTGCCTGATCACAGTCTTACAACTAAAACTTCAGGTTAGGCTTTACCAGGTGATATCATCTTTCCAAGTTGCACCTTGGACTCTTTTTGTGGAGGACAAAAAATGTTTCTTATCCCATTTGAGAATACTGTGAAAATCAGTGTTTAGAAAAGCTCCTTTTTACTAAATTTCCCTTAACCAGCATGACCAATCCTATGGGATTCTGGGAATTGTAAAAGTAACTTTTTCAAACTCTGAAAAATTAAGGTATACATAATGTGTAGTAATAATAGTGACTGTGAATGTTACAATTTTCTACCTCACTAAGCTGTTTTTCTGTTTCCAATTTGGTTACAGTTGTGAAGTTAGGTCAGGCCCAGAATTCATCACAAGATCCTACAGATTCTACCACAATAATACGTTCAAGGCCTATCAGTTTTACTACGGGGGTAACCGCTGCACAAACCCAACCTATACCTTAGTTGTTCGTGGTAAAGTCCGCCTTCGCCAAGCATCCTGGATCATTCGAGGAGGGACTGAAGCTGATTACCAGCTACATAATATACAGATAATCTGCCACAGTGAGGCAGTGGCTGAAAGATTAAGTGAGCTGGTGAACCGTACATGCCCTGGATTTGTACCAGAAGGTAAACCTTGGGAGCAGAATGTGAGCTATGATCTTTGGAGAGAAGAAAATGGTTATGAATGCACCAGAGCACTGAATTTTGCTATGCATGAACTTCAACTCATCCGTGTAGAGAAACAATACCTTCACCATAATTTAGATCACTTAGTAGAGGAGTTATTTCTTGGAGACATCCACACTGATCCCACTCAAAGGATGTATTATCGGCCATCTAGTTACCAACCCCCACTGCAAAATGCCAAGGTATGTGAACATTTCTGTTTTGCTTCCCGGGCAGGTAGGGAGAACAAACTTTGATTACAGGAAATATCTGATATATGTGAGCCAAGGAGTCTCAGGCAGACATCATAACGTGGCCAAAACCAAAACATGGCCAAAAACAACGTGCTTAAAAACATTTTTTTAAATCCCTTGCAGCTTCTGCTCAGTATCCTCACATTACATACCTTATTCCTGTTGCTTGTCTTCCATCTATCTGGCCCACTGTCTTTTCTTCCATGCTCTACCCTATAGCTGCTATTGTTGTTTCATAGATCTTCTTTCCCTTTTGTCTCTTGCTTTTCTGCATCTTCTCCTACAAAATTTCTCCAAGCTTGTAGGGACAAGCTAAACTTTCTTCTTGTTAATAGTTGGATTAGATATAATGACATATCAAGCTTGGTTCAGTTTTAGAAATGAGTTGGAGATCCCTCCTATGCTTGTTACATAAAATAAGGACAGGCAGCTTCTGAATGTTCTGAATTTATTCAGCTTCTGAATTTATTGAACTTATCCCCCACCTTTCTCCTGGGATAGGATCCAAGGCAAAATCTTCATGGCCTGTCCTTCCTCACCCTATTTCTGGGAAGATTAGTCCCCTGGAATGGCGAATTGCATCCTGGCAGGCATTTGAGGAACACAATTTGACCTCTAAATGTAATCCCTCCCTCAGGATTGTGAAACTGCAAATGACCAGCCTAATTACATTTACAGTGAATATTATGCTCTGTAAAGGCTTATGAGTTTGCAATTTGCCATTTTAGGAAGTAAAAACATTTTTAGTTGTGCAGGGCAGGTGGGATAGCTGCATAGGACCTGCAGGCTGCAGTTTGCCCATGCCTGACCCAGTCAGTGGCTCTCCAATATTGCCTACAATTTTAACTACTGTATTCCTAATAGTGACCGTAAAATATAATCCATTTTTCTTGAATTCCCCAACTAATCTAGTTGGCCAGCCAGCCATTCCAGAGGCTATATTCCTTTGTTTTTACATTTTAGTAGAGGTGAAATCTTGTATATCTACAGGTCAAAGACGAACAGTTTAAGGTCAAGAAATTGTTGTGTAGTCTGCAGATTCTAATTTAAATCTTTTGAAAAGCAGAGCAAATAAAACTTTGCCTAATTAATTGCGTTTCAACCTTTACAATTTCAAAGTAGATTTACTAAGATTTTTCAAGACTCTAATTATGTTTTTTATATTTTATGCTACCACAATCACAGTATTGTATTTGTTTATATTATAGCATTTCTATTCCATTCTTCAAGTGAAAAAGCTCCTGCAGTGTTATTGATCTTACATAAACCAACAGGATAGTCCCAGCCTGCAAGTTTACACTATAAAATGTATAACAAACAGGGCAAAATGGATGGAGGAAAGGAGGGAATGCAAGCATATTCAGGTATTAGTTCTTAAAGCTACAAATGTTCTCATGCTTGACGGAAAGTTGAAGTAGAGAAGTAGGTCAATGGAGTTGATCTTTCAGCAGAGGCAGTGATATGGCCCTGCATTCAAAGTATATCTCCTTGCAGCTGTCTGTCAACTTCAAAATGAAGTTTGTCACCTTAACTGTTCAAAATGAAGGAAGATGGTGTGTAAATTCTACTCAGTCCATGTAAACTCCAGTTCTGTGTCTCTGAGACAAAATTATACTGTCTGAGGCCAGATCCACACTACACAAATAATCCAGTTTGGATCTGGATTATTTGCCATGACTCCTTCCTATGGAGTTCTGGGATTTGTATTTTGGTGAGGCACCAGCACGCTTTGCCAGAGAAGACTAAAGACCTTATAAAAACTACAAACCCCAGGATTCAATAGGAAGGAGCCATAGGAAATAATCCAGTTTCAAACTGGATTATTTGTGTGGTGTGGATTTGGCCTGAGTTTGCGATGAAGCTGTAAGACAAGCAGAATATGGAAGATCCTGCTTCAGTGCACCACATTAGTTTATATTACCTACAAATATATTTATGACACTACAGTTATATTCATAATATAATATTAGTGCATTATGGGTAAGACTGAAACAAACCACAAGAATTTTCTAGTTATAAAGATGACACTGGCTATAATAGGACATAATACATTACTTAGATCTTGTTGACATAAATAAACCATCATAAGAACTATGAAACTTAAGTTCTAAATCAAAGGGTTGATCAAGCAGTAACAACCAAGGCAGAAGATAAGCAAAGTCCTATATGATCTGGATTGCATCACTTCTATTTATCCAAGTATGCAAATGACCTAATTGTACTGGATGGTTTTGATACATCACCTTTTGAGAGTTCTAGTGTACCCTGTCCTTTTGTATTCTATTAATATCCAGCGTTACCTTTTGGTAACTCTAGAACTAACAGTTTTGCTATGTAACATGAAGTATCTTTGAAAATGAAAGCCAGAATTCAAGGCTGGTACACAGAAGAGTGGTGTTCTAATGAAGAAAGAAAATGTTGCCAAGAAGTAGGAAAAGAAAGAATTGTATGGGATGGAGGTGGGAAATAGAACAGCAGTATAGCAACAGTGAAAAAAGCAGAGACAGAAGTTGAGGGCATTGGTGGAAAAACAGTTAGTAAATGGTGTGTTTCCTGTAGACTGGTAGTTCTCAACCAATTCACAAGCTTTCTTCTCTGCTGAGAGCTAAACATACATCTCCTCTCTGGTCTTTCTTTCATAGGGAAAGGTCTTAATTCTTAATACGTAATTCCTATCACTGCCCCTCCCCCATATGTAATTAGGGGGGAGGGGCAATGATAGAAACTAAGTAGTTAAAATCAAGAATTAAGTGCAAATTTCCCTATAAAAGAAAGGAAACATTTTTATTTTAATTGAAAGTAATTGACTTGAGTTGGAATTTCAGCATTAACATTTTTCCAGAATTAAGTTATTAATTCATAAAATTGACACAGTGCAAAAGAGTCAACTAAATTGTATATTGTCTAGTTTGTCCTTTATCCAAAGCCTAGCTCTTTTGGATTTTTGTAAAACTACTACTTTTTTAACCACTTTTTTCAGAAGTACTGCAGGATTGGAGAGTTACCAGATTTATGTCGCAAGTAGTAAAGGGAGCTTGGACGGAGGGAGTTTTCTCTGCATGCAGGTTGTCCTTCTGCATTGTACACCAGACATTACATAGAGGCTCCTCACCTGTCCCAGGAAATTGAATTTGAATGGTGTTGACTATGGTATGCTTGCAGGGATCTGCAAAGGAGTCAGTAAGCTAATGACAGCAGCAGGATAAATACATGAAATTATAAGGAAGAAAGGGAAATCAATAGAATGTTTGGGTGAGGCGATTCAAAAAATTTCAAAAAATCATGCAGTAGTTTCCTTCTATCCAAAGGCTGAGGGAGGGAGAAAATTATGGGTGGGAACTTTTTACCTTTATTCTAATAAGAGTTTAAGTATTCTTTATTATAGTACTATAATATACAGTTGAACTCCACATCTACGGAACCAATATCCATGGTTTCAGTTATCCGCAAGTGAAAACATAGGAACACATACCATACAGTTATTCTGGAAAATGCTTAAAGAGGTGTCCTCTAGGAATCACTAGGTCCAGTGCAACTCGATGGTATGTTTGTACCAGAAGTCCTTTATCTTAATAGGGTTCACTATTATATGTGGTTTCCAGTCTCTATAGTAAGTTCAGGAACAGAACCCCTGCAAATACAGGGGTCCAACTGTATATTAAATGACAATTAAATTAACTTAATTATTTAAAATGTCTCCCTTTCTACATAAATGCAATCAAGTTTGATTATTATTTTTTAAAATTAGCCTAATGATTAACCTAAAATGGTAGCCCTTTCCCACTAACTTTTCCATCTGGTGGTTTTGCTGTGGGCCTTTTCATTTTTTCTGACAACATTTCAAAAGAATGCACAAAGTAATTGGAGTCACATTTTAAATTAAAATTGTCAGCAATTAATTCCAGACAGAATGCCTTAGCATCACTTCTAGTTTAGAATTCTTTGCACTGTTCATAAATGTGTTGTACTGCAGTGACTACCACTGCATATCTGGCTTGATTAAACAATCACTTGCTTAGATTTTCCTTGGGTTTTTTTTTCCCCTGGGCTGTGAGGCCATGTTCTGGAAGAGTTTGCTTATGACGTTTTGCCTGCATGTGTGGCTGGCATCTTCAGAGAATGGATGGGTAGGAGTGTGTGGGATTTATATGTTGTGAACCCCTGTTGGGGAGGATATGTAAATTTGTGTATTTGAATGGTTAGTTTCTGGATGCCAGCCACAGATGCAGGTGAAATGTCAGAAGCAAACTCTTCCAGAACACAGCCTCACAGTCTGGAAAAAAAACAAGGAAAATCTATGGATGCCAGCCGTGAAAGCCTTCAACTTCACAATCACTTGCTTGATAAACTAACACTGAATGAACATCTGAAACATGGATATATAAATAAATAGAATTCTGTGAAATGTACTCAACTTCTTGAGATTCTTTGAAAGATAAATTTTGAACAGTACTTGTATCTTCCCCCCCAGGACAACTGAAAGGGAAAATGGTCACATGGGTAGGGGAATTGTTCTGTATTGCCCCTTTAAGAAGCAAGCACAGAAGGCCCAAATGCCAATAGGCCCATAAAAGCTTTTTGTTCTTTGCAGTGTGCATCAGTTCCACAGAGCCCAGGACAATCCTGAACATAATCCTGTTCAGTTATGTTTTATTTATTTATTTATTGTGGGGTGTGGTTTTTTTTAATTTTAGGTATTTATACTCTGCTCTTCAGCCACAAAAGCTCCCAGAGCAGTTTACAAGTTGTTAAGTGATAGCACTTTACACATCTACACCACTTTTTATAGCATGCTAGGTGCTATGCGGTTTCCAGTGTGTGTTAGCTAATTGCCCCTACAACCCGGGTACTCATTTTACTGACCTATGAAAGGATGGAAGGCTGAGTGAACCTTGGAGCCCTTGGGATCAAACTTGCAATGTTGTGGCTGCAGTACTGGCATTTAACCACTGTGCCACTGGGGCTCCCTAAATTTTTAATTAGATGCTGCTCAGTATTCTATGAGATTTTAATAAATGACTGTTAAAATTAAGACATCTTTGTGTATTGCTGTTTCCTATCCTGCAAACCTCCCCTTCAAATCAAAGCTTCCCCAAACTGCTTTGTATAAAGTGACAGCAGCATGTGGAAAACATTCACACAGTTGAGCACCATGTGTAGTTTGACCCTTTGTGTTAACATGTTACAGGTTATACAATAGTAGCACAATATGGATTTGAGACCACACAAAGGTTTTCTGCAAAGTTAAAAACTTTTTCCTTTGAAAGTCTTTCTTTTTATAATTGTTGGACCCTAGGGACACAGCTGAAAATGAACTTAAATTCTAAACTGAGTTTAAGCCACTAGTCTCAGACTCCTCTGGAAACTGGATACCTTGCATAAACAGAAACATTAAATCAACTTGTTTTTTTAAAAAGCTTCTATGGTCACAAAGTAAGCTGGGTGAGGAAATAATCTCTGAAGTGAATCAGGTGTATTGCACAGAATCTGTCTGGAAAGCTTGTTTCATTTCCTCTTTAGTATTATTCTAAAAAATAAAACACAGTTAAAAGCATTAGACTTCTATGGAGAAGAGGAAAACTTGTTGCTTTCTAAGTAGATAAAGCTGCAAAATTGAATGTAGAAGCCACATGCATACTACTTATTATGGGTGAACTGAGCAGTAATTAAAAGCAAATGATTGCTAGCTATGTTAGGAATGCTAAAGCCAAATAGAATTGGGCTTATTCCAAATTCTTTACCTAAGTCCAGCTTTAGGATGATAAAAGTGAACATGTTACAAATCTAAGTTAAGTTGTTAATCTGAATGAATTTTCTAATGCCCAGGCACACAGCAGAAAATGGGGTGCTTCCCTGCTAAAATATCCTCTTTAGGATAATTTGCTGGGCCAAAGGCAAAGTTGCTTCACAGAGAAAACACAACACACCAGATATAGTGGAGGGAAAAACAGTTACAGCTTTTTATTGGTTACAGCTGTAGCTGGGTTGGCTTCGGCATGGATCTGGATCCGGGCATTGACCAACCCGCCTGTTGATCGATGATCCAATGCAACCGGCCACAGCCAGCCACTGGGATGAATGGAAGAGTGCACAGGCCAAGCCTCGTGGGCCCCCATCACTGGGGATGCTGGATAGGTGCTGCCCCCTGACTGGTCAGCCCCACATCCATCCACACCCCCAAGTCCCCTAAGGGGACTCCCCTATGTTACCAATGCGACAAGGACACTGGTGAACGATGTCCCTTTTGCACAACCCACACAAAGGTGTGACAAAGAAACATAGCAGAAAAGACAGTCCTGCAGAATACAATGAACACAAGAGAACTGTTACAACACAAGAAGAAAGGGAGGGTAGGAGAGGTGCCACACCAGAAAGAACTGAGCTCCCCTATATGCCCTGGAAACTGACTGGAGTGAAGAGACTGCTGGAGTTCACTCCAGTCATATTCAACAGCCAGTGAGTTTAAATGAAGTTCAAAACTAATTGGCTGCTCCATTCCTATCTCCCCAGAAGGCACTGCAGGGGCACAGGGGTGTGGGGCCTCCTGGGAAAAAGTGTGCTGGCATTCGAGCCCACGCAAGCCTCCACCTCTGCCAATTTCCCAGGGCCTTTGAGTCACCTCAGAAGTTTTTTCTTAGTCTGGGTTTTCCCGCTTTTGGCGACCACGCTTCGAGAGCTCCTCTGAAATCCAGCCACACGCACTGTCTTCGCCACCGGAAGCCTGGGAAAAAGAAGAATGCTGCGGGCATTTCACTTTTGTCCCAGCCAGCAACCTCCCTGCACAGTGAGTCATGTAAGGTCCTTTAAGCAAACAAAGGCTGCATCTGCACTGCAGAAATAATCCAGTTTGATACCGCGTTAAGTGCCATGACTCAATGCTATGAAGTACTGGGATTTGTAGTTTTGTGAGATATTTTGCCTTCTCTGTCAGAGTGCTTTGGTGCCACAACAAACCCCAGGATTCTGTAGCATTGAGCCATGGCAGTTAAAGTGGTGTCAAACTGGATTATTTCTGCAGTGCAGATGCATCCAAAGGTTCTTTGTCGTTCAATAAAATTATACATTTAAATAAATCCATACCCTAGACTAAACCTCCCCATTCCCAACCCCGTGCTCTATTTAACAAATGTATGCAGATTGTTCTTTACCACTACTGCTAACCCATGGTGGGGAGAGATGCAGTGTTTTGTGGCTCTCAAGCCACCATTACGTATGGTCCTAAGGTTCATAAAGGCAGTGCATTCTTGTCCTAGGAGCTTTAACAATCTTTCTAAACATGCATGTAGCTGCACTGGTCAAAGCAGCCCATTCTAGTAGAGCTACACCAGCTTTTCAGTGCAAAGCAAAGGGAGAGCATCAGGGGCTGCCTTTCATTGGCTCTGTCATTTAAAACATTTATCACTAAATGTGAAATGTAGAATTGTTTTTGTGTGGCTATGAAGTATTATGGTGTAATTGTGCAGTGGTTTCCACATGCAGTGGCTGCCTTGTACTGCTATTTCAAAGGTTGGGCACAATATAGACCACACTCCAGCAGTGGACCACAGTGTTTGGAAACCACCTAGTACTTTGCAAAGAATTCAGCACAACATTTCTGATGGTCAGGAAGCAGGGATATTATAAATCACTTTGCTGAGCAAATTATAAAAACAATAACATAAATACAGTAATGACTACATGGACAAACTGGAAGTGTATGCTTCACCACCCACTTTTTTATCCTCTACTTTTGCTTCACTGATATTTAGTGCTAGTTTGCCAGAATCCTGAAATACATTTGTAGCTGAAGCCAGAATTTACAGTTGGAGCTTATATAGTTGGGTTTCTTTAAATGCAAAAGGCATCAGGAAATTTATAACAAACCTATCTTAACATATCTACATTCTAGATAGGTGGGTAACATCTTCTTACCTGTTAATGTTGAGGTAAAAACCCCTTTGAACAAATCTTAAGGCAAACCGACCAAGGGGTTTTCTTAGCAAAATTGGAAACAACTTGAAGGCATACAACAACATCACCAAAGCCTCCTGTTTCTTTCTATCTCACACTATTTCTCAAATCTGAATGTTCATATGTTCCAATTGAGTATTTAAATGTAATTATTCAAGGCTGGGTATAAGGGTAAATACCAACGAAAGGTAGCAGGGCACAGGGGCAAGGAGGGCTTAAGAATCAACTCTAAAGAAGAAAACAAGGTGTGCCAAAACCTAACTAAATATTATAGGAAGCACTAGAAACAGGTGGTAATCTATCCGCTGATACAGAAACATGTCTAGTTTTGAACTACCCATGGAATTTCTCAGATAATGGTACTGTAGTGAAGTAGTTTTTTTAAAATGCTCCAGTATTAAAACTTAACAACATTCAGGTTTAATCTGCTTATCAGAGTATTTATTTATTTATTTATTTATACTCCGCTCTTCAGCCACAAGGCTATCAGAGCGGCTTACAAATTGTTTTAAGCAACAGCAATTTACACATCTACACTGTGTTAAGCAGTTTCCAATGTGTGTTAGCTAATTGCCCCCACAAGCTGGGTACTCATTTTACCGACCTACGAAAGGATGGAAGGCTGAGTGAACCTTGGAGCCCGCTGGAATCGAACTTGCAACGTGGTGACTTGCAGTACTGGCATTTAACCACTGTGCCACCAGAGTACCAAGGTACCAAGGTGCATTCCTTAAATGTATCATACTATACAGAAAATATGTGTATTGTTAGGGCAGGAAATTTACCAGTTTTAGAATATATTAAGTCAGTCCACAGGCAGACTGCAAATAATCTGCTTACATGGGTACAGAAGTAATGAACTATTTAATGAAAGCCTGAACTAAGAGCCTTACTGCACTCCGAGGAAAAGTGGCAAAGGAGCAGGAACGTTCCATCTTTCCTGCTGCCTTCCCACAGGACATTGGTGTCCTTCCAGCATCCTTTTGTTTCAGTCCCATGGGGGACAGAGCTAAAACCACCCCTTTTTGCAAACAGGTTTTTCTGATTACCAAAATAGCATGGTTTTACCTTGGTCCCTTATGGGATGAGAATGGGGAAAAAAACACTATGCTGTTTTGCCACTTTCCCATGGAGTATGGTAAGACTCTAATTGACAGAACTTAGGTGAAATCCTAGGGCTTATCTACATAGGCAATATACCCTGTCTTTTGGGCTGTTCTGTCCCCAGGCAGTACTCATGACCCCTGTGGCAAAGATGTAGCTAAGATGGGGGGAAGATGGGATAGGGCTCGATAAACTATTATATTACAATACTTGCTTTAATGCTTTATTCATGTGTACTATTGTCTTGCCCCTGCTATCTAGGATTTTTAATATAAATACACAAGTCATACACTTTTAAGAGCAACCTTATTTAGTGATTATAATTAATTCAAAACCATGCATTTAATGTGCTATCCATAGGGAATAATTGCAATGGATCTCATAAGAACTCTTGTAAGAAAGCATTACTTTTTTAGTTTTATTTGTTCATTATATTGAAGAGTTCTTATGAAATCCCATGCAGTTAATTCTTTATCAGTCTTCTGAAATTGCTTTTGAAATCCTAGACAGTAGAGGATTGTGGACATTAGAGGGCAGTCCAACAACAATGTAAGAAAATATTGGCCCTGTGTTAGTTTAGCAAACACTGCCTTCCCTATCTCTTTCAGTTTGTTGTAAACCTATTTACTGTTTGGGATGAGCATGAGACAAAGAACTTTTCAGTTGATAAATATGATGTCAAATCAAATGCAGTGTGGGTAGATAGACTATGAAGGCTTTCCTATCACATTCCATCTCCTGGCTTACTCTTTTTACAGGAACCCTGTGATATTTTAGCAATGACCAATTTACAGTGTGCCATTGTAAGTCAGTATTGCTTCAGTGGAATAGATGACAGACACACCACATCAGAGAAAGATAGTTTGTCTCTTCATATTTCATCCAACTTGCTAGGGAAAACAATATTTTTAAAAAATGTTTATTTGCCTTCAAAGGGCTTATAAAACCCTGTTGAAGCAGGCAAGTCAGACAGTTTACATTTGTTACATTCATTGGGGATGGGTGGTACTTAAAAGTAATTTAAAGTGAAATATTGTTTGAATTTGTTAAATTTAACCTCAGCTATCTTCCTGCTCTAGACCTCTAGAGATAAAGTTGCATAAAAATGACTCAGCCTCATCCATTTGTGTCATTGCTTTTAAATCTTGTGAAAAGTCTGTACCATTTGTAAACCTGAGCTACATTTGAAATTTTCAGGCTTGCTCCTCCAGTGAGTTTACTATATCCATATTAACATCAAATGTACAATTATGTGAACCTTCTAGTTATCACTTTTGTGGGACAGATATTTTAGCCATTTGTAGAAGAGGCCCCTTACACTTAAGCTATCTGGACAGTAGGTCACTTGAGTGGGAAATTCTACTAAATATTCATTGTACTGCTTTCTATATTGTATCATCTCTACAGCAGCACAAGGTAAAGAAATCTTGAGTACTTTAAGATACTATTGAAGTTAAATCATTGGAGCCAGAGATTTCCTTTCAGTTCATAATGGTGAATCTTTCCTCAAAGGCCTGGACACAGATTCAAGAATTACTATGATGAGCCTTTTAAGATTCTGTGCATAATAATCCTGACCTGGCATGCCCTTCTCTGCCATTAGTTGACTGTGCCTGTAACTCAACAGTTTTATGGTTTTAAGGGTTCACTGCTAAGTACATATTTTAATACTAACCAAAGTCAGCTAAAAATGAAATAGTTCTCTCAATATTTCTATCTAATAGGTTAGGGCTGCTTGTTTGTAAGTCTGCAACCTCCCAGGTTTTTTTAACCAAAACAAGTTCCAGTTCTTAGTCTAAAGACTTCACCTGGCATAAATCAACACAGCTAACAAATTAAAGTTATTGGACTGGAGAGGATTTATACCAGATGAGAATCTGGACTTTTTAGTTTGAAGTGTGCTGGGCTGCAAGAAGAGGCAAGCAGAACAAAACTAATGCAATATTTTTTTAACTTTTACATTTATAAAGTGCTTTAAAACAAAGGAATGATAAAGCAAGTAGTTTCAGTAAAGCTGGAGTTATTGTCATTAACCAGGATAGTCATCATATTAAAAAAAGAGAAAGCTATCACAAATAAGTTCAAAGAGAGAAATGGAAAAATAAATGTCCCTCTGCCTGCCTACAATGTGCTGCCTCTGAAGTGAAAAGTCCTCGACTCCAAGGGCAATATTACAGGATATGTGGTCACTCAGTGCTTGGCTTGGACTTTTGTTTCTTTGTAACATCCCTAAAGGATGAAAGAATTGGATAAGAAGAAATAAGATTGTGCTTCGTTATCATTAGGGCAAAAATAGCATATTGTAGCTTAAAAGATAAAGTTAGCATCAGAGAAAGGAACATTTTTCCAAACTCCCTGCTATTTCTGTGTTGAGAGAGGCATTTCTATGCTTATTTGCAGCAACATATTAACTCATTGCAAACTCTGTATCCTGGGCTCATTTTCATATTTGTTATATTTTATATTTTCTTTCCAGTTTCAAATGGAGATTCTGAGGTTGAACATAATATTTCATTTTTTTAAAAAAATAAGAGAATTTAATGTTTGTGCTTATTGGTTGATTAAGCACAAAGAAAGGAAGACCAACCATCTGAAATGGGCCAAAGATAGATTTTTTTTTCTTTCTGTCTCTGGGAGGGAACATGAAGGTGATTAATAATGATGACATGGTAGTACAGTAGTTTATTCCAAGACATTCAAGTTAATTTACACTTACCAAGGACATATACATGATATTATATGTCTTCTGGTATAATAGACATGTTTAACTGGCTTAATTGACTTTGTAACTGTTTACAACTCTTTTTTTTTAACTGTAAGCTGCCTTTAATACAGATGTTGGGAAAAGGGACAAATACAAATGAATTAATAAAAATGATGATAATGATGATGACAACAACAACAAAAACAACAATAATAGTATTTTAAAGCATGCCAGATTGTCCCATGAATCCCTACATTTCATCTCCCTTTGCCTAAAGGATGCAAGTTACCATTAATACTAAAACACAGAATTGGAAGGTTTTTTTTCCTTTCCATTTGGCATTCTGTTGCCATCAGATCTTTGTGGCACAAGCCATGTGTGTGTGCATGCAAGTGACTTCAAGTTTCTGGTCAATTTATGACAACCACATGAATTTCAGAGTGTTGACTGGGTTATAAACTCCACTTCTGTAAGTTTTGGAAATCCTTCAGCTTGAGGAATGGATTCCTAACTCCTATCCTTTCATTACAATCACAGAGTAGAAAATTGGAGGGTGGTATTTTTTTATAGCCATCTGATGGCAAACTGTTTCCATTTCCATCCAAGCTTTTTTTTTTTTAATTAGCAATAATTTAATACTGTGTCTGAATTTGTTTTGATTGTAGTACCACTTAGGAAAGGCAATTAATTTTACATATAAAAAGGAATTGGGTAAAGTGTATATTTATGACAGAGAAGGATTTCAATCATTATTAATGTTAAAATCAGATTAGTCCTTGAGGAAATTCTCCTTTACAGAGAAAACATGTCCCTTTTCTTTCTGCATGTGTAGATATGATATGCAGTAGTCCATGGACTTATATTTGTCAGATAATTAGGACTACTTCACTTCCTTTTTCTAAATAAAAAACTGTAGAAAAACTATATGCACAAGATCATGTGGCAAATGCTTTATATACATTCTGTGCATAAGAACCTTTATTAATATATGGCCTACCATTTACCACTGGCACTCATTTTTTAATTGCTCCTGGGAAGTGCACTAAAATCCAAAAGAAGACCAAAAAAGATGCCGAGGCACCATTTTTGGGTCTTCACTGGAACTTTTTTGACATTTTCACCTCAGGCAAATGCTTTGATTGTGGTATGTGGCCATCCCAGCAGCCATTTTCAAGCTACAGCAGGTGCCTCTAGCTGGGTGGCTTCTAGAGCTACTTATCAAAAGACAATGTAAGTGGTTCTGTTTCTTTTTCCCTAAAGGACTTTCTATGGTAAGTGGGGAGGGAGGGGAAGCAGAAGCAGCAATGGGAAAACATAGGAGGGTTACAAGTACTGTATAAACTAATAATACTTAGAACGCCTGTAAAAATCCAAGAACATAACAGCAGAAGTTGTCTCAAGTAAGAGAGTCAAACCAGGTCTATCACAGGAGAAATTTCTAGGGAAACTGTTCAGTACCGTGTTTCAACTACACAGTGACATTTAATTTCAGCAAAGTACAAAACTAGTCATCTTTTCAAGTAGTTTTGCTTCGTTTTTATTGTTGAATGGGTCATTTTAATGTCTACTGAAAGCCACCTTAGGGATACCATGAGGTTAATAAATAAATAGAATCCCTGAAGCTTTGTGCCAAATTTAGCATAGTTATGCTTCAGCAATTATAATTCTTTAATTCCTGTATTTCACAGAAGTTGTTTATTCTTCTAAAAGTACAAATATTACACAGCTTGTACATCACAACATGTCAAACATATAATTCAAATTCACAGCCACAAGAGTCTAACTTTAACAATAAGGAATAAAAGAATGCCAATAAAAGAAGACACACAGAAAATATTGTGAGTTTAAAAAAATGATTGGACTTTGAGAACATCTTACAAAAGCCAGACCAAAAATAAGAAGCACCTATTCTCAAGTTTTAGGGACCCATCTATACAAGGGGGGGAATCTAAAATACCTCGTAGTATTGACATCTCGCAGCAGCAGCGACATGTCTAAACACTTTTTCTGGCCTCGGAAGCCCCCATAAGCCTTGCATTCCTGATGGCAGCCACAAGTGATTTACTCACGTTAGTTCTTTTTCACACCTTTTTTTTTTGAGCCATCCAAGATGCACTGGTGCAATAGGGCGATTCTCCAATTTTATAAGAAAGCAAAACAGAAAACATTGATACTTTTTAATGCCTTAAGCAAGTGATTGCAAAGGCGAAAATCCAACATGGTGGCAGTGGACACTTGCCCTCCTAGCAAGCCCTGTCCCTGCTCTCACCTGGCCAATCAGCTTTGTGCTTCCCTTTGAGGTTTTTATTATTCTATAGTCCAAATGAGCAAAAATGCATACCCGCCTCACGGTTTGTGAAAAAGTACGGGGAAATCTGCAAAGGCTTTTACCTCCTTGTTTGGGCTGTTTTGGACCCTCCTCCTTCCGAATAGTGTGGATTGGCACTGGATCCTGTTTAGACAGGTAGGATTCCCAGCAAATTCCATGAGGAGTATTTTTACTGTTTAGAAGGACCCTTAAAGTCTTATTACTGCAGAAAAAAAAAATACTGCATTTCCCTCATTTGTTCATTTCACACCATTAGCATTCAGTTTCTGAGATTTTGTAGCCAGGATGTAGCAGTTACTTCCTACTAAAAATCCCTGTGCTCTCTTTAATTTCTTTACAATTAAAGCAATATTGAAATAGGAGATGAATTTCATAGGACTGAACAACAAGGACTGGATCACAGAAGAACTGTGTGTGCTCAAAAACAAGAGCCAAAAAAAGAAAAAAAGAATTATGCTGTATGGTTTGGTTCTTCAAGAATGTAGTGAAATAATAAATCATACTCTGGGGTAAATCAGTAGGTTATTCTGAAGAGCAGTATTCAGCATAAGAGTGACAGGGAATACAGAAGAGAAAGAGGAAAAACATGTCCCTCATATTACTAATATCCCTTTGTATCTTGTATGGACCTTGCAGCCTGAATAAAAGATAATCACAGCACAGAGCTGTTCCACCATGCTTGCCTTGTGTCAATTTGTGTTGTATGTATTACAGCACAAGGGTACATTTGTGTCACAAGGCTAAGTACCTACCTGCCTACTATCTGCTCTGAGCCTATACAGTAAGTGACATTGCTTGTCAGTAAGTTGCAGAATGTATTTGGGAATCCCCAATTTGAAACTTTTAGCAGTGTTTAGTTCTGCTCTTTTTTTCATAAACTATTGTACATACATAATTGCAACTGACTTTGGTACACACAGTGTAGATTGTTTCCTTGTTTTTACATTCTGTCGACTCTATTCTGTCTGAACTAATATACATAACATAGCTGTGGGCTAATATACAAGAGTTTTAGCAGTGTGTTCATTGTCTAGGATCCAGACCATCATCCTACTTCTGTTCTGTAATGGACCACTTCTGCATTTCATTGTATTCATTTTCTAGGTGTACAGTTAATAGTGAAATGTATGCCAAAACTGAGGAAGCATGGTGATCCTACATGAAATATCATTTTATATGCCAAAGCTATGCCTCTTGAAAAAGAAAAGGAGCCATTGGAAAAGTTTCTTACTCAAAATGAAGGGAAATTACTGTCCAGTTGAAATAACATCACTGTGTTAGTTTCCCACAAGCATTTGTTAAATCATACTTTCACAAAAAGCAGAAAAACAAAAAAAAATGTTATTTCATAAAAGAACCCATGCAAGGCAGTCAAAATGGGATATTTTTACATTTATTTTTATATTTATTTATTTATTTATTGATAACCCACTCTTCAGCCACAAGGCTATCAGAGCGGCTTACAATTTTTTTTAAAGCAATAGCAATTTACACATCTACACTGCATTAAGCAGTTTCCAATGTGTGTTAGCTACATTCAAAAACTATGGTCAAACAAGAAAAGGTAACTCTTGCTGTTGACGCATAAGGAAGGAATGGTTCCCTTTCGGTTACTGTCAAGAGGTAGCTATAGGCTGGAATCCCATGAGCCACTTTATTTGTATTCAAATGCTTGGGCAAAATTAACACGGTTGCACATTAAAAAAAGCTTTCCCTTTTTATGCCATGTTACAATGTATCATGAAGGGCTGCTGTTCAAAAAAAAAGTTTACCAACCCATTAGGTATGCAAAATTAGTTGTGCTGTTCTTTGGGTTCTTGTCGTATTTCAGTATAGTATAAGATGACTGACTTTCAGCCATGAATTTAAGGGCAATGTAGTCGCAACAAATTTTATGCATTTTTAGTGGCGTGGCATCACTCCAGCAGTATAGGATTACATCTTTAATGTCCAGGCCATATTGTTCAATATTTCAATTGGCTTTTTATGTTTGCGTATGTATGCACTATCCACGGAACTTAAACATCAACAACAAGAACAACAAAAACTACTGTATTCTAAAAAGATCCCAAACATATCTACTAACTTTAAAGAAAACTGAAAGAACTGTTTCAGATATTTTATCAAAACAGACACACAAAGACACACTCAGCCCCCACACAAATCAAAAAACTTTTATATACAGAGTTGCAAAAGCACACACATACCCCGTTCCCCCATCTTACAGGGACATGCAGTCATACACTTCCCTCTCTCACATGCACACAGATGCAACAACACACACATACCTCTATTTCCCTCTCCCTCCCTCACATACAAATACACCGCCCCCTACAACATAAATGCAAATACACACCTCAATCCTGCAGGAGTTTCCTGGCTTCCTTTTTGATGATCCTCCCCACCACCACCACACACGCACAAGCATCCAGCCTTCATGGGTTCCCTCTGTGCGCCAACTTGCTTGCTCTTGACATTTGAATGTCAGACCTTCCTGAATATATGGGAGAAATAGAAGGTCAATAAGAGATCCAGGAGAATTTTTTAAAAAAATAGCTTGAATAAGGAGATCCCAGGAAATAAGGAAGAGTTGGTCAGTCTAATGTAGAATATATAACAAGGAAATATGATTTAATAGTATTGTGAAATGGCTGTGTACTTACCAGAGTTCTACCAGTTTTACAGTATTTCTGTTGGTTGTATTTCAGAATCATGACCATTCATGTATAGCATGCAGGATCATCTATCGGTCAGATGAACACCACCCTCCAATTTTACCTCCGAAGGGCGATTTGACTATTGGATTACATGGGGAATGGGTGAGCCAACGCTGTGAAGTGCGCCCTGAAGTGCTCTTTCTTACGAGGCACTTCATCTTCCATGACAACAACAACACCTGGGAAGGTCACTACTATCACTACTCTGACCCAATCTGCAAGCACCCTACTTTTACTATCTACGCCAAGGGTCGTTATAGCAGAGGAGTGCATTCATTGCGAGTTATGGGTGGAACAGAATTTGTTTTTAAAGGTAAAATTATTTTTGTTTTAATATACTATACGCATATGCTGCATAAAAGGTGGTGAGAATCATTGCAAACTCATATTTAAACCTTCCAAACTCTTGCATTCAAAAGCATCATATAGATGCTGGAATTAAACTTTTATGTTTAAAGTACTAATGTGCATGACACATTAAAACATAATTTTACAGTGAGCACTGTTGGGATTGTTGTTTCAGCTTGGCTAAGGTATAAAAAAGGAAAGGGGACACAGGGAAAGGTAATGATTGAAAACTTATTTATAGCAGTGACTCTCACAGATCTGGATAATCCAAGAAGAAAGGACATTTATAGGAAAGTTAAACTGGAAAAAAGAAAGACCAAAAAATAAAAACAAACATAAGAATAACAGAAGGTCAGAAATATAGGTTGCACAGATATAAAATGAATGTGCCAATGGCATAAGGACAAGAGACCTATGAAAGAAACTTTGAGGAGGCTAAACACAATCAAAATTACTCACAAGAGTAATAATTTAGATAGCATGAGAGTAAAGCAACCAGTGAAAAGAATGCAGTAATTAAAAAAAAAAATAGAAGCAAGGACTGAACAGCAGAAATAGTTGAGGTACGGGTTTTACACCATGTGATAATGTGCTGCTTCCATTATCTGGGCAACACAGCCAAGGGGGTAAACAAAGGGTTAATGAGGTGTTGAGTTTCAGGTTTCACATTTTATGGGAGTCAGCTGACCAATGAAGATGACCAGCTGGAGGATGCTTGGAAATGCTTCTGGGAAGTGGTTACAAATAATGCCTCGGGGACAGGAGGCAAAAGGGAAGAAGAAGAACAAAGAGATGCTTTGGGACTGGAGCTCCCATCCCACCTAGGGAAAGCTGGTCGAGACTGGACAAAGGCGTCCAAGACTCCCAGCTTCCCCCATGAAAATCCAGGATTCTGAATCCCGTTTAACCCCATCCAACACAGGCTGATTCCCAGTTCTGCTTTACAACTTACCAGGAACACCTCTATCTTGTCTGGATTAAGTTTCATTTTGTTTGCCCTCATCCATTCCATTATTGACAGCAGACACTCGTTTAGCACCAAAACAGCTTTCTTGGAATTAAAAAGGAGAGGTAGAGTTGGATGTCATCAGCAAACTGGTGACGCCAAACCCCAAAACTTAAGATAACCTCTCTCAGAGGTTTCATGTAGATATCAAACATCATAGGGAAGAAAAGTGACCCCTAAGCAATCACCCAAGCCATTGGCCAAGAGATCGAACAGGAAACCATCAGCACCACCTTCTGAATTCATCTTCCCAAGAATTTGCCCTCCCTGGGAATCAGAGTAAAATGTGTTCCCAAACCCCATTCCAGAGAGGTAGCCTAGAAGGATACCATGTTCTGTGGTATTAAAAGCCACTGAGAGGTACAGCAAAACCAATAGCAACACACTCCCCTGTTCATTTTGCAGCACAGGTCATCCACCAGGGTGACCAAAGCCATCAGCATCCCATAACCAGGTCTGAAGCCAGATTGAAATGAATCTAGATAAGCACAGGTTGCTAACCTGTAACTGTGGTTCTTTAAGTGGTCATCTGTGAACTCACACAAATGGGTTATCTGCGCCTGTGCAATCCATCACTCAAAACCTTCTAGGGTTCTTATATAAGTGTTTTGGCAGTAGCCCCTCCCATCCCTGCATGCCCAAATAATATGCTTCCAACCTAAACCCTCAGTTCCCTGGATCCAAAAGCAGCAACCAAGGAGCTAAGGCAAGGCAGGACGTGACAAGGGGAGGATGGGTGGGTTTGTGTGAGTTTGCAGATGACCACTCAAAGAACAAGTTACAGGTGAGCAACTTGTTCTTCTTCTTCATAGTCTCTGTAGCTCACGCAATGGGAGACTAGCAAGCTACTTACCATAGGAAGAGGGAGTGTCATGCCACACAACAGAAAAGCACAGCACACACAAATACAGTCTCTGCCTGGGACTTTGTGCCCAGTCTGCAATGAGAGATAGCAATAGCATTTAGCAATAGCATTTATATTTCTATACTGCTTATCAGTGCAAAGCACTCCCTAAGTGGTTTACAATGTGTTAGTTAATTGCCCCCAACAAGCTGGATACTCATTTTACCAATCTACGGAAGGATGGAAGGCTGAGTCAGCCTTGGAGCCCTGCAGGATCAAACTCACAATGTTGTAGCAGTAGTACAGGCATTTAACCACTGTGCCACCAGGGCTCCTTGATGAACAATGAAGGGTGGGACCACATAGCAGCCCTACACATATCTTGCAGAGGTACACCTCTCAGAAAAGCCTCTGACGCCACCTGACTGAATGAGTCCTCACTTGGATAAGGGGCTGCTTGCTGTCGAGCTTGTAGGCCAGGCAAATAGTCACTACAATGCATTTGGAGAGTTGTGGGGGCAAAGCAGGAAGTCCTTTTTGTTGGATGAAACCATGCGGTCAATGGAAAAGTCCAGTGCTCTACGTGCATCTGAGCAGAGAAGAGAAAGTTCCAAATCAGATGTAGGGTTCTACATAAAAGCAGGGAGTCCAATGTCTAGGTTTAAATGGAAAGGTGACATTACCTTTGGGAGGAAAGAAATGTCAGGTCTAAGGGCTACCCTGTCCTTGTGGAAATGCAAGTAAGGTTGGCCAACCCTAAGAGCACAAAGCTTTCCCGCTCTTCTAATAAAGGCGATAGCAAGCAAAAATGGAGTTGTCAAAATAAGTAGCCTGATACTGCAGGAAGCCATAGGCTCAAATTGCTTCCAAGAGAGCTGGAAGAGAACTAACTGCAGATTCCACCAGGCAGTAGGTACCATGACAGGTGGGTGTAAATTTTTGTACCCTGTTAGGATCTTTTTACTAAAGGGTCCAGGAAACAAGAAGGCTTGCCAAGGCATTGAAAATGCCATGAAACTGTTGACAAATAGCACCTAACGGATGACCAAGACAAGCCCTTGTCTGATAGTGAAACCAACAAATCGAGGATGTGTGTAGTTCATGCCTCATCTGGAGTGACATGCAGACTGCAGGAACTTGATAAATTTAGTTCATTTGTAGGAAAGAGAGCATTGCAAAGATGGCTTATGGGCAGCCTCAATTACATGCCTTACCAGGTCAGACAATGATGTTACAGGCAAATACTCCAGGTGGTGAGTTGGAGGGTTTGTAGGTTGGGATGCCTCACCTTGCCCTAGTGGATGGTGAGGAGTTCTGAACTGAGCAGCAACTTCTAGTACTTCCCTCTGGAGAGATGAATTAGACAAACCATGTTGCCTGAGCCTTCATGGCATGATGAGAATCCACTTGGCCCTGTCCTGGTGAATTTTGGCAATCACCCTCATGATGAGGGGAAACAGAGGAAATGCATACACCATAGGACTCTCTAATTGAACAGGAACACATCACCTAGGGAGCCCTGTCCCCTGTGGGCTCTGGAATAGAAGATATTGCACTGCTTGTTCCGAGGAGATGCAAACAGATCTACAGCAGCTGCATACCATTCTCTGAAGATCTTTTGGAGAATTCCCAGGTGTAGCCTCCATTTGTGACAGGACACAGGTGTCTGACTCAGGGCATCTGCCAGGACAGTTTGCTCTCCAGGAAGGTGAATTTCAAAGAGCCAAATTCTTCTTGGGATGCACCAGTTCCACAGCAGAACAGTAAGGTGCAGCAAGGTGTCCAATTGTGTGCCTCAACTGTGGTGTTGTTGGACATGCATTGATGTGAAACGAGCACCATTCTGCAGACCAGCAACCCCAGACTGTCAGGCCCTCCAAATGTGCCCCTAGCCATCCAGACATATGCTTGTGATGACCACTATTGACGATCGATGAGGGAGGAATGGCATGCCTGCTTGTACATTTCGATGGTCCATCCTTTACATCAGCAAGAGATGTACACTGTGAGGAATTGTTAACATGTTCCTCTCGGTGAGAGAATCAAAGTTTGTGAGGAACTATGCTTCCAGAGCTCCTATAAACCTCACCTGTTGGGATGGTTCCAGGTGAGATTTCTCATGGTTTACCACAAGCCCCATAGCATTCTGGAGCTGAAGTGTGAAATGAATGTTCATAAGCAGCAACTCACGGGTGTTGCTTATAGCCAATTGTCGACATAGGGGAAGAGGACAGCATCCCGTTGTTGAACCCAAGCAGCAACCACAGCTATACACTTGGTGAACATGATGGGTGGGAGTTTCTTAAAAGTGAGATATTGAAGGCACAACTTCAAACAGTTCCAATGAGGAAGAAAAATGGGAGGTGTCTAAAGAAACCAGAATGGATGTCTAAAGAACTTTCAACTGAGCTAAGACTTAAAAGTGATGTGTACAAGAAATAGAAAAAGAGGGAAATCACCAAAGAAGAATTCAAACTATTAGCCAGCTCATGCAGGAGTGAAGTCAGAAAAGCTAAAGCACAGATGGAGCTCAGGCTTGCTAGAGAGGTTAAAAAAAAATAAAAATAACTTTTTTGGTTATGTCTGTAGCAAAAGGAAGAACAAGGAAGTGGTAGGGCCACTGCATGGAGAAGATAACAAAATGCTAACAGAGGGCAGAAAAAAGGCAGAACTACTCAACACTTTCTTTGCCTCGGCCTCCTCCCAAAAGAAGAACAGCGTTCAACCTGGGTGACATGGAACAGATGATGCAGTAGGGGGAAAATGAGTAGAGAATAGGTAAAGAGATAGGAATACCTGGCCAGTATAAATGAGTCCAAGTCTCCAGGGCCAGATGAACTACATCCAAGGGTATTAAAAGAAGTGGTAGAAGTAATCTCAGAACCATTGTCAATAATTTTTGAGAATTTTGAGAAAGGGATTTCTACAGTGTCTATGCAACTCATGCTCCCTCCACCAAATGGCGCTTTGAACAACTGGAAGACATTTCCATAAGAGAGTGGTTTAAGGCTACCCGTACCGAGAAGTCCAATGCTGTTGTTACCGATGGAGCTTGAGACAGGGTATAGGGTTGAGCTTTAGTGATTGAAACTAATGCTTTATGCAGAGCTCTGTTTTCCATGGCCATATCTGAAGTCTCGAGAGCTTTCTTCCAAAGGAGAACTTTTAAGCACAATGCACCATTTTGTCAGGCTTGCAGAGTAAAGGCCTGGCAGTGGGAATAGGCACCAATGCTATGGCCTTCTCCAAAACAAAGAAGGTACTTAGAGTATCTGTTCTTCTTGGGTATTTTCCTTCCGTAGGAGGAGTAGCTTTAAAGGATGCTGAAGCGGTATGCACAAGCCCAGTCAAAGCCAAGAAGACAATCCAAACCAAGCAACAACCAAAACTGAGGAGATAGCTGAAAACCTAGCCAAAGCCAAGTCAATCCAAATCAGCATGTGGTAACTCTCACCTTTCCATATCCCCACGCTGCTCAAATTGAAACATATTCAATAACAAAGGAGCCAAGTTTACATCCACTGGACCTATATTGATGGCAGCATCCAGGTTAGCACAAATCCAAACAATTTTGTCTACAAAGTGTTGTGCAGATTCTTTATAGTGGGCTGTTGAATAGTCTAAATTTGCTTCTTGTGGGACTGAACATAAAAGTCCTCTGACCACTTGGGACAACTGGTGATAGGAATGATCAGCTCAAGCAGGATGATATGTTTTACGTATTTTTTAAAGAGATGTTCACTCCCAACTGTCCTCATCTATGTATTTTGCATTTAGTGCTTTGTACTTTGTTTTGTGATTGATCATCTCAAGGGAAAAATGAGCTTAATGTTCACATCTAACTGTTGAAATCCCATTGTGAAAGGGCTAGCTTGACCCTGAGTGAGTACTGTTAGGAGAAGGGAATAGATGAATCATAGAATCATAGAATTGCAGAGTTGGAAAAGACCACGAGGGCCATCCAGTCCAACCCCCCTGCCACGCAGGAAATCTTGATCAAAGCATCCCCGACAGATGGCAATCCAGCCTTTGTTTAAAGACCTCCAAGGAAGGAGACCCCACCATGCTTCGAGGGAGCGTGTTCCACTGCCGAACAGCTCTTACTGTCAAAAAGTTCCTCCTCATGTTGAGGTGGAATCTCTGTTCCTGGAGCTTGCATCCATTGCTCCGTGTTCCAGTGTCTGGAGCAGCAGAAAACAAGCCTGCTCCATCCTCAGCGTGACATCCCCTCAAATACTTAAACAGGGCTATCATATCGCCTCTTAACCGTCTTTTTTCCAGGCTAAACATACCCAGCTCCCTAAGTCTCTCCTCATAAGGCATCGTTTCCAGACCTTTCACCATTTTAGTTGCCCTTCTCGGGACACGCTCCAATTTGTCAATATCCTTTTTTAATTGTCGTGCCCAGAACTGGACACAGTATTCTAAGTGAGGTCTGACCAAGGCAGAATAGAGTGGCACTATTACTTCCCTTGATCTAGACACTATACTTCTATTGGTACAGCCCAAAATCGCATTGGCCTTTTTAGCTGCCGCATCACACTGTTGGCTCATGTTCAACTTGTGGTCTACTAGGACTCCTAGATCCCTTTCGCACGTAGTCTCATTCAGCCAGGTCTCTCCCATCCTATATTTATGCATTTCGTTTTTCCGCCCTAAATGCAGTACTTTACATTTCTCCGTATTGAATTTCATTTTGTTAGCTTTGGCCCAGCTCTCCAGTCTATCCAGGTCATTCTGAATTTTGATCCTGTCCTCTAGGGTATTAGCTACTCCTCCTAATTTGGTGTCATCTGCAAATTTGATAAGTATGCCCCTAATTCCCTCATCCAAGTCATTGATAAAGATGTTGAATAGCACTGGGCCCAGGACAGAACCTTGTGGCACCCCACTGGTCACATCTTTCCAAGACGAAGAGGAGCCACTGCTGAGCACCCTTTGCTCCTTTATTAATCAGCCATTAGAACTTTGTTGATTCCATAAAGGTAAATTTCAGTACAACAGTACAGAAGTAGTAAAGTCAGACTGAAAGGTGTGAAGAAAAAATGAACTAGAAGACAAATAGTTTAAAAGAGTGGAATACAAGAGTTGTAGGAATTCACACTATATTTGAAAGTTGTGCAGAAAGAAGCAGAGGAAAGTGAATGGCTGGTGGTCTTCAATAAAGAAGCAAAATGGTGAGAAAATATTAGCCTAAATATTGTACAAAGATTTTCATTACTGTATTTGTGATTGTTAGCCACTTCAAGCTTTCTAAAGAAAGAAAAGCAGAATATGAATATTAAAATGGATGATAAGAGTGAAGACTGCTTGAAGGAAGTTAGGTCAAACTGAGCTGGTTTGAATTCTTTGAGGAAGGAAAGGTCTGAACTGAAAAGAGGAGCATGAAACATTACTGGGTGTGTGAGAGAGAGCTGTAAGCTTGAGAATTGCTAAGAAAAGATGTAATTTTTCTTAGCGGCAGGGAGGGAGGAGAACAGGAAAGAGTTTTCAGCAGTAATGTGCTATCATACAGATCTCTCACAGGCTTTCTGTCTACTCAAGGACAGGCAGATTTTTAAAAGCATAGTAAATTGAACAGGGGCCCTACCAGATTGACACCCCAAATGTTATTGGCCCAGAATCTCTTCCATTCCTACAACCAAGATATTTTCCCAAATGAAGCAGAATTTTTACACTATATAGCAAAGGACACAAATATGTGGAAGGATTAATACTTAACCAGTTCCCCATATGTTCTTGACTTCTCTTTCCACAGTAGCGGACCAAGATATATCTGTGTGGGCCTTGGAGTATCTTACTAATGGCTTCTAATTATCTCTTCAATGATTTCAATAAATATGAAAGTACTTAAAGCTGAGAAGAACTATAAGACAAGGTTATGCTTATTTCAAAAATTTGAGTTTCGTAATGAAACAGTGAAATTCTAAGCTGTTGCAATCATGGCCAATAATGTTAGAGAGATATGCAATATATATTGTATATATCCTGACACAAATATATGAGCGTTAGTGACATTTGAAGAGAACAAACACTACTTCTTTGCTTTTATGGAGAACCCTAGGAATAGACCAGCTTTAAAAAATTATAAAATAAAATATTGTTGCAGAAGTAGGGCAGGGCACTTGTTTATAAATTTGGGGCATGGGTGGCAGAACACCAAATGCCTGTAGAGATAAGAAACAAAGAGGCTTTATTTCTGACTTTTCTGTCAGATGACACCAGGATGAAATTTAAAATGTCCACTAGTCTTCACTTACATAAAGCATTCATGCTTTCATGATCAATTGACAGGTACCTCAGTCTCAAGCATAGATCATAAAACCATACTTACCACTGTGAATCAGAATAAACTCTTAACAAGACATATTCCTAAAAAGGATTACATTGGCATTGCTAATGGCATGTAAAGGAACCTGAATTTTTGCTAGGGTCTGCTGAACATATTCATACAAATTTATTAAGCAATGCCACCTAAACCTGACATAGAGCCAGTCCTTCATTGGTATGAAAATCCTTTTGTAGAGGAGGCCTGTTCAGTTCCAATGAAGTCAAAAATAAAATGATTTAAATTACTTTACATTAGATCTAGTCAGTCTTCTAAAGATCAGAACACGGTTGATATAAATCAGGGTTGTTTCTTTAAAATGCTGAAGGTTATATCCATTGCTCAAGATGTTGTACACATGAAGCCTTAAACCTGAGAATAATATATGGCAGAAATGGAACTGACATTTTCTTGGGGTTTGGGTTTCCATTTGGAATTGATTACTTCATTAGCTTTGTGAGCAAGCACATGTTAAAAGATATAACTTTATACCCTGGATACAGAACAATTTTTAAATGAAATTTGAGTGCAGTTTTATAGCATCCTCTCTACTTTAATATTGTCATGAAAACCAACTCGGTTTTATTTGCAGGCTTGCCTGGGGCCGGGAGGTTGTGAAATAGAAACGATTTTAGTCTCTGACTTTCCTATCTAGTAATCCATCTCTTTTTGTGTGTGTGTGAAATGTTCTTTTTCCCCCTTCTTGAAAACTAATTATGGGCAAACCCTGAACTACTGTTATTTTGCCGAGAACATTCATAACACAGTTGAGATTCTTACAAAAATGTGTGCTAGGACTGAATGCAATTGATCCAAGAATAGTGAGCCAATTAAATAGAACATCCTCACAGTATTGGTCCCAAGAATTTTACTTGCTAAGATTTGCTAAACATATCTTTTTCAAAAAATAAAATGTGTTAATAGTTAGATGTGTATTTTTGTTGTTGTTTGAAAAAAATGAAGGATTTCAAAAAGGAAAAGGTAATATTGTTAATTGGAAATTTACCTTAGTGAGGCGGAAGCCAAACAGTTGGTCTCAAAAGCCTTATTTTAGTTATAGGGGCGGGGGAGGGAGGGAGGAATATGTGTGTAATAGAAACAGTTTTCTGTGCATATATCCCTAGCTGCACAGAAGTAGTGCTGCATGGGTGGTTTCTCCCCTAGATCTAAGTGTCACAGTTGTATGTGTAGAGCAATAATCATAACTAAGCAATTTATTCCTCCTTCCCCACCAGTTGAATACTTGATTGACATATATGCTTTTCTGACAGCTTCAGTTACACAGCTCCAGCAGCAATGTGTGCCACTGAGAGCTAAACAGTTTATTACATTTATCACACTTTTTACAGAGCTTGCTTGCTTGCTTAATGTTGCCACTTTCTGACGAAACAGCAGTTGTGGGGATTCTTGATTTGGCACTGTGTTAGAAATCCATGCCTGTGTTAGGTTTAATAATAATAATAATAATAAAATTTATTTATACCCCGCCCCTCTGTTAAAACAATCGGGGCGGCTTACAAAAAAACAATCGGGGCGGCTTACAAAAAATGTCTCTTGTCATAAGTCATCTGTTTTGGTATCTGTTATTTGTCATTTGTTATATGTTATTTGTGCTATGTAAAGTTAGGTTATGTGTTATATATAGTATCATGTAACAAGGGGAGGGAATGTCGGTGGTCTAAATGTTTGTGTATATGTTTGTTTATGCTGTATGTTATTTTAACTTGCAAAAAGTAATAAAGTTTATTTTTTAAAAAAGAAAGAAATCCATGCCTGGGATCTGACCCAATTTCTTTCTGAAAATCTATTTGCCTCACTTGAAGTGCTGCTTTCAATAAATACCACCATTTGGGGCAAATAGTAGAGGGATTTGAGGAAGTAAACCAATAATAGGGGGCACTGGTGCTTGTCCCTAAATGAAAGCAGATTGCAGTATGGCCTCACCTTTGATGCCATTTCCTAGATCGTATGCATGAGAAATGAGGCCCATCCCTCCATTCTACTGATTGCTTACAGATGAGAGCTTCAATTTTGCTCAGAATTCTTTACCTCATAAAAGCTAACCCATTCATGTGTTTGACTCAAACTCTACTGAAATGCATTCCAGAAGCCCACATGTAGCAGAGAGCCATGTGTGTACCTCTGATGTTCTTAACAAAAGTCAAAATTATAACTTTGCATACTTCTTATTTATTAAAGCCAAGAAAAGAGTGGTGATGTTCTTGACTTGCTGAAATAGTTCTTCATAGTCAGACTGGAAGCTAGTGAGTCAAGGCTAGAAGCTCATTGCCTTCCTAGCAGGGGTAGGAAGCAACTTTTTTTTTTAACTATACCTTCAGAATCACCCCAGCCAGCATGGCCACTGGCTCAGAGATTTGGGGAGCTGTAGTCCCAAAACATAGTATTGGTATTGAACAGAAGCACCTATTCGATATACAGTAATTACACCTGGAAGAACATTCAGCTTTATTGTACACTGCACCATGGCTGTAGAAGACAAAGTCATACAATACTCAGCATAACTGAACTGTAAGATTTGGTTATTTAGTCCAACCTCCTGCTAGAAATATACAGCTAAAACATCACTGACAGGCTGTTGAAAGAAAGGCCCTTAATGGTTTGGTTCCATGGGAGGTTATTTTAAATTGCTTTTTTTTATTGACTAGTGTTTTAATATTGAGTTTTATCCTGATAACATTATGTATATGTTTTTTTTACCTTATCCTAGTTCTGGAAGGCTGGCTGGCTAAATAAATAATAGTGAAAAAAGTAACTAAAACTGTGCTGAAATAAATGTTAATTTGTTGAAGATGCCCTAGCCAGCATGATCCATAATTTTAAAAGAAGCCTGAATGTTAATTCAGAGGTCAATTAATATGCTTTGTTTGTTCTTTTTTTTTTTTTTACAGTCAATCATATGAAGGTTACTCCCATGGACATAGCTACAGCCTCCCTACTGAATGTGTTCAATGGAAATGAGTGTGGAGCAGAAGGATCCTGGCAAGTAGGGGTGCAGCAAGATGTAACTCACACCAACGGCTGCATAGCTCTGGGGATCCGTCTGCCTCACACGGAGTATGAGATCTTTAAAATGGAACAAGATGCCAAGGGGAGATACTTGCTGTATAATGGGCAGAGGCCTAGTGATGGATCCAGCCCAGACAGACCAGAAAAGAGAGCCACCTCCTACCAAATGCCCTTAATTCAATGTACTTCATCAACCCCAAGAGCAGATGGAACATTAGAAGAAAATAAACTAGGATGGTACAGTAGCAGAGCACCAGCAAGGATTTCCTGGGCATCTGCTTTGGCCATTATGTTACCTGTTTGTACTTTGCCACACATGGGCATTCACAGCTAGAAGTGTAAATAAAGTGTTATGACTTTACAACCAGGGCAGTGCAGGACTTTTGATACAGGAGAATGACAGAGGGAAAGGCATCTTTTCAGACAAAACAAAAAAGACATGTATTTTCTTGATGCACTTGAACGTCTGAGAACTGTTGCTCACTTCCTCTCTTTGAATTAGGAACAGCATTCAGTTATTTATGCTTTGAACTTCATCCAATCTGATCCATGGCATGACATGACTGCACAACAGTAATTGCACTTTAAGACTGCAATTTGTTTCTTTTTTAAAAAAACCTACTTGGATAAACATACACTTCCCTTGTCGGTGTTGCTGTTGCAGTCTTACCTACAAAATCAGCTTCTGCTTGGATTTAATTATGCTTTTATTGTATTGTGTCAATACTGGTAAATGGCATCATTCTTCAGCTATAGTGTATATGTGTGTGTGTGTGTGTGTGTGTGTATACACACACACACACATACACATATACAAATACACACTCAGCTAAGGATTATCCTAAATACTTTTATAGGTTTTACATAAAATGAAATGATATTTAGTGTCAGGAATGAATGAAAAGTCTCAAATTTGCAAAGATAATTTAAATCATTTTATGTAGAGATTTTGAACTTTTAAGAATAATCAAAAATTTAGACTAACATTCTCATATTATTGCTGTAGGCCTGGTAATTCAACCAATTTGTGGGTTCTACCAGCTGTTTACAAAAGCAAGATGGGGAAAATGCTGAGATTTCCCAAATTAAGATGCAAATGAAAGGTGCCTTGCTCTATATTTTCCTAAGAATGTCAAGTAAATGAAATGCCTGCTATATGCAGTATACTTATCTTGAATCTCATTTTATTAGACTGGACAATTTATTGAAATGGTCAGGGCTAAATCTATACCTATAAATGTCTATTTTTACAAGAAAGTTTTTTTTTTAAGGGTTCACAATATGTTGTGGTAAAGAACTGAATTTTATAGGCAGCGAGATGTGAGCATATTGCAGAACATTTTTGTCTTAAAAAAGTAGAGAAACTGGTAACTAAATAACATGTCTTTGTTCTTTGTGAATGGCATAATATGCTATATTATATCTTTCTGTTTATACCCACTTTAGCATAATGTGACAGTGACAAGGCTAGAATATGTATAATACCCTCTCCAAATTCTTTTCTTATTGAAAACCAGACAGCAGAAAGTCAAATTATTGCTTTTCTTTATGTGTGCATTTACATGGATCAATAAGTGCTTTCATGTATTGCTTACTGGGGCAACTTCAAACTAGGGTATGGAAACTAGTGGGAGAATACAGTCTGGAGCTATGCCAAGCAGCCATATTGGGCAGGGCTTTTAGTATAATGGAAAGCAAGACTCGCCTTCTGAGTTCATTATATGATAAAGTACAAACATGTAAGTTACACTACCAGGTAAGAAACAGCAACCTATTGTCCCTTTAAGGACAATGTAGAATGAACTAGACGTTTTATCTACATTTGCCAATGTACTCCAAGCCACATGTGGTATTTTAAATAGAAAAAATAAGAATTAAGTAACATTGCTGAACTTCATCGTAGGTACCAACTTGTAAGAGGTGGTGGATTTGGTTTGGGGTTTTTAGTACACATTGCAATACAAACTCTTGAAAATATTTAATTTGGCAGCTCAAGCCCAAGGTCCAATAAATCAAGATGCTTCAAGTTTGAGTTTTCAGATATTTCAGAATATTCTTGAACAAACCCAGTTTCAGCTGATCTCTCAAAATTCCTAAAAATACAATTTATTGTTGTCATTCATCAGATATTTAGTGGGAACTAATCTGAAATTCCCCCCCCCCAAAAAATGCTAATTATTAAGTCCTGTAAACCTGAGTGATAACTGGTTGAGTGCAGAAGAGATCCCATTCCCCCCAGAATATGCAATGTTGCTGGATATCAGCCAGGTAAAGGTGGATGCTTCTGGCTCAGTTTTCAAAGTTCAGGGCTTTTGATCATTGTTCCATCAACCCTAATTTCCTGATGTGCTTTGTTATTGTGTGCCTTCAAGGTGCTTCTGACTTATGGCAGCCCTATCACAGAGTTTTCTTGGCAAGATTTGTTCAGAGGGGCCTTTGTCTTCCTCTGAAGTTGAGAAAGTGTGACTTGCCCATGGTCACCCAGTGAGTTTCCATGGCCAAGCAGGGATTTGAACCCTAATCTCCAGAATTGTAGACCAACAGTCAAACCACTACACCACGCTGGCTCTCCCTGATGAGCTTACAGAACTGATAATACTGAGACCACCACAGCCTGCTGTGTTCCTATTTTCCTCTAAGTGAACTGGCATCAGTTGTTAAGCTAAACCTGGGGTGGGTGACTGCATGGGGGCTAGGGGCTAATTCCACCTCCTTACTTTTTACCTGTCAGATTAAAATTGCCCAAAAATCACATTGGAAAAGATTAGTTGTGGGAATGGAAGGAGGAGCTTTAGGGGAGTGGTGGAAGACTTCTGAGCTTCCAAAATGCTTTAGGGGAGTGGTGGAAGACTTCTGGGCTTCCAAAACTAAGGTCAATGGGACACACTTTCCCAACCTCTGAGCTAGGCAGAAGCCTGGAAAATGCAAGGAAACTGGACTTTGAAATCAGTTTAGCCCAGACTTCTTCCACTCTCTTGGTTCCCTGCAAAATTTACCCAGGGCTAGATGTATATTTTTACTGAGGTGCTTACAAACTGCTCCCCTCCTTCAAGATTTCAGCTTATGGGCACAGCACAACTGGTGAAATTCTTCCCCTTTTATGTATAATCATGAACCTCATATGTGAAATAAACATACTGTCTTCATTCTCTGACATGCTACAATTTCTTAGTTTCTATTCTTAAACTGGACAGCTCCAGTTCAAGTTTTGGCACATAATGAATTTTCGTGTCTAATGCTCAGTTCTCTCACATGGCTAAAGAGGTCTTTGGAAGTATATGAATTCTGTTGGGATATAATTAAAATAATGGAAAATGTTTTGAGTAGTGTCTATATCTACCTCTTTATCCATTTACTGTCAGTTTTAATGTACAGTCACACCCCCATATCCGCAGGGGGTCAGTTCCCAGACTTATTGTAGGTACTAGAAACTGGACAACAGCGAACCCTAATAAAATATAGGACTTTCAGTAAAAATATACTACAGAGCTGTCCTAGAGGACCTAGAAGATGCCTAGAGAGGACATCTCTAGGCATTTTCCAACACAACTCTATATGTGTCCATATTTTGTGTCCCACGATATGGGTTCTGCAGATAATGGGTGTCTGACCGAGGTAAAGAATTACAGTTCATCAAATTTCAGTTCAGAAATCCACATTATTACTAACTCTCTTTTGGATAGGCTCATAATGGTCTTACTACCACTCAAAACTTCCTCCCAGTACACCCTCCTCCAAGCCAGCCATGCTGTGCAGGACAGAACCATATTGCAGGGAAGCTATAATGGACTTTCAATAATTAATGCCTAGATGTATCAAAGCATCTAGCCCTCAAAAGTGTACACGAGTCATAATTTTTATTTTGGCCCAATTCACTGCATGCTCAATTATATCCAGGATCTTGCTATTCACACTTCATGTTTGTTGGGATATGTTTGCAGAGGTGACAGAGTTGTGGTCTATTTGTTCAGAAAACTCTGGGGTAGCTTACTAAACAAGAATCATACTTTGCTTATTTTAAAGATGATATAAAGAAGTCTGCTTTTACAGCTCAACATAACATTGGAGATCCAAGGCAACATTGATATTAGTAGCAGCAGTATAATGTTTATGATCTTGAACTATTAAGATTCTAAGGCTAGAAATAAGTATATATCAAAAGTGAACTGTTGCCTTTTTAAAAAAAAGGCTTGAGAAAGAAGCTGAATTTATTAGAAACTTTATATTACATGAGACTCAAGGAACAAAAAATGAAAGATAATCAAAGAATTAAGAGAAAGATAAAGCAATTTGTAATAGGTTTGTACTTAACTGTGTAGAGAAACATCTTCACCACTCCTGGCATTAATTTTTAGCAATATGAACAGTTGGAGGAGAGCTGTTTTTATTTTGAAGTAGTCAAATGTATGAGGTATGCAGAGTTTTCTGCCTTTTGGTTGACAGTGAAGTGTCTTCACACATGCAAAGGAATAATGACTAGAAATCAAAATCTTCTGCACTTATTTGGCTCTGGTATGCAGATTACCAGAGCCAAATGGTGTGTTGCCATCACATGTGTCATCACTCCCAAACTGGCATCTTTGTATACAGGGCTAGATTTTTAAGCTGGTCATACATTTGCATAGAAGTCCAGGAGTGTGTGTGTCTATGTGTGTGCATGTAATTTCATTTTTGTAACTTTATACATTGTTTTCTTCCCAGCTTCATATTCCAGTACTGGAGTGGCTGGGATTTTTGAGTACCTGGTAAAATAAAGAGTTAATGAAGCTAAAATTCCTCAGGGTCTTATCAGTAGTGATTGTGATTTTGTCTGTTAGAGAGTGGCACAGTAGTGAGCTACAGCATGTTAAGTTTTTCCCCTTGCAATAAAGGATTAATTTTATATTTAATCTGATTCACCTGGATGAAATGGTCTGCATGCCATCATGCTCACATCCCTAAACATAGTATATCATATTCATAAATGAGTGTGATATTGCATACCATGGTTGCTATGCAGAAAAGCATACAAGCAATTGTATTTCTCTGGTTGTTCTTTTTTATGAGATGCTACCCATAAAACCTCAAAACTACTGTTCAAATTGTCCTTGATGTTAAAAATGCCATAAAATATTTTACCCTAACTAAATGAAGCCTCTTTTTGAAAATGATTACATATCAACTTGGAGCTTCATCAAGAATCATAGTATCAACAATAGTTTACTGACACACTACATATATTCTAACACTAGTTGATACCCCAGCCTCATGAGGGCTCTCTTGGCCAGTTTATCACACCTTTCTGGTTTCCAGCCAGCACTATACAGCCCAATAATTCCCACTACCATTCATATCTACTCTCCTTGGCTTTAGGCACTATCTTTCCTCCTGCCTTTGTCCCCAACCAGCTATGTTGTTGCTGCTGCTGTTATGTGCCCCCAAGTCCAATTTATGGCAACCCTAAGGTGAACCTATCATGGAGCTTTCTTGGCAAGATTTATTCACAGTGGGTTTGCCTTTGCCTTCCTCTGAGGCTGAGAAAGTGTGACTTCCCCCATGGGGATTCAAACTCTAGTCTACAAGAGTCAACTCTCAAACCACTACACCACACTAGCTATACACAGATACTCTGTAAAAGTTAATAACTGCATGCAAAAATCTAGACCAAATATTAAGCTTCTGAAAAAAAAAAGATTATGTATAATAAAGTATTGCCATCTAGTGGTAGTATCTTGCTTCTGATCCTGAAGTACCAAGACTTTAATGAACTCTTTAACAAGTGATATATAGTAGATGTTTCTAGTAATTAATTTCACTATTCTTACAAAAAAAGAAGCCAAGCACAGTGTAATGAGACCAGGTAATTATTCTTTCAGTAAACAGTAAGCATTGTTACAGATGAACTAGCCATTAGATGTAATGCTAGAAAGTAGCCAGAAGAATGCTGCTATGTAGGATCAAATGTCTTGGCTGTTCTTTTTCAAACCTCATAGTGAAAACATGCATAATTTACCTAAATGTAGAATTTCCTTCATCCTAGCTTTTAGTTTAGAGCTAGAGTGGTGTATAAGAGTGATTAAGAATGCTAAAAGCAAATTAAGCTACGTCAATATGTGAACAGATGGTAAAATTCTGTGTCTGGTTTCCAATTAAAAATAGTTGCTGAAAATTCTTTTCTAACTAGCTATTATAGTACAGAATCAAAGAGAGTTACAATTATTACTCCAATATGCAACAAGCTCTTCCCAAATCTTTCAAATATGTATACGACCAACAGCATTTTTAATTGTCCAACTTTCACAATTAAGAGACCCAACACAATTCTTAGCACTGTAGATTACTAAACACAGTCATACTAATGTTTCCTCATCAGTAATATTACACTTTCAACATCAACACTTTCAATGGTTAAATCAAAATAGACCAAATCAATGTCATGTCATGATAAAATGTATATTTTAAATGTATATTTAAGTGTATATTTAATCACAGGAGATGGTCCCGAAATCCCAAAAGCTAACTTCAGAACTGCTTTCTCAATTCCCATGTTCTTCATAAGCCACTTTGCAAAAAAGCTGAAAGGCTATATACTTAGGTTGCAAATGCAGTATGTTCAAGACAACCCTTGGCTCTCAAATCAAATCATTCATTAGAATAATCTATCAAAAGAGTGCTTAAATGGAAGCATTATTCTCAATGCAAAATAGAAACAGTTTGCTATACAATATTCATAAGTCGGTTACAGTGAAGTAAAGTCAAAAAGCAATTGACCATTGTATTGTCAATTTCAGTGCCATTTGGGGTGCTGATTCACACAACCACATCTACTCATATGGTATCCTGTGTGAAATGAGTATCAGAAATACAAAATGTGTCTGTAGACAGCAAATTTAATATTGTCTGCTCCAACATGGTCTCTGAATGTTATATGTATAACTCCTTATATTAATTTACTTCAGTTAATCCAGTTACACTAAAAGGACACAGAGGAAGAGAACAGCCAATGTCACCAACTGTCAGATCCAGTTTAATACCAGGATTTGAATGGAATGCAATGTTCATTGAAAAACAAAATGACTCTACACTTCTAGAAAATGCTTAATCTCAACCTCAAGTATGAGATAATTACCAAGATTGTTTCTTTGTGGACTAGAACATTATTGGAGTGGTCAAGGGCTTAGCAAAGGTGTGTAATCTGCAGGATGGGTGAACACTGCATCACAGAATATTCCTGGGCCACTGGCCAACAGAATTGGAAGCCTAGGAGATGAATCAAATTACAGTTGATAAAGAAGATCACTTTAATTTAAAATATGAGCTGTCACAATCCCTCAGTAATATCAGGAGTTAGCTTCATCAAACCTACTTAGATGGACTGCAGTGAAAAATTAAAGCAACTTTGACCCGCAGACTGCTGAATTTACAGCATCATTATGCACTCTATCTTGCTTCCTTCTTCCTCACATTTTGTTCTAAAAAGCAACTTCAAAATGCTTGTAATACTTAAAACAAATGTAGAAAGTTAAAATACAATTGTAGTATAAAATCTATTTCCCTACTCAGAACTAATGGTAAATGTAAGAATGATCTCAAAATACAATGCCAAATCCAATTAAAGGTTTGCAATTTTTTTTAAAGGCAAACAGCTTAAAAACCTATACCAATGAGCTGTACTAATTTTCCACTGTGCATCATTTATTCTTGCTTCAAGATTTCAATTAGCAGGTATGATTAACAGTGAGAGGCAAGAGGCAGAAAAGCAGGGCATTAAGATGGCAAGGAGAAGTACATAAGACAAAACTCCATTCACACATATCTTTATTAGGACCAACTAAACTGCCACAGAATCATGCACGTCTACACTTTTTCAGAATTCTTCATCAGGGTAGTAGGGGGTGAGGGGAGAAACGCTCAAGTTCAAAACCTTTCAACAAATGTTGTAGCTATGGGGCCTGGGGTTAGCCTCAGTCCAAGGATGAAGAATTCAGCCTTGGTAGGTCAGCAGGCATCAAATTACACCTAGCAATACACACTGGAATGATGCCGCAATGATAGGTATCAGTTTTTGAAAACACAAGACCAGTTGCAACTAAAGCCTGAGATATCAGATGGCATTCAGTTTGCAATTTCTATCTTTCGGGCACTAAATGACGAAGTGGGAAACATAAAGGATCCCCTACCCTAGAACTTAAATGTCAAATACCAGTTTTCAACTAAGGCAGTATATAATATTTTTTATTAACCGATTCTCATTAACACTAATATGGCTTCAGTCTAATATTGTTTCCACACTCAAATATAGCATGAGTAGAATGTTTAATTATTCAAGTCACTTATTTTAACACCATGCTATGCAATGATATATGACATATCAGAACACTACGAAGTACAAATACTTTAATTCCACTCTTTATGAACATCTATGTCCATGATGAGGCCTGATTTGAACTTAACATATCCCTTATCATATATCAATTTTAAATGTGTTAACACAGTTTAAAAGAGATGTATTTCTGAGACAGTTCTGAGCAGACTAGGTGTGGAATCATTAACCCCCTTCCAGAAATAGTTCTACTGATTTAGAAAGATACTTGGGTTCAATTAAACTATTCTGTAATTGTTACAAACTAAATGACATACCTCCCTAAACACACCAATTTCTGCTGATTTCAGGAATTAAGCAGGACTGGGTTTGGTCAATACTTGCATTGGGAGACCTCCAAGGAATCCTTCCTGAAACACTAGAGAACCACTGCCAGTCACAAAAGAGAATACTAGTCTCAAACAGTAGTCTGATTCAGTAGAAGGCTGCTTTTTATAGAATTGCAGAGTTGGAAGAGACCACGACGGCCATCCAGTCCAACCCCCCTGCCACACAGGAAATCTTGATCAAAGCATCCCCGACAGATGGCAATCCAGCCTCTGTTTAAAGACCTCCAAGGAAGGAGACCCCACCACGCTCCAAGGGAGTGTGTTCCACTGCCGAACAGCTCTTACTGTCAAAAAGTTCCTCCTAATGTTGAGGTGGAATCTCTGTTCCTGGAGCTTGCATCCATTGCTCCGTGTTCCAGTCTCTGGAGCAGCAGAAAACAAGCCTGCTCTATCCTCAGCGTGACATCCCTTCAAATACTTAAACAGGACTATCATATCGCCTCTTAACCGTCTTTTTCCAGGCTAAACATACCCAGCTCCCTAAGTCTCTCCTTGTAAGGCATCGTTTCCAGACCTTTCACCATTTTAGTTGCCCTTCTCTGGACACGCTCCAATTTGTCAATATCCTTTTTTAATTGTGGTGCCCAGAACTGGACACCGTATTCTAGGTGAGGTCTGACCAAGGCAGAATAGAGTGGCACTATTACTTCCCTTGATCTAGACACTATACTTCTATTGATACAGCCCAAAATCGCATTGGCCTTTTTAGCTGCCGCATCACATTGTTGACTCATGTTCAACTTGTGGTCTACTAGGACTCCTAGATCCCTTTCGCACGTAGTCTCGTTCAGCCAGGTCTCTCCCATCCTATATCTATGCATTTCATTTTTCCGCCCTAAATGCAGTACTTTACATTTCTTTACATTATGTTCATAAAATGTAGTAACAAGAAAAAAAAAAGAAAGAAAGAAAGAAAGAAAGTCTATTTTGTGTAAGAAACAGTCATTCTACTGGAAAGCAAACTGTTCCTACCTTGATGGTACTGCCTGTTCGTACAGACTTATCATTTATCACCCACTTGCTATATTAGGGTGCCACCTAGTGTAGAGTCCAAAGTTTCTGCAGCTTTTCATATCAAGGGTTATGTGCACCAGGATATCCTGGGATATAGTTTGAGTCTTCTATTCAAAAATTTCTAAGAGGAAACAAAGGCTCTTATCCACCAGGCCTCTCAAACCATAGTGTATATGTGTGTGCCCCCACCGCAAAATTACTTGCAGCAGTATTCTCTTACCATAGCTAAGAAAAAAAAAGAACACATACACAGAGAGATTCTCCAGCAATCAACAGGATTTACAGGAAAGTTATTTATCTGTCCACATACACAAAAACACCACACAGTCTAGAAGATATTTGTGCACTTATGAACATGTTGACAGATTTAAAAGCCAGTGGCTCGATTATGATACACCTGTTGTTCAGACCATTTATTGGTTGTCATAAGCAGCAAAACCTGAAGCTTTATCATAAACTGTGGATAGTACATAATAGAACCACTGTCAATGCTGAGTTAACCAAAGCTTGAATTGAAATATAACACTTTCACAAAGTTTCCAATTTATTTATTTTTGCTACTCAAGTTATAACATCCACTTATGGGGTGGTATTAGGTTGCTGCCATGTTCTAGTCCTGTGCAGAACAAAGAATTATCCAACTTGGGACTTGTGTTATATTGTATTTGAGGCTTCCCTTTTAAATTGAGTAAGCAGAGCCAGAGGAAAGTTTCCTTATCACTTTATATTCAAAATATTTTTTTTTAAAAAAAATGATATCTGTCAATTAATTGGCTTTTTAAAGGAATCCTAGGTAACTGACTCTAAACTATCTAGTCCGTGAGCTGCTCTTCGCTGATGCTGCTGCCCTTGTTGCCCACACAGAAGCAGCTCTGAAGTGTCTAACATCCTGCTTCGCAACAGCTGCAGAGCTGTTTGGGCTGGAAGTCAACCTGAAGAAAACAGAAGTTCTTTACCAGCCTGCACCACAGGACGAACACCACCATCCCCACATTGCCGTTGGCAAATCTGTGCTCAAGTCCGTTCAGCAGTTCACCTACCTGGGAAGCATCATCTCCTCAGATGCCAAGATTGACAAAGACATCGATCACACATTAGCAAAGGCATATAGTGCATTTGGAAGACTTCACAAAAGAGTCTGGAGCAATAAACACCTGAGGCAAAGCACAAAAATCAGTGTGTATAAAGCCATTGTACTGTCTATCCTCCTTTATGGATCTGAAACATGGGTCACCTATCGCCACCACCTAAGACTCCTCGAGCGCTTTCATCATCACTGTCTATGCACAATCCTAAATATACACTAGACTGAGTATGTGATGAATGTTGCTGTCCTTGAGCAAGCAGGGATCACCAGTATTGAGGCCATGATATTGAGAACGCAGCTGCGCTGGGCAGGGCACGTTTCTAGGATGGAGGACCATCGCCTCCCAAAAATACTACTCTACGGTGAACTCGCCATGGGTCAGCGTAAGAGGGGCGCTCCAAAAAAGCGATACAAAGACTCCCTGAAACAACAACTCAGGCTTGGCCAAATTGATCACCAACAGTGGTCTGCCCTGGCCTCACATCAGGAGGCATGGAGACACACTATCCACAATGCTGCAGTCTTATTTGAGAACTCACGCCGAACAAGTCTTGAAGAGAAACGACAATGCAGAAAGGATCACAACCCAAAAACATCACCCAAGGAGACCTTCTGCTGTGCTTTCTGCAACCGGACTTGTTTATCTCGGATTGGCCTTTTTAGTCATCAGCGCGCTTGCAGAAAGCGCGGGATGAATCCTTCTTGAATCTTCGTTTGCGAAGAAAAGCCAGAGAGAGAGAGAGAGAGAGAGAGAGAGAGAGGTAACTGAAATCCACAAAGTTATACCTCATAATTTGTTTGTGTAAATACTGTAGCGACTAAATCTAGCTACAAACACTGAATGTAAGGCTTATGCCATCCAGGCTGCAAGTGCTAGTAATTCACAGTATACATGAAATTGAATTTGGGGATAGACCACTCTCTCACAAATTTCAAAGTACTTTTTCTTATTAGTAATGATGGTACACTCCCTCACATTTATGTACACAAGCAAGCAGGCAAAGTTCTAACCATTTCAGGAACAGATAATTTAATCCATATTACATAATTTCACTGAATACAGTTGATATAATTCAAAATCACTCCTGAGACCAAAATAGTTTAGCGTTACATTTTATATACAGTTATGAAATATTAGAAACCAGAAGTGCATCCATATAAGCAAGAGCACCTCCCTGTACACATACTGCTTATGTCCAAATGCACCTTGACTTGTTCAGTAATATTTATGCTTGAAATGTATGCCTTGCTAAATGATCTAATCAGGCCCTCATAAACTAATGCTCTACAATTAAGACTGTAGACTTTGGAACTTCATAATTTGCAGCACAAGAGCACACCCACATTAGGATACTTCCCAGTATAGAGCTTCTTAATTCAGTCCACCTTCGATAAATTCTAACTTCAATCTGCTCTCTAAACCTAAAATGTGTAGCCATTACTACAAGCCTTTGTATACACTATTTTAACAGTAAACTTATCTTTGAAAATGTTCTTCTCCACACAGAAATATTAAAATGTATCTAGAAGTTATAGCCTATAGCATTAGTCTTTTTTCCCTGTAATCTTCCAATGGTCAATTTCCTTTAAGGAATAAATGATTTCTTTTGACATACTATTTATACACCACAGTATGAAGAGTCTTATTGATTTCAGAATCGATGAAGTGAGAACCAGACTTGAGTATACTTCTTCCAGTCACCACAGTCAGAGAAGACTCGAATGCAGATACCAGAACACACAAAAAGAAAATGTCTGTATTTGCATGCTTTTAAAGTGAAACATCAAGCAGTGGTTTGTTCATCGTCTTCTTTGCAAATTGCAAGATGTTTTATAAAAGTTTACCAGAGAACAGTGACAGTACATGATGTACATACATCTTCCATTAAAAAAGCACTAGGAATCAAAGGCAACCAAGATGATGTATATATTTTTGCTAGAACATTTCTCAGCTACATAAGATCTAACACGCCTAGCTGCATCATATCCAATAATATACAAAAGTCTGCTTACAGTTATAAGCCTCCCAGAATGTCAGTTTTAAAATAATTCCCTGCGATGGATAAAGGTTTAGAACAACTGTATTGTGCTTTCAAAATTATCTAATTAATGACATAAAGACCAGAAATGTAACAAGCCAAAGGATTAAGTGCAGAAAAGCAGTTCAGGTCCAATTAAATGACATTTCTAAAACACGGGCAGTATACCTCACTAATGGCCAATTGCACCAAAACATTTGCTGGACAAAGCTTTATTCTCCTCTCACAAAACTGAATGATCAAAATCTGCTCAGCCATAATCAGCCTGGGATACTTATATGAAAGTTATTTGCAAATGTTACATAGAATGTAATTCTAGGAAACATTTGGACTAATAAATCTGAACAAAAATTATTGTTTATTTAAAAAATAAATACCAAGGAATCAAAAAGATAAGGAAACATCACTGATGCAAAAGAAGTACATGCAAAGCCAAACAGTATTTTAAAAAAGCGAAATTTTAAAAATCTGTCTTTGTAATTAGTCCCATGTCCCACAACCAATCTGTTTCTGAACTTCCATTTTGATGAAAAGCCAGATATCCTTGCTGACATTAAACAGGTGAAAAGCACTATATTTCTTCTGAGACCTTAGGGGTGCCAGTCCAAGACACAACTAGTGAAATGAAAAATATTCATCTGTAACAAGAAACAGGTTATGTGTAAAACATGTTAGAATGCTTTTTTTTAAAAGAACAATTCACAGAAACAAGCTACCCAGCAGAAAGTCTGTTGACAGTTTTATTATTTTGTATGTTAAATACCATGGGATAGGACTGTAAGGATGAAAAACTTTTTCAACAACCGCCTCACAAGGGTAAGAAATTCTGCCATGATATTAGCAAAGTAAGGTAAAGGAGAAATTTACACACTAAGAGGAATCATTTCCCCACAGAATGCCTCATCATATTCCTGAATAAGTGGGTTAGCATTCTAATAATCATTTACCAAGAGGCAAGAGGAACAGATAAAATTTTAAAAGGATTATTAAAATAACATTTACAAGACTTTGAACAATTTTTAACTCTTATTAAAACCACAGAAAGAAATAACAATTCTTTATTTATGAGTTTTCATAAAGGACTGAATGTGCAACTGACACCTGCTATTGATGAATTATTATACAATTTTGTCCAGCAGCTGAACAGTTTGTCTTTTTATTGTGTTGTCTAACCGTGCAAGATCATTAAAGGCAAAGCCTATATGATGCTGTACACAAAAATGGTCACCTGGGCCATACTACCAATGAGGTGGTAGGTAAATACCTTTTTTTTTTCTGGACAAGAAAAAAAGGAAGCTGCATTCTGCATGCTTCTTTCTTTCTCCCTTTCTACAAGATGAATTTCCCTAAAAAGAATCCAATGAAAATGGCTGCAATTACAACAAGAAGTGAGGGAAGAGGGTTGGAGCCATTATCCCGGAGGGCCAAGCCTGATGGTCCAGGTTTATCTGAGTGTGCCACCTTTCTCAGTCTCAAACCTTCATCCTGAAAATACATGGAATAAATTCATCAATAGAAATTCCATCTAAAGTTCATGTCAGATCTGCATTTAACCAAAACATATAAACATTTCTGAGAAGTGTTACTATTAGACCATATTTGTAAGTGTACTATTTGTCTTTTAAAAGAACAAAACATAAAAATGGTAACATGTAGGTATATTAGTAACAATACAATTAGATATTAAAGTATTAGAAGTAAGACAATAAGGACCTCCTCCCCACATAAGAAAATTCTCTGTATTAGAACCCACTTTCAAAACCAGAAAACTAGAGGCCCAATTCCCTAAAATGTTCAATTGGCTATTGTGATTTTCCCAGAACCTCACTAATCAATTTAGTTTCAGGACTATAAATTAAACAAACAGAACACAAGCCCTTCTAGATTTTTGACAATATTTTCGTGGTTTTTCATGGTGTTTGACAAGAGAACAAGAAAATTCTTGCAGTAGTTTGGATCCAGAAAAACACCAGCACAAAAGCAAATGGTGATCACCCTCCCCACCCCCACCCAAGAGTCTCTTGAGGGTTGGGCAACGCTCCGGAATGGAATGGGCTGAAGAGCGGAGGACTGAGGAGGAATGGTTGAAAATCAGACAGAGGATTTTCTTCCTGCTCATTTCCCTTCCAGCTCCCTGAGCTCTGCAATGTGTGCAGTGTTTGTGGACCTTAGGATACAGAAGATGATTATGGTAAGAGACACAGGATGGATGACTTCCTAGTTCAAATGATAACCTTCTGGTTCAAAATTAAGACTCTACCAGAGTTTATGTATCCTGAATAATCACAATCTGATCATCTTTGATGACTTGGGTTTGTAAACCCCAAGCGACCAGCCTGAGGAACCTTAAATTGTAGGCTACTGATTTGATGTCACAGCAAATTGTTGTTTAATCAACCAAGATAAAACCCTGAGATGCAAAACACGCAAAGTGAAAAAGAGATGAGAATGCAGGGGTACATGGCTTGCTCTCAAGTCTGCTCAACTATGGTTCTAGTGAAATTCAGAGTTTATAAGACTACTTCATGAGCTGTCAAAAGAAAACCAACTTTCATTGTTTTACTCAATGATTATTTCACAAAATTTGATTGCATAAATTAGTAAAAAAATATATATTCTGATGAGGAAGTTTGCCCCCATTTTCCTAAATCTAATTGTTCTTTGTTTGTGTAAAAAAAGAAAGTTAACTACAATGTAGAAAAGGGCACCATGATAAAATAGTTTGGTTTAAGCAATTTCACAAACCCTTTCACATAAACCTATGTCACTGCAACTCATCATGTATCCAAATTTTATGAAACTTACTCTCAGATGTCTATTTTCCTCCGATAGTTTCACCACATCCGCCTGAAGTCTTTTGCATTCCTCCACTAGCTTTCTTGTTTCAGTGTCGTTAAGTGAAACACTATGTGGTTTTGGCATTGGCCCATCCTGTTTAGTTGTATTCAGTATTGGGGCAGATTTACTTGCATCTATGTCATTCTGCAAATATTTAAAAAAATGTTTTGAAAATACAATTCTTTAATCAAAACTAGTACTGAGTATTTTTCAATTTAAGTTAATTTCCCAGATGACAAATCTGAAGGGAAAAAATTAAGCAAAGAGTAAACATTTATTAAAGGTAGATGATTGGTAAAATATATCAGAAATCATTTAAAAGTGGATTAAGAACTGAAAAAAATAGATTTTGTACCCACCCTCCATCTCATTCTAAGATGAGAAAGTTTTCTAGGGAAATAATAATTAAAGCCCTGTGCAGACACTGTTCCTGCTCACCTAACCATGGTTGAGAGAATAAGAACATGAATGTCACTTGGCTTTCATACTCTTCTCCTCTAGCCAGGCTTGCCAATTTGGCTTAGAGCTAGCCATAGTCTGCAATGGAAATGTAATGCATTCTAATAATCCAGGAATTTACAGTTATCTCTGAAAATGGGTGGAGATTGCAGCACAAGATGAGAGTAAGGAAAGTATAATGTAGCATCGTCAGGAATTATATATCTGCATGAGGCTATCGTGCATTTTAAGTAGCAGTTGCAAAGTAAGGAAGTCAGTTTATAATACAACTAAAAATATTTAAAACAGATTTCACCTGATTTTGTTATAATAAATACTGTTACAGACTTAAGTATAACTGTTTACCAATGGTAAAATAGAACATATTCAATGTATCTGACAAACGTATGATTGAATCAATTGAATCAATTCTAGGAAGCTGTAAAATTCAGCTTCCTAGAATTTCAAATTTCCTTTTAAATAAATTATGTAATGTAAAATATTTATTGGGTAAAACACATATAGGACATCACAATGTCAAAAATACATATACTCATACAATTCCAGATAATAAAACCTTTATAACAACTATTATCTTTTGAAATTAACTGCTGTTACAACCAATTATTTTTTATATTTGCATGTACAGTAAGTATTACCATCCTATGTGTGATCAGTTCCAGGGGAGTCGTCCCTCTCAGATGACCTCACCGGTGGGCAGTACAAAGGTTTCTGTTACCTGCCTACTAGGACCAAGTGAGGAGGGACAACCCAAGCTACTGGATGCTCTGGAGCCCTCCCCACTGGGAAAAACTGTATTTTGGCTCAATAAATCAAGATATGAACAAACCTTTTGGCTAAATATAGAGTATTTCTGCTCCTCCCTTCAAACAAGTGAGACATACTATAGTTTCTTGTCTCACTTGGACTAGGAATCTAAGCTTAATGACTTCAAAACAAGCCAGGTATGAAACAACATAAAACAAGGCCTCATAGCCTCACTTGTTCCAAATATGTTGTTCATATAAAATAGGAAATGACAGTTAAATGAAGTGTTTCTGGTGCGCTCCTAACACAAAGCAAGGAGCAAAGGGGTTATGTGTACATCCACAAAGCTTGTTCTCATCTCAGCTTATTAAGCGAAGACATTGTCATCTAAGCCAGTGCAAAGACATTTTGGGGCTTGCTTCTAGTTGCCAGAGAACACTTAGCCTATTGCTCCTTCTACAATCTTAACAATCCTCCTTGCCACCTTCCAATTGAAGCCTTGTTATGCCTCTCAGTCTTAGCAACAGTTTAAATTCTGCAAAAACACAATGATAGAACAATATAGTACTACAAAAACAAAACAAAACAAAAAACCTCACACAGAGAACCAAGCTTACAATTGTAGCCATTCTGATCATCTTTGCAGTTAAGGCTTGCTCAAACCATAATATTGCTTTCTACTTCAAAGCCTATTTTTATGTCTTCTTAGCTAGCTACAAATGATTTAATGAACCATAATGAGGTACTGGAAGAGTCTTGGGGCTTTCAGCTCCCTGGAACAAACCTGATTCATCTTGTGTTTGACCTCACTGCCTGGTTCTATCATGTTAATCTTCTGGCTAAAATCTGCAGGTGTCTGAAGAATGTTGTTGCTGGGTGTAGTTATGTATACAGATCCTGAAGAAGGTAAAACCTGAGATGACAGGTGAGACATGCCCTCAACACTCAGCAGATTCTCACTGCAAGACTTAGGGGAGTGACTAAAACCAATGGCTATAAGGATTAGGTTCTGCAACCCAATTCTCCTACTTAGAAAAACATAAATGTTATGCAGAAGGAACCACAGCTTACAAAGCATCAAAACAAGCAAAAAGAGGATGGCTTCAAATATTTGATTTACTCACTAAGATGATGAGCCTATTTAGTCAGGAATTAAACTCCACTTTAGACAATGCAGCTTCAATCTGGATAAACACATGGAAGATTGTGCTGCTTCCTGTGGACAGAACTAAATCTACAAGCTAGGGCTATCTTTGCTGGGTTTGCCACCACACTTCCCACTGCTAACAAGACAGAATTATTTGCAAATTTTAAAAGCAGTTTGTCGCTTTAGCAGCTGACATCAAAAGCAAAACAGAACCACAACATTTCTTTGAACTACCTTTTTTTCTAACATGGTAGCATTTACAGGTGTATCACATTCACCTTCTCAATAATCTATCTGGCATGGTAAATACTAGATCCTGTGAAAAGCTGCAGTCGTTTCATTTTCAGTACTTTTTTATTCAGGGCAGTAAAGCCATCAAACTATGCTGAAGTATACAGCTTGTTCAGTACTAAGAATTACATCTAGAGCCTCATTCGCATTTGAGTGATGTGATATTGAATGAATGATCACATTCCACAGATGGTGGACATACTAGTAGTTCTGTACTTTTATGTACTGCACATGGCTCTGTCCTGTTATTACATATACTAGAGTGGATTCTGCATGTTCTACATCTGCAATAGTTAATCAACATTCCTGTAATCAGGAATCCTGTAAACATTTCTACGATTTAAAAAAACGAAATCTATAATACAGAACATTCTAAATGCCAGAAGAATTCTAACTTTTGCCTCTAATTTATTTACCAGCTTCTTCTAGCTACTAAGGTCCTTAGATATGGATTACATGTATAGAAGCTGTCAATCATCAAAAACCTCTGAAGGTCTCCAAATTTCTTGTTAAAACAAGCTAGAAACCATGATAGATTAGGGGTTCTGATCACTTCAATAGAGTGGCATATCCTTTAAATTACCACCACATTCTCAAATCTTTCTCTGCAATTCTGAGGTGTAACTTTTTAAAAACCAGTTTCTAACTGAGTTCATCATTCACAATATTAATTTAACCTTTTGCTTACCCAAACATATTTTGCCAAAATAATTACAGTTGTCCCTTCACATTCGCTGGGGTTTGGTTCCAATACAATATACAATATACAATACAATATGCTCTAATCTGCCTTGACCTCACCTAGAATACTGTGTCCAGTTCTGGGCACCACAATTCAAAAAGGATATGGACAAATTGGAGCGTGTCCAAAGAAGGGTGACTAAAATGGTGAAAGGTCTGGAAACAATTCCTTATGAGGAGAGACTTAGGGAGCTGGGTATGTTTAGCCTGGAAAAAAGATGGTTAATAGGCAATATGATAGCCCTGTTTAAGTATTTGAAGGGGTGTCACGTTGAGGATGGAGCAGGCTTGTTTTCTGCTGCTCCAGAGACTGGAACATGGAGCAATGGGTGGAAGCTCCAAGAACAGAGACTCCACCTGAACGTTAGGAGGAACTTTTTGACAGTAAGAGCTGTTCGGCAGTGGAACACACTCCCTCAGAGCGTGGTGGGGTCTCCTTCCTTGGAGGTCTTTAAACAGAGGCTGGATGGCCATCTGTCGGGGATGCTTTGATCGTGATTTCCTGCGTGGCAGGGGGTTGGACTGGATGGCCCTCATGGTCTCTTCCAACTCTGCAATTCTATGATTCTATGATTCCGCCATGAATACCCAAATCCGTGAATACTCAAGTCCCATTATATGTAATGGCATAGCAAAATGGTGTCCCTTATATAAGATGGCAAAATCAAGGTTTGCTTTTTGGATTATTATTTTTTAAAGAATATTTTCAAGCCGTGAATTAAATCCGTGAATGCCAAATCCGTGAATGTGAAGGAACAACTGTACTACCTTGTAATAAGTTGTTGAAAAAGATAACTTCCAGGCCAGTTATTAAATTCACTGTAATATAATGAAAATCAGAAATTTTGGTACATGATAGAAAAAGTGAATAACACTTCAGAGCACCTTATAATGCTCTTTTGTACCTGTGTTTCTTGAAGTGAAGCAATACAGCATTAAACTGCAAACCCTAGAGGTTAAAGTGCTGCTCTTCCCTCTATGTTCATTACAAATACTTTTCCTGGTATTTTAACCAGGTAGAATTACAACTGCTTGATTATCTGCTTCCTGTACCTGCTACCCTGGCAGCGCATGGTTAAATGCCAGTACTGCAGCCCCAATGTTATGAGTTCGATCCCAAGGGCTCCAAGGTTCACTCAGCCTTCCATCCTTTCATAGGTTGGTAAAATGAGTACCCGGCTTGTGGGGGCAATTAGCTAACACACACTGGAAACCACTTAGAGAGTCCCTAGCATACTATTTTAAAAAAGCAGTGTAGACGTGTAAGTCTTATTGCTTAACAATTTGTAAGCCACTCTGAAAGCCTTTGTGGCTGAAAAGCAGGGTATAAATACTTCAATAAACAAATAAATAAATAAATAATATCTTTGTCTAGTCACAGGACTAAATCTCTTAATCCTATCGAGGGTGATTCATAGAATCATAGATTGAAGAGACCCCAAGGGCCATCCAGTTCAACCCACTGCCATGCAGGAATACACAATCAAAGCATTCCTGACAGATGGCCATCCAGCCTCTGTTTCAAAACCTCCAAAGAAGGAGACTCCGCCACACTCCAAGGCGGTGCATTCCACTTCAGAACAGCTCTTACTATCAAGAAGTTGTTCCTAATGTTTAGGTGGAATCTCTTTTTCATGTACTTTGAACCCACTGCTCTGTGTCCTAGTCTCTGGAGCAGCAGAAAACAAGCTTGCTCCATCCTCAGTATAATATCCCTTCAAATATTTAAACATGGCTATCATGTCCCCTCTTAAACTTCTCTTCTCCAGACTAAACATGCCCAGCTCCCTAAGCCGCTCCTCATAGGGCATGGCTTCCAGACCTCCCACCATCCTGGTCGCCCTCCTCTGGACACGTTCCAGCTTCTCAATAACCTTCTTGAATTGTGGTGCCCAGAACTGGACACACTACTCAAAGTGAGGTCTGACCAAAGCAGAATAGAATGGCACTATTACTTCCCTTGATCTAGACACTATACTCCTATTAATGCAGCCTAGAATCGCATTGGCTTTTTTTAGCTGCTGCATCACACTGCTGACTCATGTTCAGCTTGTGGTCCACTAAGATTCCTAGATCCCTTTTCGCATGTACTGCCCTCAAGCCATGTGTCACCCATCCTATATCTATGCATTTCATTTTTAATGCCCAAGTGTAGTATCCTACATTTCTCACATTTTGAATAGCAAATGACTGTAGAGGCAAAACAACAAAGATACAGACGTGCATTGCATACTGTGGCGAGAACACCATTATTCCACTAGTGGAAACCATTCATGTTATGCAGAACAACTGTACATTTAAAATTAGAAGGCTTTAAAAAAAAAGAGGCAGGTAAGTACTTGAATCTTTAAGATTTCACAGGCTCTTCATTAAACAGTGAGAAATCTGTGTGTCACATGACCCTGCCAAAAGATTTCTAGTTTGTTATACAATGGAAAGGAGAAGCCAGGCATAGTCAGACATGCATTCTTGACTTTAGGAGAGCTGATTTCAATAAACTCAGGGAAATACTGGGGATGATTCCATGGTCAAGAATACTAAAAGAGAAGGGACCTCAAGACGGTTTTGACTTTCTCAAAAGGGAGATACTGAAGGCACAATTTCAAACAGTACCATTGAGGAAGAAAAATGGGAGGTGTCTCAAGAAACCAGGATGGATGACTAAAGAACTTTCAATGGAGCTAAGTTTTAAACGGAACATGTATAGGAAATGGAAAAGGGAGGAAATCACCAAAGAAGAATTCAAACAGATAGCGAACACGTGTAGGAGTAAAGTCAGAAAAGCTAAAGTGCAGTATGAGCTCAGGCTTGCTAGGGAGGTTAAGAACAATAAAAAGGGTTTTTTTGGGTATGTCCGCAGCAAAAGGAGGAAGAAGGAAATGATAGGGCCGCTACGTGGAGAAGATGGCAAAATGCTAACAGGGGACAGAGAAAAGGCAGAATTACTCAACACCTTCTTTGCCTCAGTGTTTTCAGAAAAGGAAAAGGAGGACCAACCTGAGGAAAATGGAACAGAGGACACAATAGGGGAAATCCAGCTGAAAATAAGTAAAGAGGTGGTACAGGAATACCTTCTTAATCTAAATGAATTTAAATCTCCAGGACCAGATGAACTACATCCAAGAGTATTAAAAGAGCTGGCAAATATAATCTCAGAGCCATTGGCAATAATATTTGAGAACTCCTGGAGAACAGGAGAAGTCCCAGCAGACTGGAGGAGGGCAAACGTAGTTCCCATCTTCAAAAAGGGGAAAAAAGAGGATCCCAACAACTATCGTCCAGTTAGTCTGACATCAATACCAGGGAAGATTCTAGAACAGATCATTAAACAGAGAGTCTGTGAACATTTAGAAGGCAATGCCATAATCACAAAAAGTCAACATGGGTTTCAGAGAAACAAGTCATGCCAGACTAATCTGATCTCTTTTTTTGATCAAGTTACCAGCTTGGTAGATGAAGGGAATGCTGTGGACATTGCATACCTTGATTTCAGTAAGGCCTTTGACAAGGTTCCCCATGACATTCTTGCAAACAAGCTTGTAGAATGTGGGCTAGACAAGTTAACTGTTCAATGGATTTGTAATTGGTTGACCGGCCGAACCCAAAGGGTGCTCAGCAGTGGCTCCTCTTCGTCTTGGAAAGATGTGACCAGTGGGGTGCCACAGGGTTCTGTCCTGGGCCCAGTGCTATTCAACATCTTTATCAATGACTTAGATGAGGGAATTAGGGGCATACTTATCAAATTTGCAGATGACACCAAATTGGGAGGAGTAGCTAATACCCTAGAGGACAGGATCAAAATTCAGAATGACCTGGATAGACTGGAGAGCTGGGCCAAAGCTAACAAAATGAAATTCAATACGGAGAAATGTAAAGTACTGCATTTAGGGCGGAAAAATGAAATGCATAAATATAGGATGGGAGAGACCTGGCTGAATGAGACTATGTGCGAAAGGGATCTAGGAGTCCTGGTAGACCACAAGTTGAACATGAGCCAACAGTGTGATGCGGCAGCTAAAAAGGCCAATGCAATTTTGGGCTGTATCAATAGAAGTATAGTGTCTAGATCAAGGGAAGTAATAGTGCCACTCTATTCTGCCTTGGTCAGACCTCACTTAGAATACTGTGTCCAGTTCTGGGCACCACAATTCAGAAAGGATATTGACAAATTGGAGCGTGTCCAGAGAAGGGCAACTAAAATGGTGAAAGGTCTGGAAACAATGCCTTATGAGGAGAGACTTAGGGAGCTGGGTATGTTTAGCCTGGAAAAAAGACGGTTTAGAGGCGATATGATAGCCCTGTTTAAGTATTTGAAGGGATGTCACGCTGAGGATGGAGCAGGCTTGTTTTCTGCTGCTCCAGAGACTGGAACACGGAGCAATGGGTGCAAGCTCCAGGAACAGAGATTCCACCTCAACATGAGGAGGAACTTTTTGACAGTCAGAGCTGTTCGGCAGTGGAACACACTCCCTCGGAGCGTGGTGGGGTCTCCTTCCTTGGAGGTCTTTAAACAGAGGCTGGATGGCCATCTGTCGGGGATGCTTTGATTGTGATTTCCTGCGTGGCAGGGGGTTGGACTGGATGGCCCTCGTGGTCTCTTCCAACTCTGCAATTCTATGATTCTATGATTCTATGATTCTATGAATCTTAACAACATTGACAGTAGTAACAAAACCTGCCCTTGTTCATGGGACTTAGTGGCACTGAGCAGCCCTACATCTTCACCTTCCATTCCTTGCAAACAGCAACATTTCCTGTATTTTGTATAGTAGGTAGAAGTAACAGCAGGAAACACAAAGGTGGTACAGACTGCATAAGCAAAGGTAAATGCACACAAAACATTCCTCCTTTGTCAGGTGCCATATTTCTAGCTCTTAACTGAAATAAAGCAATCAAAGCCATGGGAAGGCTCCTGTGCAAATAACTCCCTTTAACATATACTTCCAACTTGAGTCGTACCGTTCATATGATGCAACCTTGATAAACAAGCTGGAGTATTGTAGGATTGTCTTTAACCCTACATGGATGAAGCTGTATGACTTTACACTCAATTATTATATGTTTTCATATCAGCACTGCCCCCATTCCAAGAGCACAGCTGCATGCCTTGAAGGCTCAAGATTTTGCTAGCCTGTCTCAAGTGAGAAAGCCATATCCCCACACAAGTTATGTCCTTTTGCCCTTTTAAAGTACAGCCCCCTTCAACACTGACTGGTTTGCAAGCACTTTGCAAGCCAGGTGCCTTTCTCTACGGCTACTTCTACTTTGACAAAATCAGGGAATATACACATCCACTATCACATGCCACACATTAATCCAAAAGTACAAATACAGAGTGCCTATGTATTGAAAGAAAGATAACAAAGCTTATCAAGCTCCAGAACACTCATTACATTACAAATTGCCCTATATTTAATTTAAACTACATAAACACTTCAGATAAAACTCAGAAATGAAGAAATATTTTTAGCATAATAGAGCTGTACATAAAGTCACAGAAAGGATGGGGGGTTGTTCTTTTCTTTACTTACCAGCTTATCGTTTTCATTAGGCATTTCAAATACACATCTCAATTTGGAGTCCATTAAATCCTCAGCTTTTGCATCCTTCCACTATGACAACAATGAAAATACATTAAAACAACTGTTTTATACAAAATTTTCAAAAGAACTTGCCACAAAAATGCAAATTTAGCCTTACACACATATTTTAAAGAACCAGCATGGTATAGTAGGCAGGGTCTGCACTGCTTTGGAGATTTTTTTGGCATATTGAGGCAAGGCAAAGAAAACCCTTGTGCTCTCTCCTTTTTCACCACACAATTATCAAACTCTTCCTGGTTTATGTACAAATAAGTGACTATTATTCAACTAGGGTCTTCTGGTTAAGTGACCGATTAAACCAGGAAGTCACCAACTGCAACATCTCCATAATGGGAAAAAGAAAGGATGACATTCTGAATAACAAGCCAGTACACACCAATAATGAACCAGTATACATGTACAGTAGGACACCTGTATCCACTGATTCATTATCCACTGATTCAATTATCCACAGGACACAAAACAGCACACCTACCATAGAATCTTCCTAGAAAATGTGCCCTCTCTAGCCATTTTCTAGGTCCTCCAAGGCAACTCTACTGTATTTTAAATTCTAAGTCCCATTATTTTCAATGGTGTTCCCTATTATCCACGGTTTTTGGTATTCAATCCCCAGCAGATAAGGGGATCCTACTGTATTTGAATAACTCCACTATCTCTTAGCTTTTGTAAGAGAGCACAGTACAGTAGCACTCCCGCATCTGCTAATTCACCAACTGCAGATTCAATTATCTGTGGTTGGTGATGGCAGGGAAAGGGAGGGGGAGGAGGAATCTCACCTCTCCCATCCCTTCCCCTGGGAGGGCTCCTGGTCGCTGCCACAGCGATCGCGGGGGCAGAGGGAGAAGGGAGGTGGAGGAGCGATCTAGCCTCCTCCCCTTCCCCCTTCGTCCCTGCAATCGCCACTCCGATGGAGCCATGGTGGGGGTAAAGGGGGAAGCAATCTAGCCCCTTCCCCTTTGCGATTCCCACTGCAGCGGGGCCATGGCAGGGTGGAAGGGGAAAGCAATCCTGCCTCCTCTCCTTCCCCCTTTGCCCCCGTGATCACCACTGCAGCGGGCCATGGTTGGAGCGAAGGGGGAAGGGGAGAGCGATTTAGCCCCTTCCCCGTTCGCCCCCATGATCGCCACTGCGGCAGGGCCATGGTGGGGGCGAAGGGAGGGGGAGTAGTAATCTCAACCCCCTTACCTCAGTACAGCTCCTGTCGCCAGGGCGAGGCCATGGCGGAGGCACAGAGGGATAGGAAGGAGGATAGATGGCACCCAGGATGGCATTTGCTATTATCCTCAGAATTCACCATTCGCAAGGCCCCCCGGAACCAATCTCCCGTGGATACAGGGGTGCTATTGTACTGAGAACCAGGAGGAAAACACTACAGTACATGGATTGTTGCATTCCCTGTACTTCTAAAGATCTTATCAGAGAAATACAAAAGGACCTGCAAAAAAAAAAAAAAAAAAAAAAGGACCCAGGAACAAAATGGTGCAGTGCTTCTATCCAAGGTTCCAGCTGCTCAATTACACCACCACCACCCCGGTTTTCCATTTCTCCCCTCTCCAACAGTCAATCACTATTCCATGCTACAGAGGATTCTCAGCCGCCGTCCCCCATCTCCCTCCTTCATTTAGAGAGTTTTGGTGGGAAGGGAAGGGACATCTCTGTTTTCTCCACTGATGTCTATGAACAGGTCTCACCAGCAATCAGTTCATGGGGACATTTAAAAATAGCTTTTACAGTGTGGGCAAGGAAATAGGCTTCCCAGACATTCTATATTTTTCAGATTCTACATTGTTTAGATCTATATTTCTCTTTCTCCCTCTCCATCCAGTCCATTCTATTACCTATTCGATGCAGTTCAGTCCCCCTCCTTGCCCTTCTTAGTCACTATTCCATTCCATTCAATACTTATGGGACTGGTTTGGAGGATTCTTCCTCACTTCAGCATTTTCTCACAGTTTGATGTTATTTGTAAGCATCAGGTTTGCCATTACTTCCCTCTTATTTATCCATGGTCTGTTTTGGCTTTAGTGCCATAAGTTCAGGAAGATTTGAATTAAAATTCAACAGAATGAAAACTGACCAGTGTCAGAACAATACACACAGCACTTACTGGATTCAAAAGCAAAACTCAAGACCACGCTTCAATAGATACCATCTCCTGGGACTTAGTATAATCAACTTATTTCTTTAATGAAAACTCGTCAGAAAATAAAGCTTGGAATATTCAGTTTGAAAATTATTTCAAAAGTGTTAAATGTTAGAAATTGGAACATAACCATTAACATAAACACTAAAAGTTGGAATAATTCAGTTTGTTGAGCTATTGTTAACTGGCTTATTGATCAAGATGTTAGTGTTGGGCAGACCATGGGGTTTACATCAAATGAAGGTTGTCAACTTTGAACTTAGGGGAGCACATTTTCGTAATGGTTCCAAAGGGATTCAAAGCAGGTCTTTTGTCCCTTTTAGAATTGCCTTATTCCAACACATTCCCCCTCCCACATAGACTACAAACCCATAACAGGATTGTTCTCTGGGAATGTAGGAAGTCCAGATGTAACAGTTACATCTGGTAACTGTTAGTTGGGAAGGCTGTTCCAAAACAGGACATCTCATTTTACAACTTTTGCAATTCAGTTTGTCACTCACCTGCATCATTTTTTCCATCCCCACCAACACATACAATTCACTTACTCTTGGTTGTTAAAGATTAATAAGGAGTGATTTATTTAAATTAGAGGGCCCTGATCAAATGAAAGTGCAGCAATAATTGCATAGCTATAAAGATCAGTCAAAATTCATTATCTGAAATTTTTGAGAGTCTCCGAGCATATGCAGAACATTTTTCTGCCCAACTGCCTCCCCACTCCTAATCAAGAAATGTGATCTGCAAAGATCAATGGTAGAACAGAGGTTTTGCATGCAGGCGCCAGGGATCCTGAACACAATCTGTGGCATCTGCAGTATTCATGATCTGTTGTACCTTTCTTATCTTAATTGTGTAATTAAAAGAGGGTGAATTAGGAGGTGGAAGTAGATAAAAAGCAGAATATGAAGGCTGAGGAGCAAGAAAAGGAGAAGCCAAGACAGAAAACAATGGGGGATCAGTTTAAGGAAACCTTTTCACTAAATTTCCCAAGAGCCTAGCACTGTGTGATTAATACAATAAAGAACTGCAAAAGGATTTGTTGCAGCTCACCCCAAATATTATGTAATATTTGTATATTACACCATGATACCAGTGTACCTCAGTTAACAAAGTAGATGTTTTCCTGGGCTTTACTTCTTTAACAGAAACTTTGCTATCAGAGGTAGAAATAACATGGAAAGAATAGGGATATATTCCTACACTACAGAAAAGAAGAGCTGTTAACAGGTTTCAGCAAACTTTTAATTGAAAACTAACATTATGCATATGTAACATTATGCAGGTCTTACATAAATAAACATAAATGTTTTGAATCTCCTACAGATCACTTGAAAGCTTCTTCCAAAATGCATCCTGAATTATTATTTTTCCTTTCAACAGTCTCCTTTTCTTATGATTTTCATTTTGGTGATGAAACTTATAGAGCTATGCTTTTTGAACATGCCAAGGTAGCTAGCTGGTGAGGCAGCCTAATCTGCTTTTTCTGGGGTTTTTTTTTCTGATTTGTCCTTTTCATACGCTCAGTAAGTGATTTGGAAGGCAGCTGTTTACCTTGCTTATTGTATGTAAGCACACACAGCTACAGTAGAATCACCTAATGTAGAATCCCACTCTTCCCTGGGTCAAGCTTTATTGGATTGCTTACTGCAGCCATGCTGCTGCAACCTAACACTGAAATTTGTCTTTCTCCATCCCTCCCTTCTCCATCCTCCCAACACTAATTCTGGGGGAGGGGGGACCTTCCAGCTGGACAGAAGACAAGAACAGGGTAGCTGGGTTCAGCTCCTATAAAATAATTTTTTAAAAGGAGCTTCTTTGTCAGAGGTTTTGTTAACTGAGGTATGCCTGTATACAACAGACACCAGTCTAGAACATAATAAATTGAAGAGATATTACTAAAGAGAATCACAATTCACTCTCACCCTCCAGCAAGACTCCAAAAGCCACCCTTCCATACAGGGGACATTCTGAAAGGGCATTGATCTTCTGTTAAGCAAACAAATCGCTTCCTCCCGTCCCACTCTAAGACTCACTTTTTTTCTTATTTTCCATTCTTCTTCCTCACTTCTTCACACTATACCTGGTTCTTTTTCTGCTCCACAGACCCAGCAATTTAAGCTGAGCTAAAGAAAGTTGTCTATCCCCCTCACCTCCTCCCTGCTTTCCCAAAGAAATCACACAAATTAGCCTTCCTCACAACATAGCCATGAGCCAGATATCTTCCAATTCTAATATTTCTTCTCTTGAAATAGCAGGCCTTCCCGACAGAGGGAAAGACACCCACCTTAGCAAATTTTAATGACCCAATTCACTTATAAACTCCACTGTTAATTGGAGAATCTAGAAAGTTACATGAAATCACTAGAACAAAATATACTGAATTAATAACTTAATGTTAACTGGCAAGTTAATTCCAAGCTCTGTCAAAAAGCACTATTTCCAAAAACTATAAGCATCCTAGAACTCCCTAATTCCTAAGAATTAGAGAGCATGACTGAATGAAGGCTGCTTTTCTTTCAAAGACTGCCCCATAAAATGCTTTATTAAGTAAGTGTGAAAGGTTGGCTATTAATCTGTATATATATTTTGAAGACTCTGGCAGCAAACAACCTCATCCTCAATCCATGTGTTACAGCAATCAGGAGAAACTGGGCAGTCTCTGAGAACTAGGGGATATCAGATAGGCCTAAGAAGGCTTGTGCCAAAAAAGAAGAAGAAGAATCTACCTTGTTATTCTACTAAAAACTGAAATACAAGACATCTGTTTACTTACCACAGCTTCCATATCTGTAATGTTTGGTGGTGCAAAGATTGTCTGTACCATAAACTTGTGTTTACTTTTCTCATTTGGATCATAGTCAAAAGGTTGTAACATCACTGCGTAACAGACAAAGTATGAATTACACAGAGGTACATAAGGACAGGTTGCACACCAGTAACTGTAGTTCTTTGAGTTGTCATCTGTGAACTCACACAAATGGGTTATCAGTGCCTGTGCAGTGTATCATTCAGAACCTTCTAGAACTATTATGTAAGCATTTTGGCAGTAGCCCCACTCACTCCCTGTGTGCCACATTAACATGTTTCCTGCCTAAATCTCAGTTCCATGGACACAGATGCAGCATCTAAGGATCTAAGGAAAGACAGGGCACGTAGTGGGGAGGATGGGTGGGGTTGTGTGAGTTCACAGATGACCACTTGAAGAACTATAGTTACAGGTGTGCAACCTATCCTTCTTCTTCATGGTCTCTGTGACTCACACAAATGGAAGACTAGCAAGCTACTAACCACAAAAGGAAGAAGTGTCATGCCAGACATGAGAACAGCATGGCCCTCCCTAAGGTGGCATCATCCTTAGACCTCGTATCCAATCTGTAGTAGGAGATGAAAGATGCAACCACGTAGCTGCCCTTCAAATAAACACCACTTTAAAAAGCAGAAGCAACAGCCATGGCTCTTGCTGAATGGCTATGCACACCAACTGGGGATTCTTTTCTTACACATTCATAAGCTAAGTGAATGGTGGAATCCACCCATTTAAACTAATGTTGTTTCGACACAGACAGTCCCTTCTTCCTCTAAGAGTAACAAAGAGCCTCTGCAAGTTGCAGGAGCCCACAGTTCTGTCAATATAAAAAGGCTAAGGCCTTTCTGATGTCCAAACATGATGGGTCCTTTCCAGTTCTGAGGAAGGGTTCCACAGCAATGCAGGCAGAACAATGTCCTGATTGATATTAACACTGAAACCACCTTGGGCAAAAAGGAAATGTCCAGCCTGAGTACAACTTTATCCCAATGAAATCGAAGGTATGACTGGTCAACCCAGAGGGCACACAGTTCCCTGTTTGCCTGCCTGATGTACTGTAATTACTACCAAGAAGACAGTCTTCTTGGTAAGTAGGCCAAGATCACAGGGTGCCACTGGCTCAAAAGGCTTCCTGGAGAGTTCTGACAGCACCAGCTCCAGGCTCCATTGAGGTGCCGGTCCCAAAACTGAAGGATGGAGATTTCTATAAGCTTTCAGAAACCTCTTGACTAATGGGTTCTGGAAACAGGAGGGCTTGCCCAGCTAGTACTGCTGCAAGGTAACACTTGATGGAAGAAAGAGAGAGACAGGAGGAACTCCAGCACATGATCAATCTTCACATATTGCAGAGAGATCCCTCAAAGTGACAAGAACGACAAGAACGCCTTCCATTTGTAGGCACAGGAACAATGAGTGGAAGGCCTATGCACCTCAGCAATGATGTTCCATATGGGCTCAATGAGAGTTGCTAAAGGAATATCCTCCAAGCCATCAGCCTGAGAATGCCCAATCCAGATGCCTCACCTTCCCCTTGTGGATCATAAGGCAGTTCAGTCACTATGGAAGCCTTGAGATAAGTGCATGAGCAGAGCAAACCACAGCTGCCTTGGTCCCCAAGGTGTGATAATAATGCACCTTGTGTTGTTTCTGCAGATCTTGGCTATCACCCTGGTGATGAGGGGAAACGGAGGGAAAGTGTATGTAACGATTCTACTCCAATTCAACAGGAAGGCATTGCCATACAAGCCCCTTCACTGGCGAGCCCTGGAATGGAATATCCTGCACTGGATGTTCTTTGACAAGGCAAGATCCACACCCGGAATGCCCCACCTTCAGAAAATCTTCCTCAATAAACTGGGATGCAGCCTCCATTTGTGGCACAAATCTGAGGATTTGCTGAGAACATCTGCCAAAACATTCTCCTCCCATGGAAGGTAATCGATCAGTTGGAGATGCCTCTGCTGATGCACCAGTCCTAAAGGCAGAGTGTGAACTGAAGTAGGGTGCTGGACTTCATTCCTCCTCCTTGTTTGTTGATGTAATACATCACCATGGTGTTGTCAGTAACAATCTGAACCATTTTGCCTCAAAGAAGTACCTCAAAAGCCCAAAATGCTTTTTCCACTGCCAACATCTCAAGAGTGTTAATGTGGAATGCGCTTTCCTGATAAGTCTAATGACCCCTGACTGAAAGGCTGTTGAAATGGGGGCCCCATTCCACAGGGGCCTGCGTATGCTCCGGGGAATTGTAAGCTTCACAAGCAGAGTCCCACAACTGGTTGAAACACAACAAAAGTCAGGCCTGCAAAGGTCTTATCTGAAGGCTTGCAAACAGAGTCACTGATGTGGTAGATGTCCAGATACTATAATCTAATAGTATCTGGACATCCCTGGAAGTCACTCTTTGATTTCAAAGACAGTGAAGGGTAGCTCGCTGAAGGGCTAGGTATCTGTCTTCTGAGAAGAAAGTTGCCTGAGCCCAAGAATCCAATAGGTCTCCGTCCTATTGTATTTGTATTTGCTAGGACGGTTGCAAATGCAACTTTTCCCAGTTCACAATGAGCCCTAAAGAGTCAGGAAGATCCAGGGTGACCCGTATGTTGTTGAGCTGCTGAACACATGTATCTGTGACAATCAACCAACTGTCTATATAGGGAAACAGAATGACGCCCTGTTGACAAAGCCAAGCAGCCACCACAGCCATGTACTTGGAAAAGGTACAAGGAGTAGTGTACAGGCCAAAAGGAAGGACATGGAAGAAGTAAGCCTTTCTTCCCACCACAAAGCACAGGTACCTTCTGTGAGACTGTCTGATAACAATGTGGAAGTACACATCCTTCACATCCAGGGTGGCAAACCAATCATCAATCACCGTCCTGCATCGGGGAAAAGGATAGAAGCAAGAGTGACCATTCTAAAACATTTCAGAAGCACGCAGATCCAGAATGGGATGCAGTCCTCCAACCTTCCTGGACACTGATGTAGTGGGAGAAAAAATCCTGAGACAGATGGGAGAGAGGGACAGGCTCAATGGCTCCTCTGCAAAGCAGGGTCTCCGCCTCCTCTTTTAGCATAGGCAAAGGGGAAATAATGTAAAAAACTCCAAAAGGTGGTTTCCTCCAGAAATTTATGGTGTGAGGACCCACAAATCTGAGGTGATGGAGGCCCAAGCATGATGGTATTTGGTGAGCCTGACATGGAAGAAGTAACTATGGATAGAGATGGCAGTTAAGTCATTGGTAAAGCAGTCATTCTCCAACCCATCAAAGGAGCTGCTTGGTAGAAACTTGGGGTCACTTATGGAATTGTTGTGGCCGATATCTCCCTCCCAAAGAACCCTTTTTCAAGGAGGATGAAGCCAAAGGCTGCACATGCTTTTGCCGTCTGCTCCCTCCAGGGCTGTAATGATGTCTCGAAGGTGGGTGGTAACAGAACCAGGAGTAGTGAGAATGATTGGATTGGGACTGTGGAAGGCTAGATTTCTTCATGGTCATGCAAATTTTGTGTGTTTGTTCACGTTTGAGTATTGAAAAGATCTCACTCATCAAAGGGGAGGTCTTCTATAGTTGTATGGCCTTGATGAGACAGACCTGAGGCCAGCTGTAGAGTAGAATTTCCTGCCCATGATGTCTAGCTTCTTCCCTTCCTTTTCAGTATCAAATGAAGCTTTTGGGAGGTCTTAAGATTGGCTGCATTATTGAGTTGGGCTTTGGGTGATGTTCCAACCACTCTGACTCAGCTTCAATGACATAATGGCCCTTCAGCTTCTTTAATGTAGACGAGACCGACAAAAGTATTAACCAAGAGCTTCTGGCCACCCGTAATAGATAAGGCAACATTGGGACCAATGCTGGCATGGGTGCTTGACTGTATCCTATGAAAAACAGGATCTTCAACCAAAGTGGAAATCTGTTTCACTGCCAAGTTTAGAGCTTTGGCCTTGCACAAACTACATTTGGTCTGCAAAGGAGCATATATTGTCCATGGGAGAAGCCTGGTCAGGGTCAGCAACTAGAGTAGGTGAAACTTGCATAGGATATCATGAAACTGATGAAGATGAATCCTAACTTTCATCTGAGTTAGACCAAGCAGAATATCAGGATAAAGCCTCAGTAACAGCTGTCAATGGAAACCCAATCTCAGCTGAGGACAGGCGCACAGGCACCGGCCAATCTGCCCATTTCAAATGAGAGGATGTATGGGTGGGACTTGCCTGCTGATGGGCTGAAGAGTGTTGATGAAATGGAAAAGATGGTTGGGTTGCCTGTGTCTAACAACTGGACAGAAACTACTGACAGGATGGAGAAAATGGATGGGGTGAAGATTGCTGACAGGCTTGAGATTGATGCAATGGAGACAGAAGAGGAGATGGAGAATGTTGATGGGGTCAGAACCTAGATGTTGGATTTAATGAACACTGAAATTGGAGTCAGGGTGGGTTCATCTTCCGTCTATGATGCCTGGATGTGGGACCCCATAGCATTTCCTATACTGCGAAGTATGAAGTTCATCAAGGGTCCCAATGACAGTACAGTCATCCCTTCACTTTTGCAGGGGTTAGGGGCAGACAACCCCAGTGAATGTGAAAAAACGCGAATAAGAAATGAGCCTGTGGGCAAGCGGCTTTCCACCCCAGTCCCTTCCCAAGGGAGCGATGGGCTTCATGAGAAGCCCCTCGCTGCCTTGAGAAGGGAGTGGAGTGGAGAGCGGGCGCGCCAGCAGCTTTCCACCCTCCCTTCCCAAGGCAGCGAAAGGCTTCGTGAGAAGCTCCTCACTGCCTTGAGAAGGGAGTGGGGTGGAGAGCGGGCATGCCAGCGGCTTCCCACCCTCCCATCCCAAGGCAGCGGCGAGGAGAGCGGGCGCACCAGTGGCTTTCCACCCACCCTCCCTTACCAAGGCAGTGAGTAAGCCCCTCGCTGCCTTGGGAAGCCCCTCGCTGCCTTGGGAAGGGACTGGGGTGGAAAGCGGGTGGGCCAGCAGCTTTCCACCCCCATTCCCAAGGCAGCGATGGGCTTTATAAGAAGCCCCTCGCTGCCTTGAGAAGGGAGTGGGATGGAGAGTGGGTGCACCAGCGGCTTTCTACCCCGCCTTCCCAAGGCAGCGACGGGCTTCATGAGAAGCCCTTTGCTGCCTTGGGAAGGGACGGGGTGAAGAGCAGGGAGACAGGTGCTTTCCGTGAAAAATCAAAACCGCGAATGTGAAAGTCATGAACGTGGAGGGGCAACCTGTAATAATAATCCAAAAACGGTGACCTTTCATAGAAATAAGGTGGAGAATCACCATAGTATCTGTAGCACATGTCAGGAGGTTCAGCACAACCATGACAGTGAACATTAGAAGACTGACGATAATGCCCTTTAGGGGTTTAAGATCTTGACTGGGAAAAAGAGGTCAAACAGGAAGCTGAAGACCTCGGAACCAGCGATAAAGGGTGGTCAGCTCAAGACGATGTGCTCTGTGCAGGCTCAAGCAGCACAGGCTGAGCTCATACACCCTGATCCGAAGGTGGTCTGACAGATTCTCTGTGAGAAGACTCCACAATCTCCCCATCCAAAGCGACCGCAATTACTGATGAATGAGATATTTCTCAAGCTGTAGTAGCCACTTCCACCCCATGTCCAGTCTGCCTTGAACTGACTGAAACAGGAGAAGATGGGGCTTTTGCCTGATGAACTGGAGTGGGAGTTCGCTCAGGTGGAGATGTAGAAATTACCTCTGAGCATGAGAAATCCCTTCTTGCATTTCTTTCTCCATATTCTTACAACCTCTTCTTCTTACAGTACTCATGATAGGTTTGTTGAGGGTCCCGATAGAGATTATATACTAGCCGGTCAAGCTCTAGATGGAGCAGCTCTGTGATCTAAAGAGGGACCTGATGTAAAGGGTATTCTGGCTCAAACCACTGACTCAGAGGCAGGATAGCCCACAATGCTTGCATGAGAAGAGGTTTCCATAAGGGACCTTTTAAGGGTTACTCTGAGGCTGTCAAAGTCAAATCCAAGAGGGATGCTAAAGGCTGATTAGATGTCACCATCACTGATACAATAAACAAAGGGTGATTTTGAGTAGTTTGAGCCTTAGTAGCAGCTGACAAAGAATTCTCGTACAATAAAGCCTTGATGAGAAAATCACAACTACACCTGGCCTGCGGCATAAAGGCCTGACAATGAGGGCACAATTCTTATTGGATTATTATTATGGCCCTCTCCTAAACAAAGATGATCCTTTGAATGCCCATCTTTTCCAGGGATTTTTCTGCCACAGTTGGTACACCTCTTAAAAACTGAGGAGGCTATAAACAACTCCTCAGGAGAGGAATACCTATAGCAGGCTGGACCAATGTGGAAACAATCCAAAATCATAAATCCTGTAATAGTAAATCCTATAGACATCCAAGTCAATCCAATAGAGAGAAACAAAACTAGCCAAAGTCCAAAAGAGAAAGAGAAATCCAGTCAAAACCGAGTCAAACCATATGAGTGAAAAAGCTCAGAAAGTTCCTCACAATATTGTTGCAGGACAAAAAGGAACTAAGGATGTAGGCGGGAAGCATGCTAATGTGGTGTGCAGGGAGTAGGCAAAACTACTGTCAAACTGCTTGCATAATAGCTCTAGAAAGTTCCAAATGATGTACTGCGCAGGCACAGCCAACCCATTTATGTTAGTAACAGGGACCAAAAAAAAAAGAAGAATCTATTTTTCCTGTGAATGCTGAAATGTATTAAAAATTCAGAATACAACAACTATGTTTTAGGTTGGATAGTCACAGGTATGTCTTAACAAAATATAATTAAAACGGGATCTTACAACAAACAAATTCTACAATTTATTATAAATGTGTCTTTACTAAGTATGCACAAGTCCTATTATTATGAAACAATCTTACAAATTAGTTCCAAGTTCTCTTGTAAAAGCAAGCTCCCTGTTGCCACATAACAATCTAAGCTCTATAATTTGACGTCAATAGTTAATTAAATTGCTACAGATGGAAACTTAATACATCTGAAAATGGTGATCATAATTTATTACAAGGCTAATGCCTGTAGAGGAAAAAGAGATGTTCAACTATTCCTCTCTGACAACAAAGAGGAACAGATAACTTTTATAGGAATCCCAGATGTGATCTCATTCAAACGGGAAGGATATGATCACCAATCAGCAGGAGGTGGTTTTAGAGAATTCCTCTTGCTTAAATCTTTTTTGTAGTATACAATTGGGCTGCAAGGAAGTACTCCTTGGACTTAGACTATGGAAGAATTCCAAAAGTGAAGTTTGCGTGTTTGTGCTTCTCCTAACAAGGATAACAAAATACAGATCAGTCTACCCATAATGACAGCCTCAGATCTCCCATTATGACATCCCAAAATGAGTATAAGAATGTTGTGCGACAAACTCCTTCCTCATACAGCAGCCTGTTCCAATTTTCTGTCAATCAGAACTGAATGGTAAAAAAGCAGATGTCATGCTGTTGTATTAAGAGAAGAGCATGTATTTTCAATAAGTATTCTATAAAATAGAAAACAGCTGTTCTTATAGTTGATTTTATGTTTCTTGTTTTATTCTGTAAGCTGGAAGCCACTTTGAACTTTTTGAAAATGCAGTACACAAAAACAGCTTATAATGCAACAAAAGAAATACATTATAAAGAAATTAAGACCCTTCTTACCAATTTTTTAAAAGTCAGAACCAGAACAGGACCCATATTTTCCCCTCTAGATTACAGACTATATAAAAATATGGGAATTTTAGCTCATCAGTGAATCCTAAGTATTTTACCTTTACCCAACATTAGTTATCCTTGGAATCAAGACAGTGTCCCACTACTGGGGTATCCTTATGTAGGATAACCCTGTATATAAGAGTTTATATGAGTTTTCATATATTCAAAGCCCTTCACATACTAGTAACCAATCTCTATATCAATCCATTAAAACCGTTTTTTTTTCTTTACGAATTATATTATTTTTTAAGAAACCAAACAAATAGTTATCAAATAGTTGCAAATGTTTATAGGGTCTGCAACTGCAACATTCACAGCCAATTTGTTGTACTAGTTAAAATGTTTGAATAGGTTTTAGAATCATAGAATCAGAGCGTTGGAAGAGACCACAAGGGCCATCCAGTCTAACCCTCTGCCTTGAAACCCAAGTTCAAATTCCTACTCAATCATGAAAGCTTGGTGTCAGCCAGGGGTACACATGTTTAGTGCACAAATAAATTACTTATAGCTGTAGTAGTAAATAAAGAGACAAAAATTCAAAAATACATTACTTTACAAATCACTTAATACATATATATTAAATTCTAACAGATGCAGCCAAATTTAAGTCTATCTTTTCTATCACTCTTTTTTCATCAAGGCCTACTCAAGGAAGGTGTCATACAAATACATAATGAAAACTTATAAAAGAGGAAAACTATAAAAATTATCTGTTAAGACATCTTAAGGGAGACCTAATTAAGAAAACGATCCCTAGAATTGTCATCTTTACTGCCTGTTGAAGCATGGAAAGCATGCGGGAACTAGGAGCACCTCTTCCCACAAGCTCGCCCCAACTAAGGAGACCTCTCCCCATGACCACTTTCCAAAACCTAAACAGCAAAGGAACACAAAAGCGAACCTCCACAGCAGAACAAAGTATTGCCATGCAGATTCAGACTATTTAGAACTTTAAGGGTCAAAACAATCACTCTGAATTGAGCTCATAATTTGATAACTAGTTAGAAAAGAAATGTAGTATGTTCCAATATTCTTGCCTACCAGAGCTCTCGTGGCCATGTTCAGGATGAAATGAACTTTTTCAGACCATGTCTGAAGGAAGTGTTTCCATATTTGAGGGAAGTGTCACATTACATTAAGCCAATCTGAAAATGACTAGGGCATAAATGAATAAGATCAGGCCTGGGTTTTCCAGGTACAGCACAGTGCCTTCACTACTATGGAGTATACTTTACTACCACAAAAACAAGAGCAATTCCAGGATTACTCTGAACATTTGCAGCTTCTCTAACAGATCTGTTACATGTGCAAACAAACAAGCATTTCATTCTTGTTCCTCATCATATAGTTACTACTTGCACATACAAGACTGCTGAAAGGAAAATCCACGCATATCATTATAAATACAAATAACGTAATACTGACAGTCATTCACAACAGTTTGTATTCACAGAACACAACACAACTCTGTACCAATCCATTAAACATTTCTGATTTTACTGGGATTATTCCTCTGCTAAATGGAGCAGATGCCTCATACCTAACTTAAGACTCTATCATTTCAGGCAGCAACAAAATTTATATGCAGTTAAAATTATACATACATACACATGTGTGTGTGTGTATGTATATATATATATATATATATATATATATATAATCATATCATACTGTCTTCATTAAGTTTGAATGCACAAATCAATCCTATGGAAATAATACAAAAATAAAAGCAGTTGTTGCAGAAAAGCATTAATGCAGCTACACATTTTTACTGTTGAGCATGTTGCTCCAAGCCAAGGAAGAAGAAAACAATGATAACAGCACCTTATGGTTTAGCAAGGAACACACAGGATAAACTATAAAGCCAGATCTCTTAAGATTACAAACTATGGAGCAGCAACCTTAACATAATCTGCTAACAAGTGAACACTTGTTAACACTAATGTTGACACTACCTAATATAGACCCATGGAAACTAATGGGACTTGGGTTTAGTTGTGACTAAGAAATCCCATTCATTTCAGTGGGTCTGTTCTAAGTAGGAGCAGTCTTAGATTTAACCCTTTCCCAAATGTTGTGAACTGGAAAGCTTTCTTCTTGTGAAAATAAACCATGTTGTTGACATTGTTAATAGAGTAATTTTTATGAGACAACTGAAGTGGGGAAAGTCTGTGTCAGATCCACCACCAAATGCAAAGCACTGATGGCTCGTTATAGCTCAAGATTGCTTTCCTAATGGTGCTATGAGGAGAATACATACAGTAGAATACAGGCAACACAGGCACTGAAATATGAAGAAATTTTTAACCCACAGTGTTTGAAAGGTAGTCTGTTAAATAAATTAAAGCAAGTTAACGTTTACTTTTAATTATAAATTTTCTTTGTAAAATGTTGTGGATGAACAATGAACAGCAAATACAGCAGTCAATATTGAAAGGAACAAATGCAAATAAACTACTTGACATGCTTACCTGATACAGTTACAGAAGATCCTGGATCAATAATTCCACTATTTGGCCTCACACAGTATCGACGAGGTGCCGTGGTCTTCACTTTAAAACATACTTTTCTGTCTGAAGGGTTTCGTAGTTTAAGATTTGTAGTGACTACATCTGTGAAGGGACCTGAAAGTGTTCAAGATTTATTTTTAGGAATCAGTTTATTTTTTGGATGGTGTCTTAAAAAACAGACTTGACTCTATTTGGTACTTAGGCTGCCTAGTCCTAGCTCTGCTCACACAAAGTTCCTCTGCTATTCCCTTCCCCATTCATCCCCTGCTATTCAGCAGCCCCCCTCACCCCACCCCGTGTCTGGAAGTTTTTCCTGGGAAGGAATAGAGATTTGATAATGTGAGCAGTCTCCCAGACACATATACGATAACTATTGGCATATGACTCCATGCATGCTGCAGTCCTAGAAAAGGCCAAATAAAATTAAAAATAGTTATTTTAAAATGAAATGAAACACTATTGTTTCATACTTCTACTCTGCCTACCTTCTGCTCCTGACTGATTTTGCTATCACCGAAAAGAAATAGCACCTGAAAGCTAAACAGGTTGGGAACTAACATCAGCACTCATTACATCAATTTCCTACCCTAATTGCAGGCCATCTGCATGTTTGCTAACATAGAATTAACTCTGTTCATTATATGGTACAAAGAAGCCATCCATTTCTACATTTGTGTTTTAGAAACATTTCCATAATCTGGCAGGTATCTCACTAATCTTTCCACCTTGATAAACTACAGCTAAACAGAGTTGAGGAAGAAAGGTGGCGACCATAGCCAGAAGGAAGCACGCAGTGGAGACAGCAGTACAGAGAGGAGTCACAGGGGACAAAGAGAGGAAGGAAGCAATGACCAAGGACAGGAACTGGGGCGGGGGGGGGGCAGAGAACGACCTAGAAAGAGATGTGGCATCATGTCACGATCCCATCATTTGATGAGGATAATCCTATTTGGGGGGAGATGTTTTTAAAGCAGCACATTATAAGGTGTGCCCACCTTATAATATTCAAAATACTCAGAATATTCAAAATATTCTGTACAGTCACAGCCACCTTGTCCCAAAAAAATCTACCATGCCTTGCCACTTACCGCACTCATGGTTTCCCATGTCAGACAGGTTTTTGCTGCAGAGTCAGAATAAATGTGCCAAGCAGTTACTGGGCAGCAGTAGTAGTAGGGGTGACACTGGCAGAGATCTCTGAGAGACAACAGCAGTGGCACCATAGCTAACAATTGCGCAAAAGAAGGCACAGTAAACTCCTTTTGAATGTCTTTTACAATGACCTGGATAGACTGGAGAGCTGGGCCAAAGCTAACAAAATGAAATTCAATACGGAGAAATGTAAAGTACTGCATTTAGGGCGGAAAAACGAAATGCATAAATATAGGATGGAAGAGACCTGGCTGAATGAGACTACGTGCGAAAGGGATCTAGGAGTCCTAGTAGACCACAAGTTGAACATGAGCCAACAGTGTGATGCGGCAGCTAAAAAGGCCAATGAGATTTTGGGCTGTATCAATAGAAGTATAGTGTCTAGATCAAGGGAAGTAATAGTGCCACTCTATTCTGCCTTGGTCAGACCTCACTTAGAATACTGTGTCCAGTTCTGGGCACCACAATTCAGAAAGGATATTGACAAATTGGAGCGTGTCCAGAGAAGGGCAACTAAAATGGTGAAAGGTCTGGAAACGATGCCTTATGAGGAGAGACTTAGGGAGCTGGGTATGTTTAGCCTGGAAAAAAGACGGTTAAGAGGCGATATGATAGCCCTGTTTAAGTATTTGAAGGGATGTCACGCTGAGGATGGAGCAAGCTTGTTTTCTGCTGCTCTAGAGACTGGAACACGAAGCAATGGGTGCAAGCTCCAGGAACAGAGATTCCACCTCAACATGAGGAGGAACTTTTTGACAGTAAGAGCTGTTCGGCAGTGGAACACACTCCCTCGGAGCGTGGTGGGGTCTCCTTCCTTGGAGGTCTTTAAACAGAGGCTGGATGGCCATCTGTCGGGGATGCTTTGATCAAGATTTCCTGCGTGGCAGGGGGGTTGGACTGGATGGCCCTCGTGGTCTCTTCCAACTCTGCAATTCTATGATTCTATGATTCTATGATTTTATGAGACAATCCAAAAAGAAACAAGAGACGGTGCCAGAAGATGATACAGCAGGACCCCCATATACACTGATTCGGGGAATCAGGGAAGGTAGATGTTATAAAACAAGAAAAGGAACATAAATATGGCAAAAATTATTTTTACTGAGTGAGTGAGCTAAAGTGGACAGGAAGGGACATTTTGAGTTAGAAAATTACACAGTGTTCTATTCAGGAAATGAAAATCCTAAAAGAAATTGCATTAATAGCAAGGAAAGATGTATCAAAAGCAATCAAATGATAGAATGCAAAGTCTGACAAAATAACATCAATAAAACTTCAGGGATCAATATAATAATAAACGAAGTTTATGCTCCGAGTACAGATTGTAAGATTATGTGCTGGAGTCCAGGAGGAAATAGCTCAAACACCAAAACACGACTTCCTGTAAATCATAGGTGATTGAAGTGTAAAAAGTAGGAACAGAGCAGAATCAAAGATTGTAGGAAAATTTGGCCTAGGATCAAGAAATCAAGCAGGAGTGACTGATTGAATTTTGTGAGGCCAACAGTTTGTTCATCGCAAACACGTTCTTCAAGCAATAAAAGAGATGACTGTATACATGAACATTACCTGATGGCCAATAGAGAAATCAAATAGACTACATAATTGGAAGCAGAAGATGGAGAAGCTCCATTTTCTCTGCAAAAACAAGACTAGAAGCAGACTGTGGCACAGACCATGAACTGCTGATATCAAAAAAATAGAGTAAAGGTAAAGAAAAGTAAATTAATCGTCATGCCAAAACACACCCTGCAGAACATCCCTGCAGAATTTAAAGATAATGTGAAAAATAAATTTGCACTATTAAGCCTAATTGACTGGAGCCAGAAGAACTCTGAATCCAGGGACACTGTCCAGGAGGAATGCAAAAAAGACACTATCTGCAGCCAAAAGGAAAGTGAAGACTCAATGGATGACAGATGAAACTCTTCAAGTAGTTAAGGACAGATGAGAAGCAAAAGTAAAAGATGACAGAAACACAAGTCTGAAACCTGAATGCAACTCTTCAGCAACTAGTGCACAGAGACAAAGAGAACAACTATAATAATCAATGCAGAGAAACAAAAGAAGACAGCAAAAAAGCAAGACACCTCAACCACAAGATTGGAGAAATCAAAAGGAAATTTAAACCAAGAGTGGGGATGCTATATGAGCAGCAGGGAAAACATTAGATGTCCAAGTACAGACAAAAAGACAATGGAAACAATACCCTGAAGAAATCTCTCTCTCTCTCTCTCTCTCTCTCTCTCTCTCTCTCTGGCTTTTCTTCGCAAACAAAGATTCAGGAAGGACTAATTCCGCGCTTTCTGCAAGCGCCCTGATGACTAAAAAGGCCAATCCGAGATAAACAAGTCCAGTTGCAGAAAGCACAACAGAGGGTCTCCTTGGGTGATGTTTCTGGGTTGTGATTCTTTCTGCGTTGTCCTCTCTTCAAGACTTGTTCGGCGTGAGTTCTCAAATAAAGCTGCAGCATTGTGAATAGTGTGTCTCCATGGCTCCCGATGTGAGGCCAGGGCGGACCATTGTTGGTGATCAATTTGCCCAAGCCTGAGATGTTGTTTCAGGGAGTCCTTGTATTACTTTTTTGGAGCGCCCCTCTTATGTTGACCCATGGCGAGTTCACCGCAGAGTACTATTTTTGGGAGGCGATGGTCCTCCATCCTAGAAGTGTGTCCTGCCTAGCGCAGCTGGGTTCTCAATATCATGGCCTCTATGCTGGTGATCCCTGCTTGCTCAAGGACAGCAACATTCATCACATACTCAGTCTAGTGTATATTTAGGATTGTGCGTAGACAGCGCTGATGAAAGCGCTCGAGGAGTTGTAAGTGTTGGTGATAGGTGAACCATGTTTCAGGCCCATAAAGGAGAATAGACAGTACAATGGCTATATACACACTGATTTTTGTGCTTCGCCTCAGGTGTTTATTACTCCAGACTCTTTTGTAAAGTCTTCCAAATGTGCTGTATGCCTTTGCTAATCTGTGATCGATCTCTTTGTCAATCTTGGCATCTAAGGAGATGATGCTTCCCAGGTACGTGAACTGCTGAACGGACTTAAGCACAGATTTGCCGACAGCAATGTGGGGATGGTGGTGTTCATCCTGTGGTGCAGGCTGGTAAAGAACTTCCGTTTTCTTCAGGTTGACTTCCAGCCCAAGCAGCTCTGCAGCTGTTGCGAAGCAGGATGCTAGGCGCTGCAGAGCTGCTTCTGTGTGGGCAACAAGGGCAGCATCATCAGCGAAGAGCAGCTCGCGAACTAGATAGTTTAGAGTCTTAGTGCGAGCCCTCAGACGGCTTAAGTTAAACAAGCTGCCATCAGTACGGTAAAATACTGATCAGTACGGTAATGAAGAAATATATAAAAGAGATAAAAGGATGACACATTCATTCATTCATTCAAGGGGGAACTAGTTGAAGACAAACCTACAATTTTAGAAAGTGACGTAGAAGCTGCACTCAGAGCACTTGGGAAAAATAAATCACCAGGAACAGATGGCATATCAATAGAGTTACTTCATCCTACTGAGACAGAATCTACTCTAGTTCTAACTAAAATCTGTCAACAAGTATAGAAAACAAAAGAAAGGCCCACAGAGTCATGCTCTGTGAGTCTAATGAGGGTTTGGAATCAGAGGAGGAGGACATGGCAGAAAAAGGCCCTGTGGACCCTGGCACAAGTTTATCTACACCTGTGCCAACAGGGAACTCTGACAACCTGGAGTCCCAAGCAGAGGAAGAGCCTGGTCCTAGTAGATTGGCACCAGTCCCAACAGTGAGCCCTGCCAAGTCAGATAAGGAGGAGGAAGAGGAGACGGACTTACCCGCACCGTCCTTCAGCCAACAGAAATCCCAAAAGGAAGCAGGAGAAGATCACTGAGACTTTATCTCAAACACCGGGTGATTAAGGAGCACCTACGACAGCCGTGATTACTATTCATACGTCCTGAGGGAGCTATGGAGCCTTTGTCAGAGATTAACTGATCACTCTGGAAAAAGCTTCATGGCTGTTATCTGTGACTCATCTTTGTTGCCTTGAATCCTGCTTGACTTCGGACCTCCTTGTGACTACACTGTTGGCTTATTCTGTTGGACTACAGACCTGCTTCTCAACCATGCTGCCTTCTGTAAGCCTTATCCCTAGGAGTGTATTTTGAACTATTGTCTGTGTGTTTTCCTGCTTGTTCTGAACTTTATCTGGCTCCACTGTGTTTACCTCATTATCACTAGAAGTTGGCCACTTTCCCAGACTGCTGACTTTATCAGGGCCCACTTCTAAGGTGTTTATATTTTGCCGGCATCTGGCAGCTTTCCTGGACACACAGATTGGAAACACTATACAGTACATTCCAGTCCCCAAGAAAGGGGACACCAGTGAAGGGGGTATATAAATAAATTTTATTATTATTATTATTATTATTATTGCAGTAACTACAGAACTATTGCATAAATCTACCATGCAAGCAAAATGATGCTCAAAAGTCTACAGCAATTATGCAGCAAGAAATGCCAGATGTCCAAACTGGGTTCAGGAAGTGAAGAGGCACCAGGGATCATAATGCAAGCATACACTGGAGAATGGAGTGCACCAAAGAATTTCAGAAGAAAATAGCCTGTGCTTTCTAATTATAGCAAAACCTTTCATTATGCAGATCACCAATGGCTCCTCTTCATCCTGGAGAGAATTGACCAGTGGAGTGCCACAGGGTTCTGTCCTGGGCCCAGTGCTATTCAACATCTTTATCAATGACTTGGATGAGGGAATAGAGGGTATGCTTACCAAGTTTGCAGATGATGCCAAATTAGGAGGGGTAGCTAATATCCCAAAGGACAGAATCAGAATCCAAAATGAACTCAACAGGTTAGAAAGCTGGGCCAAAACTAACAAAATGAATTTCAACAGAGAGAAGTGTAGGATACTACACTTGGGCAGTAAAAATGAAATGCACAGATATAGGATGGGTGACACCTGGCTTAATGGCAGTACATGCGAAAAGGATCTAGGAATCTTAGAGGACCAAAGCTGAACATTTATTTTTTATTTATTTATACCCACTCTTTAGCCGCAAGGCTATCAGAAAGGCTTACAAATTGTTTTTAAGCAATAGCAATTTACACATCTACACTGCATTAAGCAGTTTCCAATGTGTGTTAGCTAATAACATGAGTCAGCAGTGTGATGCAGCAGCTAAAAAAGCCAATGCGATTCTAGGCTGCATTAATAGGAGTATAGTGTCTAGATCAAGGGAAGTAATAGTGCCACTCTATTCTGCTTTGGTCAGACCTCACCTGGAATACTGTGTCCAATTCTGGGCACCACAGTTCATAAAGAATATTGAGAAGCTGGAAGGTGTCCAGAGAAGGGCGACCATGATGGTGGGTGGTCTGGAAGCCATGTCCTATGAGGAGTGGCTTAGGGAGCTGGGCATGTTTAGTCTGGAAAAGAGAGGGTTGAGAGGGGGACATGATAGCCATGTTTAAATATTTGAAGGGATGTCATACTGAGGATGGAGCAGGCTTGTTTTCTGCTGCCCCAGAAACTAGGACATGAATCAATGGACTCAAACACCAGGAAAAGAGATTCCACCTCAACATTAGAAAGAACTTCCTGACAGTAAGAGCTGTTTGGAAATGGAGTGTGGTGGAGTCTCCTTCTTTGGAGGTTTTTAAACAGAGGCTGGATGGCCGGCCATCTGTCGGGAATGATTTGATTGTGTATTCCTGAATGGCAGTGGGTTGGACTGGATGGCCCTTGAGGTCTCTTCCAACTCTATGATTCTATAATTCTATGAAAAACTATGGCTTACTCTTAAAGAAATGGATGTGCCACAATATTCGCTTTTCCTGATGTGTAACCTGTGCTCAGGACAAGAGGCTTCCATCCGGACAGAATAAGAAGAAACAGAGGTTTCCAATTGGCAAGGGAGGTCAGACAAGGCTGCATTTTAACACCCTATCTGTTTAACTTGTAAGCTGAACATATCATATATAGACCAGGACTATACTCAGAGGAAGAAGGCATGTAAACTGAAGGAAGATCAACAATTGCAGATATGCAGATGACACTACTGTATATACTATCAGAAAATAGCAAAGACTTAGAATGACTACTGAAGAAAGTTAAGGAAGAAAGTGCAAAGGCAAGTTTACAGTTAAATCTGAAGAAAATAAAAATAATGACCACAGATAATTTACATAACTTTAAAGCTAACGATTAAGATATTGAAATAATTTAAGATTTTCCATACCTTGGCTCAGTCATTAATCAGAATGGAGACAGCAGTCAAGAAATCAGAAGAAAACTATGAGTTGGAAGGGCAGCTATGACAGAACTAGACAAGATCCTGAAGTTTAAAGATATATCACTGAATGCTAAAGTTAGGATTGCCCAATTTCTATGTATGGCTGAAAAAGCTGGATAGTGAAGAAAGCTGACAGGAAGAAAATCGCCTCATTTGAAATGGAGTGCTGGAGAAGAGTTCTACATATCCTGTGAACTAGTAAAGGCAAATAAATAGGTCATAGAGCAAATCAAGCCTGAACTCTCCGTAAAGCCAAGATAACTAAACTAAGATTGTATCACAAGTAGACATGACTCACTAGAAAAGACAATAATGCTCGATAAGGTAGAAGGCAGTAGGAAAAGAGGAAGACTACATTACAGATGGATAGACTCAATCAAGGAAGCCACAGCCCAGGGCTGTTGATGATAGGGTGACTTGGAGGGCTCTCATTTTGCAGGATCACCGTAAGTTGAAGTCAACATGATGGTAGTAAACGTCCAAGCCCACCGTATCTCAGAAGGCAGTTTTTATCAGCAATAACAGCCTGGAACTAAAATTCATTTAAATGGCACTGCTGCCACTTGAAGTATACAAGATACTCAAGATTGTGAGGGTGAAAAATATTTTTATTTTTGCACAGAAGTTAAGTAAACAGAAACATACACTAAACTCTTGAATAGGGCAATGAATTTCAATGAAATTAGTCCAGAGCCAAAAAAACAAAGTCTATCTTCATCCAATACCTAGACTTGTGAAATTCACTGATCAAAATTTAACAAAAAGTTTTTAAATGGTTAAACAAATGAATGAACAACAGAATTTTTATGACTATTGTAAGCCACAAAAATGTTCATCAAAACCTATTACAATCTATAGCATTATCACTCACATTTGACCCTACGATCCTTGAATATATACTAGCTCTGGGGCCCATTTCAACCAAAAGAAATAAAAAGAAAGAAAAGGAAAAGAAGGATGTTCCAAAGCCTGAGACAGCATATGTCTGACTACCAAATTTCTGGAGAATAAAAGAATTTTGCAACTTTTCTCAACCTACTGTGAAGAAAGGACATTGAATCTCTATATTAAACACAAATAAGATATTCTCTACATTCCCAAAAGCAACACATAGGAAAACCAGATATCCCAGAATCAGCATTGACAATGTGGCTCAAGAGTAGTAATGAATAAGCAACTATCTTGCTACTGTGCCAGAACAGAACTGGCCCAAAGCAATTAATAAAAATAAGGAAAAACAAATCAAGAACAAATCAAGTCTTGAAAAGAGCTTACACCCAATCTTTTGCTGGAACTTGAGCAAACGGAAGAGTATATTTAGTATAAAAGAAATAAAGAAAACAAAAACAACACATTAAGAAATCTAAAAAGAGCCAGGATGAAATGAAACAAATCTATGAAATAGAAAGGTCAAAGGTGACATGGAAAAGAAATGTATTCAGAAGCAAAAGAAAAAAGAAAAAGAAAAAACTAGTCGTACCTAAAGATGGAAGTTTTACATACTGGTCACCACAATGAAAAAGACTAATGAAAATGTCCAAGCCCACCGTATCTCAGAAGGCAGTTGTATCAGCAAATTCCACAAGGATAACAATGCTTTTTTTCCCCTTCAGTGTAACTGCTACCAGTGTCAAAACATTAATAAAATAACTTGAGAAACTGTTTAGCCATTCTTGGGGCAGTTTGGACTTAATTCCAAACTATACTCTTGTGTTATTCAAATAAGCAATAGCAAGCCTTGGGTTCTTGTTCCAGAACAAACATCAGAAAGACACTAGAACTTCTGTCTTCATTTCAGAATAACTGCATTTTGGCATGTCTTCCAAAACCAAAACGTGCATCAGGTTTTTCATTGGTTTGTTTCCACTAACCACATAATTATAAATTAATAACTTAATTATAAATCAAGAGCTTTCCATGTTTAGTGTCCATGATCCTTTACAGCACATATGAGTTTCAGTTTACAGATGCCAAGGACCTCCTCAACTATACAGTACTACTGTAGTTAATCCCCAACTGCATAGCAAATAATTACAGCCCAGTGTTGGTTGCAGAGGATCTTCCCCCTTTTGGTACTGCACATGTCCTCAAGGTAATAGTTTTTTTCCACAGACAAGCTCTGTGTTCCTAGTTGTATACTATACTGCCAAACCATGAGTGCTGTCTTATGTTATGAGGACCATAAATGTAACATGTGTGCCTACTTTTGACATTTGCTGTGTTAGCAGAAACATTAAGAATGTTTCCAACTTATGGCGGCCCTATCACAGGGTTTTCATGGCAAGTTTTGTTCAGAGCAGGTTTGCATTTGCCTTCCTCAGAGGCTGAGAGAGTGTGACTTGCCCAAGGTCACCCAGTGGGTTTCTCTAGCTGATTGGGGATCTGAATCCTGTTCTACAAACTCATAGCCCAACTCAAACCACTACACCACCCCGGCTCTCAAATCCAATGTGAATGGAGCTTGAGTTACCGTAGTTATGACTAGTAAACCCTATTCAATTCAAACATTTTAGGCTAGGTAGAACTTAGATTTAGCTCCTATGATTAATTCCAGCTTTTTAGCTTGTCCTCCACTCACACAAAGGGTTCCTCCAGATGGGACAAGTGTTGCTGGAGGTTGCAGTATTTGTAGCTGTAGTTCTCAACAAACCAGACAACCTATTTGTTGTCTTGGACTATTTGCGGCAATTCCCAGCACCAGCAGCAATTTTTTTCCACACCCAGAGAGGGTGGATTAAAAAAAAAAAAAAACAAGATATTTTGCAACAAAAAGAAGTCCAAAGGTACTCTGTTTCCCCCATGCCATTCTTCTGGAGACTTCACCACTGTAATAGTGCCTCCACTCCCCTTGTAATAAAAAGGGTCCATCCATCTCATATACTGCAATAGAGGTTCCATTCCCACCCCCACCATGACAGTAGCTCAGTTGCACCTTTGCCTGTCTTCTGGAAACACACATACACTCAATTTCACCCTGCTTGTGTCAAAAAGGGGTGGGGGACATAAAAGAACACACAGGGGACAAATGACTGCAGAGACAAAAACAACCTTGGCAAAAACTGAGGAGGTAGCTTGCAAGAGCTCTTACTTTTCTACACCAATCGAAAAGACCAAAGAGAAAAGTGAAATGGGTGTAAAGGAACTATATGCGGGTGTATGAAACTTATTTATATCCTTGCTTATTAAGCATGGATTTGATCACTGAGAGCAAGCCACTCTCAGTCTTTTAACCATGGTTAAGAAGGAGCAAGTACTGCATTTGCCCAACTAAAAAGCTACCGGTACTTCCATTTCTGTTTCTCAAATTCCAATTGCTACCCACTTATTTTGTGTCTCTTCTCAATTTTATACACCTTTATCTGGGACTTCTCTAATCCTCAGTTCTGCCATGCAGACCATGTTAGTCACTTCCTAACTGTCACATATAGATCCTGTATTTTAGGCTCTTTCCTTACAATATGGACTAGAGACTTAAGGCTATAATAAGTACAATTACAGAAGACTGCCAAAGTTTATCATGTTATTTTAAACATGAGATCAAACTTTCAATCATCCACTAATGTTATACTAAAAATGACAGATTCTTCTTGGAAGTTTCTTCTGCAAAATCACTGTCTCTCTCCTTTGTTTAGCTTTATGTTTCATTTGCTATATATTTAACATTTGCAACAATGAGTAAGCCTAACTCAAAAGCCAGATTTACCATTAAGATGGCCCAACGAAAGGGAAGCTCCCAAAGTAAATACAACACAAGAAGTTTGGAAATGGGTATAGAAACAAATGTATTTGCAAAAAGAATCCAAATTTAATTCAAAGTATTCCTTTATTGAGAAGCACAGTGGAACATACTATGCAGTTTTCTCCTGCAATATTGTTTGCTTCTAAATATACAGAATTCCCTTGATGAGACTCTACTCCTGGCTGAAACTTGTTCAGCTCCTGTCAGGTTCCTATTAAGTTAAATGTCACTGCTTGACTTTGTTTATGCATACAAACAGTCTGAGAAATGAAGACTGCAATCCTATACCCCTTGCTCGACTGTAAGAATTCAACAGGACTTATTTCCAAGTAGGCATGCATAGGATTGCGCTATAAATATTCTTGAGAGTTTAGAAATGAGACCAAGTTCCTTTCAGCCCTACATCCCGTACTACCTAGATACGATTTTATACTACTTTTTTACTATATTAAAGTTAAGGGCTTTTCATCATTCTCATTCACAGTATGATGCTAGAAGAGTTAAAAGACTCTGGAGATTATCAGATGGGCCAAATATCCCAGGACAGGGACAACAGGAGATCGCTAAAAGGCTTCCCTTTTAGATGACATCGTCTCTGTCCTGGGATGCTCCCATTCTGCTCCTTTTCCTCCCCCGTTTCCTCTTATTCACGGAAAAATCCATGAACAAGAGGCTCATTCCATTATTATAATGGAACGATGGGCGAGTGAACAGGAGCCCTGTGGCTGTGACATCACCGGGAGGTCTCTGCTGGACACTTCCAGATGCGATTGGGACAAGTTAAAAAAAAAAATCCCTCCTCCATGGATAGCTTTTTTAAAATTTAAATGTGTTTTGGTGCTTGCTTTTTTTTTTTTTAGACAGCTGGGGGTGTGTGTGTTCTGTTTAAATTTCCCTCCCGGCTGTTCTCGAGAATGGACAGGATTTCAATTGCTAATTGTAAAAGCAGCCTTACGGCGGCTGCATTTACAACCGGGAAGGGAAGGGAGGGGGAGCCCGTTCCTGTCGCAGAATAAAGATAAATGTGTGAAACGTTTTCCTTTATTTCGCAGCAGGAATGGGAGTAAGATGGATGGGGGGTAGCGGAACAGAAACAGACCCAAAGGATCAGTCTGATAATCTCCTATGTGATTAAGCATTCTGGCACATAGGAAACCAATTTAGTGTCCATTACATACAACTTAATAGACTTTAAAAGTACTGTCAAATGTCTAACTGATATCTTAGGGCTGTTTCTCCATATCATACAAACAGAAGCATTTATTTTGTAACTGCCATGCTTGTTTGCCCATAACATGTATCATAAAATAAAATTAAAATTGAAATATACAAAATTATGTGAGAAACAGGTTTTACATTTTAGCCAAGTCATTCTCATTTATTTTCCTCTGCAGTCTTAACATTTTGGGTACAGAAAATACATCCTTAAATATGGTTTACTTACATATGACAGATTCATATTTAAACTGTCCCAACCCTGCCTACATGAAAGACATGCCATTGACCAATTTTGGCAGCAGACCCTAAAGAAAGAGGGATAAGGCTAATGCTGGGCTATTTTTACTCTTAAGTGCAACCATCTCTATTTGCTGCAGTGTATATTATTAGCAATACCAGCAGTAATGCAATTGTAAGTATCTAATAAAAATGTACAGTATTATGGCAACAATCCTATAAACACTTAACTGGGAGTAAGCTTCATAGAATACAATGGTACTTGCTCCTGAATCAAAATGCAAAGGACTGTACAGTAAACCAGTCTTTCTAGGCATCTTCTAGATACTCCAACATAACTCTATGGTGTGCTTCTGCCAGAAGTTGACCATGGAGTTGCACTGGAGGACCTAGAAGATGTCTGGAGAGGTGTTCTCCATAGGCACCTTCTAGGTCCTCCACTGCAACTCTATGGTATTCTTGGGCCCAAGTTATTCTTTTTAATATGGTTTGCTATTATCCATGGTATGTCTGGGAACATATCCCCCATGGATATGGGGGTCATACTGTATACAACATACCATAGCCATATGGATAAGCAAAGCACAACAGCCATTGTCATTAAGAAATGTTCATATAACTTCACTGGATTTCAGAAAGTTATTAAAAACATTTTTACAAAGAAACTTAAACTATTTTATGATGACATAGCAAATAATAACTCCAAATCAATGGACATAGTTGGACATCATGATACGCCATGGTTTATGTGTGCTGTTTATCCCAAGAACTGCATGGTAGACAGACAAACAAGCCATGGCTTATCTTCCCCATTTCTGATTTCTCTCCAGTCTTTTTGTCAGCTCATTTCCAGGTGAGCAGTTAGTGAAAAAAGCCAGGAACAAGTCACAGCTATAGGTCTGGATGCTGCAAAAAGGAATGGGTTAAAGCAAGTCAAGTTCATAAGTCAACAGGTTCAGACTGTGGCCTGCGATTAGTTAACAAGCTGTGGCTTGTTAACTGGTCATTTACTGTCTAATTTTTGAAAACATAAAGCAGTAATTCTGATTCATACTTGTACATCAGCACCATACAAAGCCAATGAAGGTGACTCATCTGTTTGTACAAGAGTACAGTACTTGTGAATTGCAACATAATCTTTTATTTAAAATAATGATACAATAGTTTCTAATTTGTTTTAGTACATTTATGCAAGAACTGTCAAGAAGTTTATATTCTAAACATATGACCAGTAGCTTCAATTTTGACAAAAGATGAAACCTAAAAGTGAAAATGACAACACTTGAGAAATTGACTTCCATTAAAGGTTTTCAATACTTCTTCCCATCCAATAAGATTGTACTAAAAATTTATAATGCTACAGAATTACTTCGCAAAATATATGACTGCTCTGCTAGTTCTGCAGTCATGTTCAATTTGATACTTAAAACTTCAATCCACAAAGCCAGTTAAATTGAAATTCTTGATTCAGTCTAAATGCAGCCCTTATCCTAAACATTTTAATGTCACTGCTATTGTCAACAATATTGAAACTTATCTACTAAATCTTTTGCCATGTATAGTGTATTTTTAAAGGATGTAGAAAGTTTTTAAATCAGGAAACCTGCCCAATGGAGAAAATAATTTGTTTCCTGTAGTATTAATAAGCTGATTTGAAATCATTGTCCTGAAATTGTCTGTTTGCAATACCAACATATGGTCACCACTGTGTGGCTGGACTGGAACAGCACTCCATATATTTTGTTCAAAGTATTTATTTGTTAAGACTTGTTTTAAAAATATGGCAAAAATCCAGTTTAACTAGGTTTTGAATGACACTATGGTCAGATCCTTCTGTGTTTTGCAACAAGCTTAAACACCATACAATAATTTAATATTTCCCATACATTTGGGATTTTACTTATGCAAACACTCATAAATCAGTGGGGTTCAATGGTCAACAGTCGAGCAGGTTTACAGATCTATACACTAAGCTTGCCTTACATGATTGTACAACATCTCACTGAGTTTGCTGGTCTTAGCAAACTTAATTAGCAATTCTACTACAATCCACCTCACAGGTGTATTCATTTAGGAATGAAATTAAGCTAATGCTGCAATCCTAAATATACTATCCTGAACAGGCTTAAAATCTGTCTGCAAAAACACACTTAGGTCAGTGATGCCCACCAGGCTAAGGTAGCTTCATTAGCCAGATGCTGTGCTTTTTCAGGTATCAGGCAGAGATCCATCCCAGCTCTGTCACCAATTTCCTGCAGCTGAAAATAACAGCTGAACCTTATACATGCAAAGCTCTTAGGCTATATTCAGGTAATCATACTGAAGGCACTACCTAGTGTTATGATGTATATTCTTCTAAAATGCTCGCTGTATGAATAAGAAGTTAGAGAAAAATGAGAACGAACAAGTGGGTCAATTCCATGTTATCTGCAAGTTTTAAAAACTGATTTAATAAACAATGTTCATCCCAGCACCTTGTCAATCCCTGTTTTTTATAAAATGAGATTCAGAACATCCACCGAAGTCCTACTGATTTTAACTAGATGGCTTTAGCAAGTGATGCAATAACTACAGGTAAGGATCTGCTGCGAGTCTACAAACACCCAACTTGGAGCAAGTCTGATTGATATAGTTTTATGGCCCTACTTCCAAGAAAAGACATAGAGGCTTCAGTTATATATTAATAAATGCAACCAAAATCAACTAGAAGGGAGGTAGTTTCACAAAACTACCTATTTGATTTTGTAAAAATTGACAACAATGGTCAATTTTTTGCTCTTGCCCAGCTTTAAGGCAAAATTGTTTGAAACAAGTTAATCATCCCACAACATTACTAAGACATCATTTTTACTACCAGAGGATCTTGGTTGTTCAACCCTGTGGTTTCACAATGAAATAATTCTGATTTTTTCTTCCATAGCTGCAGTCTATCCTACCCAAGAAGTTGAAGAGAGGTAATAGCATTTCTAATGGCTACAGTTTATAACCAATCCCTACACTCCCTACACCTAATTGAGCCATTTTGTGAATAACAATCATTCCTATTTTAAATGGCCAATTCTAGATCCCGATGTGTTCTAACACCATCCACTGAACCCTGTGCTAATCCGTGACCAAGTACAATTCTACAACTAACAGGAATATGTTCACTGTATTTTGACAGCTACCCTTCAAGAGCTTTGGCTGTTTTCAAAACGCCACTTTAATTTCATAATCTTCCATCCTTTCCTAATGGTACCAATTACACAGCCTTTAGTCAAAACCCTTTATTTCCAATTAAAGGCTACGCTGAGCATTCAAGCAACAAATATCCAGAGCGCAGAAACTTCTCTGTACTTCGCATGGATTTATTACCTCCCAAGAAAGGGGTCCAAGAAAAGGTGACAGCAGATTGTCTTTTAATTCACGCCAAAGGTAAAACATGAATTTTAATATGGTATTAATGATTTTTTTTTTAAAGACGCTTCAAGTATCAAGAGAAAACGCCCTTAACCATGCTCATAAGATGACACATTAAAGGGCGTTGGTGCAAGATACCACCACTCTACTACTATTGGCATACCCGCATGGAAGGAGAGGGGAGCTGAGGAGCTACAAAATTCAAGGGAGATGGGATTGGGCGAGGAGGGAGGCATACACAGAATATGGCAAGACATCACCTGGAAAGACAGGAAGCGTGTATATAGTCCCGACCCTCCTCTCTCAAGCCTTATTATACAAGCCACGGCCATCCGCATCTTCTTGGGCCTCTCCTACACAACACGGGAAAAGGCGGGGACGGGAGGAGGTGTTTCACCGAAACCTCCATCTGTGTGTGACAGGGGCCCTGAAGGCGGGCGGAGATTTCGCCTACCAGGGAATAGAGGGGACTACGTGTGGGGGGGGGGGTGTCTTGGCAGCGCTATGGGAGAGCCAAAAAACCAAAACCAACAAGAGAGAGGCTACGTCTGGGAGGGCGACGGGCAAATCCTGAGGCCGGCTCTGCAGGCAGAGGCGCCAGACCGGTTCTCGCCCTCCTTCCTTCCTTCCTTAGCCGAGGGTGGCTGAGGCGAAGGAGGGGAGCGGAGGGGAGGCCGGGCAAGGGGCGACACACGGGAGGGGAGGAAGCGGAGGCCGCCGCCGCCGTCGCCACAGCTCACGACTACCGCACACTGACCGGGATGCTGGGCTGGTCGAGGAGGGGAGGGAGGGAGAGAGAAGCAGGCAGAGCAAGATGGCGACGCCTCGTCCCGTTTCCCCGCTCCCTCCTCGAAAGACTCCCGGAGGGTGTTGGGGGAGGCCTCTCCCCAAGGCCTCCTGGCCGCAAGCAAGCGCCCTCCCCCACCCCATCCTCCTTTTTCTTTTAAATTGATTCCTCCTCCCTCCGCCGCTGTCCTTTCACACACAAGGACCGGAGACGGAGGAGAAGAGACCCGAAGAAGAGCCTCCTCCGCCCGCTCGGCCTCCCTCCCTCATCCCTCCCTGCCCCGCCGGCACCGAGCTGTGTCCCTCCCTCTGCCCCCTTCTCCCGTCCGGTTCCCTCATTCTTCCACTCCTTGCCGAGGAGCCCCTGGGCATTTACGGAGTTATTTATCGAATTCACGGAGGAGTACCTTTGAATTTGAGGTCGGTGGGCGGATCGAGGACTAGGATCTGCTCGTGCTTGGACAGAGCCCCGGCGGCCGCCATCGCTGCTCGCTCACACGTTCGCTCAGTCCAGGAGGAGGAGGAAGGAGGAGGAGGAGGAGGGCGCTCCGGTCGGGGAGGGAAGGAAGAAGGAAGGAAGCCTACGGGAGGAGGCGGCTCGTGAAGGAGCACAAACACCCGCGCCGCCGCCGCCGCCGCCGCCGCCGACTGCGCGGGCAAGAGCGCGCGCGAGGAAGAGAGAAAGAGCGCGCGCGCCGCTACCTCTGACTGACTGACTCCTTTACTGACTACGCTGCAATCAACGCCCCAACTCCGGCGCGCGCAGGCACGAGGGAACAGCGGCCGCCTGGCTAAAGTTCTATGTTCTCACGAGCGCGCGGCCACGAGACGCTGGACAGTCTCCGAGGTCTGTGTGCGCATGCGCGCTCCTCCCTCCTTACTCCCTCACGCGAACCCGTGGTTGACAGCTCGCTCAACGCGGTCCCCTCCCCACCCCACCCCCGGCGCCACCTCACGGGCGGGGTAGAATGGAGTAGGGGAGAGGTTGAGACGTGTCACGCGCGTCCGGAGGGAAAGGGAAGGGTAGGGTTGTGGGGGGGGGACAGAAGTAACGAAGAAATGGAATTCCTGTCAGGAGGGAATTCTGAGGCGGGGATTGACAAGCCGGAGGGTGCCAGGGGGAGGGGGATAAAAAGCGAGACTAGCGGCCGGTCCTGAGGTCCAGGCCAAGTGGAACAGGAAATTCGAAACCTATTCGACGTAGCAACAGGAAAGGCTGGGCTGAGGGGACTCTGGTTCCCAGAATGCAGCGCGCCTTCCGGGTTATGTGATCTTTGAGGCCGTGGCATGCTGGGAATTGTAGTCTCCAGGGAGGAGAAACAGCCGTCGGGGAGGGGAGGAGGTATATGGTTTTTTACCTCAGAGTTAGATGATGATGATTTATTTTTATTTTTATCCCGCCCCGTTGCAACGTAATCAGGGCGGCTTACAGCATACAAATTCTAAAATTACATTAGTACCCTAGCCCACCCACCCCTTAAAACAATATTAAATTAAAAAGATTAAAAACATACAATAATTAAAAACAGAAAAAAATGGAATAATTTCAATGGCAGCTTAAGGGAAAAGACACGATCGCTGGGTGTGCCTCTTCCCTCACCCCAGCTGTCTGTTCTCTGTCCCTCTGTGGAAGGTATGACCAGTGAAAAATACTTATTTTTAATTCAAAATGACCTTTAGGGCTTGTCTGAAATATGGTGAAAATACCCCTCATGGAATTCGCTGGGAATCCTAATGGCATTCCGCATCAGATCGCAGTATTCATAAGGAGGGGGGCCAAATCTACCATAAACTCCCCCAGGAAAGCCTTTGCGGCTTTTTTCATATGGGGAAGAGAATGCACATTGTTGCTTCTTTGGGCAATTGGATTCGCATTCACTCAAATTTGTGAAAGAGCAGCAGTGGAAGTTGATTGGTCGGATGTGGACAGAAAGAGGAGCTTGCTAATAAGGCATATGCCTGGAACTGCCATCTTGGATTTTCACTTTAGCAATTGTGCACTCAGGCGACGAAACATCATTTTTCTTTGCTTTTTAAAAAAATTATTTAGGCAGAATATCCCACTCTCGCACCTTAGATAATTTTTTTTAAAAATATTGTTCGGTGGCGACAACTGGCAACAATAAAAACACGAATAATTCACTCGCACCTGCCATCTTGATTCGCAGGCATTCCCATTGGAACAGCAAAAGCAAATACCTTCACATGCCTGCAATTTTGCCAGAAAACCATTAAGACAAATAGAAGCTGCTTCATATTGGCGTTGGTGTCAATGGCATCAATCCACATTTTTCCCCCTCGTATAGACAGGCCCAATTTTTTTAAAAAGCTCTATGGGGAATGCAGATTCCCACCTGTTGTGACAATCTGATTTGCATTCATTCGCATTCCCAATAAGAGTGGAAGTGGAAGTTGATTGGCTGGATGTGGGCAGGGGGTGGAGCTTGCTAAGAAGGCAAGTGCCTGGAACCGCCATCTTGGATTTTTGCTTTCGCAATTGTGCGCTCAAAACAGCATTTTTCTTTTCTTTTAAAAATTTATTTAGGCGGAATAATGTACTTTTACACCTTAGATATGCTGGTTAAAAAAATACTGTGTGGTGGCGGCAACTAGCAACAATAAAAACACGAATAATGCACTCGCACCCACCATCTTGATTCACAGGCATGCCCATTGGGACAGCAAAATCAGATAGCTTCAAATGCCTGCGATTGTGCCAACAAAAAAAAAAACTTAAGACGAATTGAAGCTGCTTCAAATTGGCATTAGTGCATATCAGTACACATTTTCCCCTCGTATAGATAGGCCCCAAGTATTTTCTGCATTGAAGATCAGAAACAGTGATTAATTCAGATTTATTAACTTTCAAGTTCACTAACTTCTTGTACAATTGTGAAATACGACAACATTCAAAATCCACAAAATAGTGATACCTTTATGGGCCAACCAAAAATAAACAAAATACAGTCCATCATTCAGGCTTTTGAAGCTCCACTGACTTCTTGTACAATTGTGATTACAGTACGTATACTGTATAGGTAAACTAATGGATGGGATTTGGACATCAGAGAGGCAGCCTATCTATAATAATTCAGAGCCATATGTTCATTTCTGTGAAACTTAGAAATGAATGCTACGTAGGCTAAGATGTCTGTGCCTGGAGGAAATTTGCTTTTAAAAATGAATCAAATAATTTTAATTAATATACATATATCTGGGTGTTTGAAGCCTGTAGTATAATCTTGAGTGACTAGGTGGCAATTACCAGCTCATATAGTTTGTGAGCTGCTCTTTGCTGATGCTGATGCCTTTGTTGCCCACACAGAAGCAGCTCTGAAGCGTCTAACATCCTGCTTTGCAACAGCTGCAGAGCTGTTTGGGCTGGAAGTCAACCTGAAGAAAACGGAAGTTCTTTACCAGCCTGCACCACAGGACGAATACCACCATCCCCACATTGCCGTCAGCAAATCTGTGCTCAAGTCCGTTCAGCAGTTCTCCTACCTGGAAAGCATAATCTCCTCAAATGCCAAGATTGACAAAGAGATCGATCACAGATTAGCAAAGGCATATAGTGCATTTGGCAGACTTTACAAGAGTCTGGAGTAATAAACACCTGAGGCGAAGCACAAAAATCAGTGTGTATGGAGCCATTGTACTGTCTATTCTCCTTTATGGGTCTGAAACATGGGTCACCTATCGCCACCACTTACGACTCCTCAAACGTTTTCATCAGCGCTGTATACGCACAGTCCTAAATATACACTGGACTGAGTATGTGATGAATGTTGCTGTCCTTGAGCAAGCAGGGATCACCAGCATAGAGGCCATGATATTGAGAACACAGCTGCGCTGGGCAGGGCACATTTCTAGGATGGAGGACCATCGCCTCCCCAAAACAGTACTCTACGGTGAACTCGCCATGGGTCAGGGTTAGAGGGGCGCTCCAAAAAAGCGATACAAAGACTCCCTGAAACAACATCTCAGGCTCGGCCAAATTGATCGCCAACAGTGGTCCGCCCTGGCCTCACATCAGGAGGCATGGAGACGCACTATCCACTGTGCTGCAGTTTTATTTGAGAACTCACGCCGAACAAGTCTTGAAGAGAAACGACAACGCAGAAAGAATCACAACCCGGAAACATCACCCAAGGAGACCTTCTGCTGTGCTTTCTGCAACTGGACTTGTTTATCTCGGATTGGCCTTTTTACTCATCAGGGCGCTTGCAGAAAGTGCAGGATGAGTCCTTCCTGAATCTTTGTTTGCAAAGAAAAGCCAGAGACAGAACATTGTCTGAGATGAGGAGAGGAGGTTGCCAAGAAACAAACAGTGTGGGAGCATCTACACGACAAAAACAAAAAAAAAATCTGGCAAGAATGCAGGCAGAATACCTTTAGTTTAGATGAGTTCCTGCCGGGATTTGCCATATTCAGAAGGAGGGGGCTAAAAACTCCAAATAGATCACAATAACAGCTTTTGCTGTTTCTCGCAATCTTTTTTTAAAATTGCACAAAAATGCACATAACAGGTCGTCTGTACAACCAGTTCTGAAAGGGGCACACAGCAGGGCTGAAACCTATTTGGTCGGACCTCAGAGGGAGCAAGCTTGCAAGGAAGGGCTTGCAATGCTGGAGCTACCATTGTTGTTGTTTTTGCTGGCATATCGTTCAAGCGTCAGAGCAAAAGTAAGAATGTTTCTTTAAGTAGAAAGTAGCTCTTCCGCATCTGTTTTTTTTAAAGGTCGGGGGGAGATTTTCTGGATGCAGCTTACTCGTGGCCTCCTTTTTTTTATTTATTTTTTTGGGTGCAGCTCCGTGTAAACTGCAAAATTGCTATTTTCCCCTTCCAGCAAGCTTGTGAATGAGTCGTGGGCACTAATGGACACTGCAGCGATAGGGAGGTAAGGCGCTATTTTTCACAACAAATTCTTCCATCTAGCTGAGCCCTGTGACACCACCCACCCACCCCTATTGTTATGAAATGAGTAGACTTCTTCCCCAGGGGATGTAAATGTGTAGTGAGACAGAAGTTGCTTAAGGGCCCCAGCAGCCATGGCTTCTCATATATGGAATGGGTGCAGTGTATTCCAGCTCTGATAAATGCGCAGCTTCACCTGTGGCTTCACAAAGGACAGAGAGCCTGAATCCCAAGAGAAGTTACTTTCTGGCTGCTAATGGAGTTTAAATTTCACTGTCCTTTGTCTCAGTCCCCTCATGACCAAGAAGGGGAGCATCCTCTGCCTGGACTGAGCTGCCTCCAGACCAAGTTAACTAATAACAGAACCAACATCTGATACAAAATGTAGGCCTGTGACTCAAACATAGTCACTTTTCTTCTGTATGATTTTGTAACATCTTTTCCCTGACGAAGAAGCCAGTGGGGCTTCAAAAGCTAGCATGGTGTATTGTGCTTTTTAGTATATTCCTCACCACCACCAAAAAAAGTATCACTGTTTTGTGAATTTTGGATTTTGTTGTATTTTGCTGCATGGCCAACACAACTACCCCTGAATAATGTTTCCTTACCTTGTGCAAGGCTCTGGTGTATACCAACTGGGCTATTCCAACCTTTGGTAAACCAGGTAATTCCATTAGTCAGAAATAAGTCTGCTTGCTGATGCTGCCCTGTTCCTTCTTGACATATTTCTTGTTCCCTTGCGGTATAACATTCAAAGTTCACACTTTGAGACAATATATGTAGAAATGACTTGAAGACACATAACAACATCCACAGATATACACCAGCATGTCCAGGATAGTGTTCTCTGAATCATGTCCAATTATTATTGTCACAAGACCACTATCTTTAACAGTGCTGCTCTCCAAGCCAAACATCATTCAGTGCCATCTCACAGAAGACAGTCTCCTAATATGTATGATTGGGGTTACCCAAGGCTTACAGTATGACATATTCTCAGAATTTGTTATTGGCTGTTATTGATATGGGAGCACTATGCCTGGAAGGCTCTTGCGTTCAAACAAAGCATGATGCTGGACATGATTCGATAGCATTTCATAGAGGACATACCTGTATATGTGCGTACAACTCACAAAGGTTTTAGTTAGTAATACAACAAGCTGTTTCATATGGCAATACAGGGCTCTGCAAAATGGGGCATTTTTGCTGATCATTTTTGCTCTATCCTCCCTGCCCGGGAATGACCTTAATACCAACGGAAAGCATGGGTGTGAGCTTGGAAGGTGAATTGTAAGTATTGCACAATTTCATTTCTAATCATGAGACACATCTATTTAAGGAATCAACTTTGGTCAGGATCCTATGGTTGTTCAATGGACCATAGCACAAGCTGTTTGACAAACACAGCAATCCAAGGGCAAGGAGGTATCTAAGACCTCCATACACAAGCAGAGGAGTTATGCTGACAAACAGTGGCAGGCAAGCATGCCACCAGAGGAGGACAAAGCTACCTGGTTAGCACCTCAGTCAGAGGCTGACTCCATATAGATCCTATTTCGTCAATGCCTGGTTCTGAGCAGATCATCAGAGCAAAGGCACTATGGGACCTTTAGGATGAAGGAAATGAATTAGAAGAGTGTTAATTAAAATGAAGATTGGGCTAGCTGTCTATGACAGGTTGACACCTACTTTGAGAGGTTGATACCTACTGTGAAAGATCATTCTCGTGAGGCTGAAGGAGCAATCCATAATCAGTGGGTTAATCCTTCTCGCCAACCCTATAGAGGAAGAAGTCCCCAAAATTCTAATATGTTGTGACTGTTGACTCCCCTCTCTCCCTTCAGCTTGATTACATAGACTTGCTAACCAAAGAAAAACACTGAGCAGAGAAAAATAGCCAGAAGGGACAGGGTGGGGGATTGATGGTGTTGTCTGCTTTTTAACAGTATTATCCCCTGGCTCCCAGTGGCTAGCCAAGTGGCTCTGGCTGCAAAGGGACAGTAGGAGCCATCTGGCCAGCTGCCAGGAGAAGGAAGAGGAGAGCAGGTCTTCACTGTTCAGGCAGAAGGTAAGATGAAGAAGCAAAGAGTCACTCTTTTCCTTCTCCCAGCAGCTGGCCAGGCAGCACCTACCGTCTCTTTGCAGGCAGAATCGGAGGCCCCCATCCCTGGGATAGGTGAGGGCAGGTGGCTCTCCTCCTCTTCCTTGCAGTGGCTGCCCTCCTCGTCATCTCTGGGTGCTGCGCTGCCTGGTCCACTTCGCCTCCCCCCCCCCCATAAAACAGCACGGCTGCCATCTCGATTCAGCCATGTTCCCTTTTAACAGTACAGGTTTTTTAAAATAAAAGTTTTTAAAAGTGCATGATCACTAGCGCTTCTGGGTGCTTGACAGCAAGCCTGTACCTGTACACATCTGACCAATCGGATGAAGAGCTCTGCCCCCTCTGGACTGCACAACAAGTTGCATCAATGTCCGAATGAGCAGGAATGCACATTTCCTTGGGAGCTTTTTTAAAAATACAGGGAAAGCTGCAAAGGCTTACCCCGTGAAGTTTTAGCCACCTTGAATTGGGAAAAAGGTGGGGTATAAATCTAATAAATAAATTAAATAAATAAATAAAATTTTGTTCCCCCTCCAGCACAATATGTCAAATTGCTGCTTGATCCCATTGGGACAAAATGTATTCTCATCACATTCTACTGGGAGTTTTTTTGTCATCTAGACAACCCCGTAGTTGCCATTGACCTTGAGTGCACCAAGACATGCTGTGGCCTTGGCATCTGCAGAGTCGTAACACACAAATGCAACTTTTAATCCATCTGGATAACATTTGTTTGGGTGCTTTATGACTCATCATTCTGGAGTGAAAAGAGACAGACAAGGCTTCTGATCTTTTAAACCTTTTTGTTCTCTTAAGATACATTTTTACAGTCCTTCTAACATCAAAGGAATGCCACTTTCACAGAGTGTAGGCAATTCCAGAGTTTGAGCCCCAGCTCTCAACCACAATGACTTAAGCATGGAGAATGGATCTATAATCAACAATAACAATAACTTTCCCTTTTCAAACTTGTAGGAATTTGGACCAATGGACAATGAAGCCAACTCAGAGACCCTTTTAGCTGATGTTATTTGCTACTAAAAACACTACTGTGAAAGAGAAAACACAGTGAAACCATCTTCGGTGTCTTAAGTAGTGTCTAGGGCTGCATCTGTACTGCGGAAATAATCCTTTTTAACTGTCATGGTTTAATGCTATGGAATCCTGGGATTTGTAGTTTGTTGTGGCACCAGAGCTCTCTGATGAAGGGTAAATATCTCACAAAACTACAACTCCCAGGATTCCATAGTATTGAGCCATGGCAGTTAAAGTGGTGTCAAATGGTTATGTCTGCAGTGTAGATGCAGCCTTAGTGAACATATTCAACACCAGGTTCAAATTCCATGAAGGGGATTGATGAATCATTGGTGGAGCCTACAAAATTGCCCCTCGGAGAAATCTTTTCACATGAGGGTGAGTCAACAACAACTTCCCTTTACTCTCCAAAATTGTTGATAGAGTTGATACTTGCCTTTCTAGTGCGGTGGGTCTCTCACACCTGACTGCAGAAATGTTAGCGCATCCTTGACTTTTGCTGATTCTTGCAACAGCATTGTTCATACACCACCTTTTGAAAGCTTTCCAGATGTTCTCATAAATCCACTGAGTGGATTGTCTCCTAGATGCTAAAATAGTACAGTACTTGTGACTGAGTCTGAATAATCTTGTTCTGTCAAAGTCTCAGCTCAGTCTCCAAGTGGTTCACTTCAGACAGCCTGATTGAGATGAAGAACCAGACCTTGATGTAAACACAAATCTTCCACTTGCAGTAGATGCCATGGTTTCTCCACTGACATCAGCACCAGGAACCATGCTCTGCATGGCCAATAATGGGCGATTAAAACTACTTGAGCCTTCTCTAGCTTGATCTTGGCTAGGACCCATTATATTGGCAATGGTGGGAATACATAAGCAGATCCTTCAGCCATCGTACAGACAAGGCATTGTGGTTCTTGGCACTTAAACTTCTATTTTTTGTGTTTGCTTTGGTGGTTTGCTTGTTTTTTAAAACTTCTATTCTTTTTAATTTTGAATTCTCACCAGAGGCAAATAAGTCTATTACAAACCTTCCATACTTTGTTTGAAATGCAAGGAATATCTGCTTGTTCAAACTCCATTCTCCTGGCAATATTTTATGTCTGCTCAAAAAAATCTGCTGTCATGTTCAGCATTCCTTTTAAGTGAACTGCCATCAACTATTTTAGCTGCTTCTTGGACCAAGTGAATATTCTGTTTAATTCCTTTTTTAGTTGTTGTGACAAGGAACCCCCTTGGGTTCAACAAATATGCCTTCACTGACACATTGTCTGTACATTTTGATTTTGAATTATTGGATAAAAGTGCAACAAAGCTATCCTTACAGCCCTCATCTCCAATAGATTGATATTCAGAGTCCTTTTCATCTCTGACCACTCTCTCTGCACAGACTGGCCATTGCAATGAGCTCCCCAGCCATAAAGGCTCGCATCTGTTGTTATATTTATTTTCTCTTGCAGAATGAAGGAGTTGTGATTGTCTAAAGACTTGTCTTTCATCCACCACCTCAAGTCTTTTAACACTTGGTAAGGTAATGTCACGTTGAAATGTTTCTTTTTCATTATCAAGATGTGATAAGGTCTCAGGAACAATTGAAGGAGCCTTGTATGGAACCTTGCCCAAGGAACTATCTGGATTGTTGATGTTAAATTTTTGCTAGATGCAGCAAATTTGCTTCTTTCCTCTGAAGAAAGTGAGTCAGACTTGTGGTCAACTTGAGATTATTCTTGTAGTTCACCATGAACCCATGATACTCCAAACATTCCAACATTCTTCTTAGATCTGAGTCTGCCTTTGCTTGGCTTCCCACCTTCACCAACATATATTTCAAGTATGGGAACAAGTAAATTTCCTGCTGTCTCAAGTGGGCTATTATTGGGACCAACACTTTGGTAAGTACCCTGGGAGCCACTGCCAGGCCAAAGGGAAGTGTCCTGAACTAATGGTCATGGCTGTTGTATTCAAACCTGAGGAATGATCTGCATTGCTGATCCATAGGAACATGCAATAGATTTGCTAAACATGCAAATCTATTGACAACAGATAATCCCCTTGCTCGAAGTTGTCCAAAATAGTTTGCAAGATCTCCATTTTGAACTTCCTGTATTGCACAACCCATTGAGATATTTCAGATTGAGGACACATCCAAAAACCCCATTGTGTTTGGGCACCATGAAAAATGGGGAGTTAACCCCCCCCCCAATCTCTGGTTCTGAAGCAGTCCCTCTATTGCCGCTATTTCCAATAGATGACAAATCTCCTCCTGAACTATCTCTCTCTTTGTAACATCTTTTGATACTGGGGATGGTAGAAATCTTTTCCTATGTCTCTTGTGGAATTGAATTATATATCCTGATGTAATCTTGAGAACCTACTTGTCTGAAGTTATCAAACTCCACAAATGACCAAAACAAAGGAGTCTCCCTCCTACCTGTATCTTCCCTAAGTCAATACTGAGCCCTTCCTCCGCTTTTGAAGTAGCTAGCTCCCCTCCTTGGCTGCTGCTGCTGCCTCTGCTGCTTAAATTTAAATCTTGACTTATTCACTGAGGCCTAAAGCCTCTGAAGTCTTTTTGTCTTTGAAATCGTCTTCCACTTCAAAAGGAACAGAAATCATTTCTAAAATATTTCCTATCTACTTTCTTCCTCTGGATTGTTTGAAGAACCTGCTTCTTTTCCTTTCACCAAAATCTTTTCTAATGCACATTCACCAGATTGGACCTTGACTTCTGGCCCACCTCCCAATGTTCAAGCCGTAAAAATCTTCTGCCTATGGTAATTGGTGAAATCAATCTTGCCGCAAATGCTGTTGTATCATACCCCACATCAGCTACAAACTAAAGCATCTTATCTCACCTGCACAACACACACAGCATGTCAGCCCTAGCGAACATCGATGATATCACCAAACCCCTAACTGCTAAAGCTGAAGCCTCTTGAGCCTGTCTAAGTGCAGCATGTATAGCTTTTCATCTATATCTCTCAAAACAGTATATCGCTCTTTCAGGGGAACTGACTTTGAAATCAGAGCTGATATGGGAACATCAACTAATGGTACAGATAATTGGTTCATGATCTCTTTCTCATACATAGATAATTTCTGTCATAACTCACCTCCTGGATGGCTTGGAGGAGGAAAAGGAGGCAGAGTGCCAGGAAGCTGTACCTCCTGACAGTGGAACTCTGAGTCTGAAGAAATAGGGGCTGGGGCCCCTGCTGTCCAGCAGGAGTTGGCAGAGGCTGCACAGGCTGAAGACAACACCCCCCATCCTTCATTCAGTTAAGGAGGGAAAAATACCAAGCCCAGCACCAGTTAAGTCATAGATGATGACCTAATTAGGCACTCATTAAGCACCTGTGGCCTTGAAGGAGCAGCCCATAAATATCCTGATAGTTCTCTCTCAGCGGTAGTGCTGATAACTTTCTTATCTGTACTCTCTTGCATTCCTGTTTTTTCATAACCTTGGACTGGCTACCTTTTGGAGTATTCTATTAACTCCTTGCTAGCTCATGTACCTGGCCTGCTGATGTACTAATATGACCTCTCGTCCAGCTATCGACCACCATTGTGCTTTTCTCTTTAGCTTGCTCAGATAATCTGTGACTGACCCAGACTGGACTGACTGACCAACCACCTGCTTCGTTGAGCACTTGCTGACTCATGTTCAGGACAATTTCCTACCAAATGTAGTAATCATCTCATTATTTAGAATAGTGTCCCATTCTGAATCAATTAGGACTTTGGACATTCAGGGCACTGGAATTAGATTATCTTGCATTGGAACTTGCTGCAAAACTTCCACCAGCTTTCTGTTCTTCCTTAAGACTCTCATGACCTGAATTACAATCTGCATCCAAACCCAGAGTAATAAGCACCTTCTTAAGCTTTCCTTTGAAAACTTCCTCTTAAAACAATCTGTTTTTGCTCTGCTCCTTCATAACCTCTATTTCAAATTCATCCTCACTAACACTTTCTGACCCATCTGTACTATCACCTGAATCTAACTCCATATCAGAAAAGTCATCACTGCTCTCTGAAACATTTTTGTCATGCAACTCCTCTGCCATCACTACATGTTTTATTTTTTTCTTTACACTTCTTTGGTTTATCAGTAGAAGGAATGGCAATGCCTTCCTTCCCATGAGACTATAAATTATTCAACTGTTTTTAGCTATTAATTTGATCGTTAGAAGCATTTGATTGTTTTTAATTAATTACTTCTTCCATTGTGCCACAGGGTTCTGTCCTGGGCCCAGTGCTATTCAACATCTTTATCAATGACTTAGATGAGGGAATTAGGGGCATACTTATCAAATTTGCAGATGACACCAAATTGGGAGGAGTAGCTAATACCCTAGAGGACAGGATCAAAATTCAGAATGACCTGGATAGACTGGAGAGCTGGGCCAAAGCTAACAAAATGAAATTCAATACGGAGAAATGTAAAGTACTGCATTTAGGGCGGAAAAATGAAATGCATAAATATAGGATGGGAGAGACCTGGCTGAATGAGACTACTTGCGAAAGGGATCTAGGAGTCCTAGTAGACCACAAGTTGAACATGAGCCAACAGTGTGATGCGGCAGCTAAAAAGGCCAATGCAATTTTGGGCTGCATCAATAGAAGTATAGTGTCTAGATCAAGGGAAGTAATAGTGCCACTCTATTCTGCCTTGGTCAGACCTCACTTAGAATACTGTGTCCAGTTCTGGGCACCACAATTCAGAAAGGATATTGACAAATTGGAGCGTGTCCAGAGAAGGGCAACTAAAATGGTGAAAGGTCTGGAAACGATGCCTTATGAGGAGTGACTTAGGGAGCTGGGTATGTTTAGCCTGGAAAAAAGACGGTTAAGAGGCGATATGATAGCCCTGTTTAAGTATTTGAAGGGATGTCATGCTGAGGATGGAGCAGGCTTGTTTTCTGCTGCTCCAGAGACTGGAACACGGAGCAATGGGTGCAAGCTCCAGGAACAGAGATTCCACCTCAACATGAGGAGGAACTTTTTGACAGTAAGAGCTGTTTGGCAGTGGAACACACTCCCTCGGAGCATGGTGGGGTCTCCTTCCTTGGAGGTCTTTAAACAGAGGCTGGATGGCCATCTGTCGGGGATGCTTTGATTGTGATTTCCTGCGTGGCAGGGGGGTTGGACTGGATGGCCCTCGTGGTCTCTTCCAACTCTGCAATTCTATGATTCTATGATTCTATGAATTCATTCTGTTGTCATTAACCTTAGGAAACTGAACTACAGAATCAACTGAATTAATAAAATTCATTAAATTGCTTAAATTACTGAAATTATTTGAATTGTTTAAATTACTTAAATGAGTTAAATTAGATAAATTATTTAAACCACCTAACTTCATTGGGATTAAAATATTTTGAGTATAGTGGGCTCACCATATCTGCAGGCTCACGATCTGCCGATTCAACCCATCACAGATTCAAATATACAAATACATCATAATCTGTGGTGGGGAACATGCCAGTTGCCTGCTTCTGCCTTTGAGGTGGCAGGGTTCTTTTGCAAGGCAGAAGTAGGTGGCTGGTGGGCTTTCTTCCACCTCCACTGCTGCCCTATGCCATTTTTAATAGGGACTTGAGCATGCAGGGGGGATTTGTATCTGTGTGGGGTCCAGGCACCAATCCCCCACAGATACCAAGGGCTCAAAAGGTACCAAGAGATTACTGGATTCTGGCTTGTACTTCAGCATTAATGATATCTCTCAGTGTATTTCTTAATGCAGAAAGACTGAGCTGTGAGACTTGCACAGTTAAGCTGGACTCTTCCAGATCAATAATGTTTTCCTGTGGCTTGGAGGTATTTTCTGCCATTAATAATGTTAAGTATTGTAAAAAATTTGCTCTGAGTGCTCTTTTCCTGTTGTGACTGAGAATCAGCTCTGTTTTCCTCCACAGCAGTGTGTTTGTTTTGCTGATACAGTTGAGGTGTCAGTCACCATGAACGGCGGCTCATTTGACTGAGACACCTTCCCTGGGCCAATCTACATGAGGGGAAAAATCCCAAATACCTTGTACTACAGTTGTCCCTTTGCATTCGCGGCTTTGACACTCGCGGTTTTGATTATTTGTGGTTTTACCTCACCCACCGCCTGTCTCCTGGGTCTTCCCTTCTCTTCACAAAGGGAACGAAGAGCCAGGAAAGTGCAGGGGTGAGGCAAAAGCTCTCAAACCGCTCCTCTGTTGAGCTTTGGCTGCCTTTTCAGGGAGGGCGAAAGCCCAACAGACAGTCGGTTTGAGAGATTTTCCCTCATTCCCTGGGCTTCCCTGGGTCTTCAGACAGCAGTCTGAGAGAGAGGAAGAGCCAGGAAAGCCTAGGGAGTGAGGGAAAATCTCTCAAACCGCTCCTTTGTTGAGCTTTAGCTGCCTTTTCAGGGAGGGCGAAAGCCCAGCAGACAGCCAGTTTGAGAGATTTTCCCTCACTCCCTGGGCTTCCCTGGGTCTTCACAAAGGTAACTAAGACCCAAGGAAGCCAAGGGAGTGAGGCAAAACCTCTTAAACTGCCCCTCTGCTGAGCCTTCGCTGCCTTTGCAGGGAGGGCAAAAGCCCAGGAGAGGGTGATTGTTATTCACGTTTTTTTCACATTCGCGGGAGTCTGGCGGCCATAACCCCCGCGAATGTGAAGGGACAACTATATTGGCATCTCGCAGCAGCAGCAACCAAACCAAATGGTTTTTCTGGCCTTAGAAGCCCCATAAGCCTCGCATTCCTGATGGCGGCCGCGAGTGATTTATTCGCGTTAGTTCTTCACTGCCACCGGGGCTTTAAAAAAAATCGTCCCAAGATGTGCTGGTGCAATAGAGCGATTCTCCAAAGCAAAACAGAAAATATTGATCCTTTTTTTTATCACATTAATGAGTGATTGCTAAGGCGAATATCCAGCATGGCGGCAGCGGGTGCTTGCCGTCCTAGCAAGCCCCGCCCCCGCTCTCACCCAGCAAATCAGCTTTGTGCTTCCCTTCATGTTTTTCATTGTTCAATAGCCCAAAAGAGCAAAAATGCACACCAGCCTTGCGGTTTGTGAAAAAGTATGGGGAAATTTGCGAAGGCTTTTATCCCGTTGTTTTTGCAGTTTTGGGCCCCCCTCCTTCCAAATAGTGTGGATTGGCACTGGATCCTGTTTAGACTGGTAGGATTCCCAGCGAATTCCATGAGGGGTATTTTCACCATTTAGACGGGGCCCCTGATTGGCTGCTCCCTTTCCTAGGCTGCTCACTTTCCTAGGTTCTGTCCTGCCTCTCTGGCTGGAACCTGAATTTTCAAGATGGTAACCAGACGTCATGCCTCTGTTTTTGAGCTCTGAAGACCCTTTACTACCATGAGGAGACTTCCCTGGTATACAGGTAAGCTTTACCTTATTGTTTTTTTTTTAATTTTCTTTATATTAAGGAGAGAGGCGGGTAATAAATAAGTAATATTATTATTATTATTATTATTATTATTATTATTAACTGTCTGCTCTAAATCAGATTCCTTTGGTCTTTCAGTGTCCTCACGCTGCTTCAAAGAATGGCCTTTAGTTTCACTTTCACTTCATGTTATAAATATTTTCTTTATTATTGACTCTGAAACTGAGGCACCTGTATCATCGGACAACTGACCTTTTGTGCCAATCTTGGTCACCCTCTGCGACCTGTATGCTTGGAAGAATTAATTAAATTAATTTTGTCCTCCGCTTGTCACCTCCTTTTCTCAAAAGGCAAGCAGGAATCCTCCTTGTTGCCTTCAGAATCATTCTGCTTATGCTTCTTTTTCACTAATTCACTAACCACAGAAGCCATGCTTACTTGTGCAGCTGATTTCAGATCACCCAAATAAGTTTTAAAGAGATTTTAACTAAAGTAATACTGTGATAGAGGGAGAGAGAAAAGAAAACCTGACCAGTTGGCTACACAGGAGAAAGAAAACTGAAGGAACAGAGGAGTCAGTGGTCACAATGGATTAGACTCCTACCTTGATCAGGTTGGCATGAGGAATTAGCCTACTGGTTGTGGATTGCTCCTTCAAGCTACCTAAGAATTAATAGATCACAACATTTCCCTCTTGTTGATCTGGAAATCACAAAAAGATGTGAACTGAGTGGAGCAATGGGTCCTTTCTATCTTGTCCATGAATGCGTATATGGCCAGACCCCCATATCCACGGTGGGTTGGTTCCCAGACTTAGCATGGATACCAGAAAACACAGATAATAGTGAGCTCTAATAAAATAATGGACTTTCAAGTAAAAATATACCATAGAGTTACGATGGAGGATCTAGAAGATTCCAGTATGACTCTATGGTACGGGTCTCCTATTTTGTGTCTTGCAGATAACTGAAACCGTGGATATTGGTTTTGCAGATACGGGATTCCAATTGTAGTTTTGAAAAGAGAGACGTGGGAGTAGCACCATGTTAGTTCAAGGGCTGCTTACAAGATAGAATAGCCCAGTGTCATGCTAGCAGCTGTCCACTACTGGGATAAGACTTAATTCACTAACCATCCTTGCTGGAGCCCTCCACATCATCAAAAAACCTACTCAGTATGCTTTCCCAGCCTTCTGGAACACCATTAGAGTATAGTGGGAAGAAAGAATTGCTTCTCTTTCCCAGTTCTAATGTATGGAAGCCTACAGTATACCTGCCTGCGTAGTTACTCATGACTAATTTATCCCATTGATTTCGTTGACCATGCTTTTAAAATAATTAAATATGGACAGTCCTATGGGCCTATATTAGATGCATAAAAAGAAGAACTGGTGTGCAGTCCTATACATATTAACTTAGAAAAGGATTGTTTGGCAATTTTCAATGGTGTTCACTCCCAAATAAGTATCAATTTGCCTCACCATCCTATTAGAGCATTATGAAAACATAGTTTCCAGGACATTGTTAGTGTTCTTTCTGTGTATGTGTGTGCGTGTGTGTGTGAAATGACTTTGTAATTATGTATCTTTAAACTGACAATAGGAGACTTAAGTTTAATTTTATTTTTATTAACATGTTTAATTTATTGTAATTTAATTTTAAAAATCATGTATAGTTGCATGTAGTTGGTACTATATACCACGGAATACAACTCTTGTATTTTTATCTGAGGTGATTTATAAAATATTTACTGTATTCTTTTTTGGTCAGCATGTATAGTTTTATAGGTGGAATCTCTGTCTTCTATTGAATTATTCATAGGGCTACAGTGTGGATGATACTAATGAGAATTTGCTAGATTGCAGCTTGAAACTGATACAGTGTGTGATGTCTTGAACTCTTTCTTCCTTCAGCTTTTACATCAGTTTTGTAATATTTGTTATCTCTCCTTAACCAGTGTTTAAGAATATATAGGCAAGGCTTATTGCCTCATATTTTACCACTGTTACTTCTGATCCAGATTGCAGTATCATTAAGAGCCACATAAACAGAAATGTTGCAACAGGCACCATCTTTTCCCAGTCACTGACAGTGTAATGAAGAAAGCAGGGAAAAAATGATTTCCCTTCTGTGCCATTTTTCTCAGTGGTGTGACCTGGCAGCTCCATTTTTTTCATGTCATTTGTACTTCTGTCATTTGTACTAATGTTGTTTTTTCTCTCTGAAAATACCAGATGATGTGTGCTATTAAAACTCGATCCATAAGTGCAGATGTAAGAAAAGTTCAACATCTTCAAGATTCTAAGTCTGATTGTACTTACACAGATACTGGTGTGTTTGTCCAAGTTTGTAAAAAAAGAATGGGGGGGAAGAGGCTTGAAGATAAGCTTGCTATTTAGTTTTTCAAGGAAGAATCCAGGAAGCCACGGCTTATCCGACAGGTTAGGGACTGCAGCAGTGTCAGAAACTGGAATTAGTTGAAAAGCAGAATCCATGTAGGAAACATGAGTAAATTGCAGTGGCTTGTTTGGGGCTGCCTGCACATGCCTGTGGGTACCTGTACCCATCCCGTGCACTACTTGCAAAGGCTCTCAGTTGGCTTGGTGACTCTCCCCCCCCCCTCAGCTTGCTTTACAAACAGTGCACATGTGCGCATGGTCACTCTTAAGCAAGCCTCAGTAGGCAAGAACAATAGAAAGAGTGGATTCCTCATCAATAATGAGCCATTTAAAGACTGGGGCTTCCTGTACATTTCTAAGTTCTGGTAGGTAGTCCACATACTGTATTTGAACAGATTAGAATGAGCCAGTGGAGATTTAAGCATACCAAGTATTCCATCACTGAGAAATTAAAGATGTCTTTAAAAGTGATACTACTGAATAAAGATGCAATTTGTTTGAATACTTTTTAAAAGTATTAAATATTAGTTTGCGCGCACACACACACTACATCAAAGGGGTTAGAACTGATTTTGGGGGGGGGAGGGGGCTTTCATGGCCAGCATCCATAGGTTTTCTGTGGTTTTTTTCTGGGCTGTGAGGCCATGTTCTGGAAGAGTTTATTCCTGATGTTTTGCTTGCATCTGTGGCTGGCATCTTCAGAGAATGGTTGGGTAGGGATGTGTGGGGTTTATATACTGTGAGTCCCTGTTGGAAAGGATATGTAAATTTGTGTATTTGAATGGCTAGTTCCTGGGGGGAGATAGGAAAAGAGGATTAGTGTCTATTTGGCTAATGGTCCATTTGCTGCTGGAAATACCCCTGTCCCTGGGTGAAGTTCATTTGCATGTATTGAGTTTTGAATTTAGTGTTTTTTAAGACTGGTAGCCAGATTTTGTTTACTTTTAGGGTTTCTTCTTTCCTGTTGATGTTGTCCAGGTGTTTTTGTGGATTTCAATAGCTTCTCTGTGCATTCTGACCTGATAGTTGTTGGCCTAGTCCAGAATTTCGGTGTTTTTAAATAACATTTTGTGTCCAGGTTGGTTTATAACATGTTCTGCTACTGCTAATTTTTCTGGCTGGCCCAGTCTGCAGTGTCTCTCATGTTCCTTGATTCGTGTTTGCACACTGCATTTAATGGTCCCTATGTAAACTTGTCCACAGCTGCATGGTATGCGGTAAACTCCTGTGGCTGTGAGAGGGTCTCTTTTGTCCTTCGCTCAGCAGAACACGTTATAAACCAACCTGGACACAAAATGTGATTTAAAAACACCAAAATTCTGGACCAGGCCAACAACTATCATGTCAGAATGCACAGAGAAGCTATTGAAATCCACAAACATCTTGACAATTGCAGTTATTCCTGTTCAGAATGCCACAACATTTTGTTGCATTTTAATTACAACTGCATGCTGAGTTAGTGGATTGTTCAGTTTACCATGGCAAACTTGCATCCTGATCCTATGCATGTTTATGTGGAAGTAGTTCCCACTGGTATAATGGAATTTGCTCCCAAATAAATATGCACAAGATAGCAGGCTCATATCTCACAAATGACTCTTGAGAATGCAGCCATTTTTGTCTGTTTTATTTAAAAAGTAAAGAAGGAGTGCAATCAAAAATACTTCCATAGTAAATGGAAATTATTTAAACTAGACTTTAAATAATAAAATTCTACTTACTATCTAAAGATTTTATAGGCAGCCTACAAATAAGCATCTATTTTTACGTAACCAGACTTCTGCATAGGCTTTTTAATACCATTTCATGCCAGCAAGTACAAGTATTAATGCTCTGTTCTTGTATCAGTTTTATATTTTGTTAGCTAATGAAGACCAAGAGTCACAAAATTTAAGGATATTTATTAGTATTACCCATTATAGATTAAATAAGAACTGTTTAAGGCAGAAATCTCATTTGTGATCATACAATTATAATGTAGAACAAACAATATTAACAGATTACAACATCCAGTACAAAATTATCAATGGGTCCAGCCCATTTAAAGCACTTGCAGAAACATTGCAGACTGATAGTACTGAGCACAATGCATTACACTGATTTTGGATTTAAACAATTATGATGTAATAAGAAATATATATATTTGATATAGTATATGTCTACACAGAAAGCACATGTCCCTGTGCACTGAAACCCTGCCACTGCTGGAAAAACCCTGCCACTGCTGAAAAAACACAGCCATTTTCATAAGCAAGCAGTAGAAAACTGCCAGTTGGGGAGTTGTTCTGTCACATGACCCTTTGTATTGATTGAGGAGGAAGTGATGTATGTTCATGTTCAGACGACTGCACCATTGTGGCAGAAGGATATTTTCTGCTGGCATGAGGGATGGCAGGCATATTCAGTCCATAACTGGTACAGGTCATTTTAATATCCACCATTTTTCTACAAGAGTAAAGAGTCTATGAGTGAAGAATATTTTGTTCTTTTCATACAAACCCTACTATTAAGCACTACTTTATGTATTGCTAAACAGTACATGAAACAGTATGTTGATTTATGACTGAAACAATGATTTATCCCAAACAATTTTAAAGATGAATTTTAGCATTACTCATTTCAGTGGGACATTTCATCATAAATATGCTTTTAATTACATCTTTAACGTACACAAGCTAGTATATACAGTCGGTCCTCTGTATTCATGGATTCTACATCCATGCATTCAACCCACTACAGTTTGAAAATATTTTAAAAAATTAAATCCAAAAAGCAAATCTTGATTTTGCTGTTTTATATAAGGAATGCCATTTTACTACACTGTTGTATATAATGGGATTTGAGCATCCATAGATTTTGGTATCCACAAGGGGTCCTGGAACCAAACCCCTGTGGATATTGAGGGCCCCCTGCATAGGTGTGTGTGTGTGCATGTATTTTAACAGCATAGAGCTCTGTAATCACAGGTAAGACTTGTGAAAAAAAATCAAATGAGTATCTTTACATGTCATCATTACCTGGGAATTTGTTGTCTATGCAAATTTTCTGAATATGTTAAGTCAAAGATAGCACTGATAATATGTTGCAATCATTATATATGTATTTCACAGGGAAGCGAAATTGTTCAGAAAAATGTATGAATTAACTCAGACCATTTAGTTAGAACCACCTCTATATTTGTGAGTTTTAATGTACAGTACATGAAGCAGACAAGCTGACACCGAGTTTACAGATTCATCCTTTTTGTTTTAATTCTTTAAAAAAAAACATTTAGTTTGTGAGATTCCAGGAAAACATATTGCAAAAGAAGAATAACAGTGCTGAGTTGCAATCAATGTAGTATACTTGATTTACAGATTGCACTTTAGGCTTGCTAGCCCTTATTCCAGTTGGCCAAGACAAACCAGATAATATTGCCTACTGATGCAAATATTTTCTAATGTTCTCTGATCCAGCCAAAGAACAAAGCCAAATCCCTACAGTACCATGAACAGTGTCCCTGATGCTGGAGATTTTGAACTGATACTGAGCAAGAGTAGGTAGCCATGGCAAGGAATCCACTCCTTTAACAAGTAGCCATGTAATATAACTTGTTGCAGACTACATCAGCTTTCCACAAACTGGGATCTTATGGATGTGTTGTACTATACCTTCCATCACATCCATCCAGCCAATAGTCATGCTGTCTAGGCATTATAGGAGTTGACTATGAACCACAGACACTTGAAGGAAGCACCACAGCTTCAAAGTACTATCTTCAAACTCAAGCAAGGAAGGCAGGGAATTCAGCAGCTTGCCACCAGAGAACAACTCTATTCTGCTCTAATCATTCATGCTAGCCCCAGAATGGGAGTTTCAATTAAACTGAAACCTGCTGTAACAGTCATAATTATGTTGTTGCATGCCTTCAAGTAGTTCCCACCTCATGGTGACCCTAAGGCAAACCTGTCATGGGGTTTTCTGATGAGAGTGTGTGACTCGCCCAACCCAGTCAGTTTTCATGGCTCAGCCCTGGTCTCTGGAACTGTAGTCCAACACTCAAACCACTACACCATGACATACATTAATTCCCAGGAAGGGGAAAGAATTTAAGTACACTAATAGGCTAAGATCATATATGATCATGAGTGGTATAAGAGTTCAAGAACTCTGCTATGACTCCCCTGTCATCAGCCTCAGCACTCACTGTAATAACTCCCCATGGCTATTCCAAGGCTGGTGGACAGTGGCAAAGTGCAGTGGAAGAAGCATCCGGCTATTTTCCCATGGTCTGACACTGACTGAGGACATCCTCCTCCAAGATCCACCCGAGTCATCCAGATCTCAGTAGATGGTGTGATTGATTTGTCCCTGGCTGTAGAAACATAGTCAGATGCTTCTTCAGTTCTCCAGCAGCAGTGGAATAGCTACTGCATATTTCAGCGTATAAGACGACTGGGCGTATAAGACGACCCCCCCCCCATTTCTAAGTTAAAATATAGAGTTTGGGATATACTTGCCGTGTAAGATGACCCCTCCTTCTCTTATATGGTGAGTACAGTTGTCCCTTCACATTCACTGGGGTTTGGTTCCAGGACCCCCCATGAATACCCAAATCCGTGAATACTCAAGTCCCATTATATGCAATGGCATAGCAAAATGGTGTCCCTTATATAGGATAGCAAAATCAAGGTTTGCTTTTTGGATTATTATTTTTTAAAGAATATATTCAAGCCGAGAATACTTAAATACATGAATGCCAAATCCGTGAACATGGAGGGACAACTGTATATCCCAAACTCCCCCCTCCAGCCACCACCCATCTACCCTTCCCGAAGGAATTGAAGGCAGAGGAGAGGGGCAAATGTAAGGGTGGCTCGAGGGGGACTTTACAACCACCCCCTCCCTGAAGCCGTGATTGGGAGCCCGATTGCGGCTTCAGGGAAGGTGGAAGGGTGACTCAAGGGGGGGACTTTCCAGCCCACCCCCCTCCCCGAAGCTGCGATCAGAAGCCCGATCATGGCTTTGGGTAGGTGGAAGGGTGGCTCGAGGGGGGGCTTTCCAGCCACCACCATCCCTCCCTAAAGCCGCGACTGGGGTTCCGATTGCGGCTTCGAGGCAGGTATGGAGGGGTGACTGGCTGGGCAGGGTGTCTTCTTATAGGGCTCCCCATCGCAGCTTCAGCCACCCGTCCTTCCAAAGCCATGGTGGGGAGCCCTATTCCCGGCGTATAAGACGACCCCCTAATTTTAAAATTTTTTTGAGAAGGTTAAAAAGTCATCTTATACGCCAGAATATACGGTATCACAGTGACATGGTGAGTGCGGGGGGGGGGGAGGGAACTTTAGTTGTTAGTGAGGAAGGAAGGGAATGCCAACCCCTGCAACAACCAAAAGAATGCATACACAAGGGTGAGATAGAATTATGCCTGCATATGTCAGTAACAAGATGCTGGCCACAGCATGTGAAGTGAATGGCAACCCACTAAGGAGAATGGAACAGGGAAACTTTCTTTCCAGAAGTAATATTATAAAGTGAACAGTAGGAGATAGTGGTTAGTGTGGTGCCAGGCGCCTTCCTAGTGGCTCAGGGGGCTTTCCTATCCCACCGCTGCCACCAAAAATATGTGGCAGCCCATACGCGGTCAAACCATGTTTAGGATGGCAGTCCTGTGAGGTCTCTTGCGTCCCCCTACTGCCCCCAAAAGAATGTGTGAAGCACCAACCACTTTTTATTGGGACAGCCCTTTGTATCCCTGATATCAGGTAGCATGGTTTAAATTAAACGGAAGCCAAGCTGCTTTAAACTCTAACAAACGTTTATTGAAAAATATAAAACAAATAAACTGTAGTTGAGTACTAAAGTTGTTAATCTTCTTAAGACTTAGCTACATCAGATTCCTTTTAAAATAGTAACATCAGTCTAGACATACCAGCACTACTAACTCAGGCACAAAGTCCTAAATCCCCTTTTTATACTTGACTTGTTCTGAGCCTCTCCCTATTAGACTCTCCAAGTCTATTCAGTCCCTCTCTGGACCCTTAAGACCCTTCTGTGATGGTCAGACTGAAAAGTTCCCTCAGGAACTCGAAGAGCACACCCTCCCTTCGGTGTAACTCTTTCTTTCCAGTCAAACCTCAAAACAACTACCCCCCACTCACTCTATGTCAGGCCCCTTTTATAGCCATGCCCAGCTGCCTTCCTATTGGCTGGGCACCTGCTGCTCTGAGATTGGCTAAAAGAGCGGCCTTTTCATCACACAGAGAATGGAACAGGGAAACTTTCTTTCCAGGAGTACTATTATAAAATGAACATTAGGAGATAGTGGTCAGTATCTAGCAGTGCTAGGGACAGCTGTCTTTGCTTGTGGAATCAAGAAGCTCCATTTCCCTCCCACCTCATACATATGCTGTAAATGGGAAACCCTCCACAGGGGGGTAGGAGTGATGGCGAACATTCCAGTGCTACCAAATAATATCATATTGGGTTTATCCTAGTTTCAACTTTGTATATATTTGAAAAGATATCATTGCCTGAGAACAGAAATACCAGTTAGATATAACTGAGAATGTGGGTTGCTATATTAAATCTATCTTATTTTATTAGGTCTTAAAGATATGTAACTTTTTAATGGGTCTTAAACACATGCAGGATTGTGAAGTTGAAGGCTTTCATGACTGGCATCTATAGGTTTTCCGTAGGGTTTTTTTTTTCAGGCTGTGAGGCCATGTCCTGGAAGATTTTATTCCTGACGTTTCGCCTGCATCTGTGGCTGGCATCTTCAGAATGATGCCAGCCACAGTTGCAGGCAAAATGTTAGGAATAAACTCTTCCAGAACATGGCTTCACAGGCAAAACGTCAGGAATAAACTCTTCCAGAACATGGCCTCACAGCCCCCCAAAAAACCAGGAAAACACATGCAGGATTGCCTCCATAACACACACTCTTAGAACTGTAATTTTTTTTAGCAGGATATGAGTGACTACCACACATGTCCTGTATTGATACTAGGCTTGCATGGAGGTACCACCCAGCATCCTGTCACCATCACAGAACTGTGGCAGCCACCTACTGATCCTCAATGTCAAGAGTGAGCAAAGTTTAATTCACAGGAGCACTACTAATGATATCTCTATTTGAAAATGAGAATAGGGGTTTATCACATAAAGACCTCATATCACTTATGTTATGTGCAGCGAGGTTAGAAATTGGCAAAATGTGAAAAAAGTTAGATAATTTAACAATTAAGAATTGGCTAAACAGGATATGGGCTATAGACCTATTAGAGAAGTTAACCTATACATTAAGACTAGCAGAAGGAGATGTAAAAGAAGACTTGTTTGGTATTATGTGGAAGCCATTAGTTAGTTTTATGTGTTAAAGTAAAGTAATGGTGAATTTAAACCACCAAATAATCAAGTGAAATTCTGGATTAATAACTACATAATACAACAATATGTAATAGAACAGAACAAAAATTGTAGTTGTAAGAGGCTTGACAGAGTAGTATTTTTATTGTGTCTTACAAATTGGAGGAAGGATGGGAAGCAGTGGGTTCATTTGTAACAAGGGGGAAATTGTTGTAATAGTGATTTAAAATGCTTAATAAAAATTGAAAAATAAAATAAAATAAAAAAGACTGAGCAAAGTCAAGCATCTAGGAGAGGCAATTTACCCTTTGTAAAAAGTCCATTTTGTACTACACAGTTATAGTGCTATGATTCCTCATTAATTGTCAGAGCAACATTTTAATGCATCCTGGAATTTATAGTTTGGTGAAGTACTAGAGCGCTCACCAACTTCTAAGAATTCTAAAAATCCCTCCCTAAATTGCAAACTCCAAGATACCATAGGATTTTGCCATGGAAATTAAAGTGAAATCAGAATGCTATAATTATAGTGTGAAAGGTCCCCATGTGCTGTTTACAATCCCCTTGATTATCCAGTTCTCAAATCCAGAAATGGATTTCTGCCCACTCCCAGAAAGAGAGAAAACCTCATTTTTTCCCCTCCTCTCTAAAGGGTATAACTGTAATTTGAAGCACACATTTCATCAGTCATGCCTACAGGAGATTTCAGAACAAATGCATTCCATGGAAAAGATACATATGAAACTAGTGCTTATAGAGAAGTGTTCACGTATCTGCCTCTCAAGACCCAGAACAGCATAAGCCCATGTAGTACCCTCATTTCTCCTAAACTATGTCTCTTGTTTAGACTGTTCAGGTATACAAGACATGAGTATTGTTTGCCGCAATGTTTGAAAAGTCTGACTACCATGCAAAAGATATAGTTCAATAATAATAATGGACTAAGAACTGAGAAACAGAATTTTTTCCCTCTTAGCTCTATAGCAAAGTGGAGTCGCAGTGAAGGTGGCATAACTAAATAGTCCCCCTGCCACCATATTGACAAGTTTCAGAAAAGACTTGGACAGTTTATCTATAAAACACATTAATGCAGCTATCTTACATCATACTCATTCTTCCTAGCAGTAATACTGTGCCATATTATTCATGGTTTAAAATAAGCCTAACCTAGCAGGTAATATGTTAAAAGATAGCAGATAGATACATACTATTCTTACAGTTTTTTGGACCCAGATTTGAATGTATTTTCTACATCTTATTATCATACTTATAATAAGAACTGGAAAACATCATTTGTCTTGGCCTGTCACTATTATGTAAAATATTTAACATAAAAGTCATTAAGGTTCCAAACCTATGCATGCTTTCCTCAAAGTAAGCCTCACAGAAGGCAATGAAACATACTTCTAAATAAACTTTCATAGGACTGTGCTGTAATTGTGAAGTCATGTTTTTTCTATGTATATTCTACACTATATTGATGGTAGGCTTTGCTGTGTCTCCATTTGAAGGTTCATGTCAGAACCCTAATTAGCATTTGTACAGAATGAGCCCTAAGAACTTAGTTTTTATTTCTCATTCCCTGATTAAAATTGCTGCTGTTTCCATTATCATTGATTTCTTTTGTCAATCTTGCTAGCAGTGATAAAACCAAGTTATGACAAGCTATTCCATGGCAGAAAAAAATTTACAGTAACTTCATGCATAAAAAGATAATCCCAGTCTCACACTAGCAGTAGCACTAGAAACCATAAGAGAGATGTTTATGTTATTATTTGGCAGTCTTAACTCCCTAAAAGGGATGGTTTTAGCTCTAGGTCACATGACATGTCATCTATTCAAAGAAGAGATAATGCCTATGATTAAATTTTTTAAAAAGTTGCTTCTACTTATACATGAGTTGTTTTTAGCATTCTTCTTTCTTTAGCCCACAAAACAGTGCCAAAAAACAAGCAGTGCCCTGGCGCAGCACACCATTCAACATGGTGCGCTTCCTGATGGTGACAAAATTGACTTTCCCTTCCCATTCTCACACAGAATTATTTTGCGTCTCTTTGACTAGTACCCACAAGAAAAAATCTGACCATACAACTTTGCATTATTCATTAATATTCATATACTCCACTCAAGCAGTTGGCTGAATTACATGACCATCTGGTTTTAAACAATGTGTGTAGTATGCAGTGAAAATAAGCTTATGGTCATCTTTTAAACTATAAAATTTACAAACAGTTAATTTATAAGCTGTTAAGATGGAGTCTTTATCACTGTACATATAGTAGTTTGTCAGCCTTCAGCTTCTTTAAGAATAACAAACTAATCTTTCTCAATCTACCTAGAAGAGTGCATGTTATGAAAGCTACCAGTATTAAGTGCTTCTGTATTTTTCAACAGGAAATCACTGACTTTATACTCCTATTCTAGAACACTTTGATCTAATTGATCAAATTAGCTCTTAGTCATATCACCCACAATTATGTTCAGCAAAGGTGTGCATAAATTCTGCTATATACATTGGCTTCATCTCACAGAAATAACACTAAGGTTAGTGTTATTTACTTCATTACTTTCAACAAGTTTGAGCAAAGATTGTGGCAAGACTACAGAGTTAATTTGCAATTCACAAACACCAGTACTGAGCTGTTGTTCCTTCCACTCTGTTTTATGGTTTGGAAACAAATAGTTCTTACTGAAGCCATAAGAGTGATTGACTACTTCCATCTGCTTGTTTCGAGACATATCATTGGTATCAAATGCCAGCACAATGGCTTGCAATATCTGGCATGGGCAGTATGGCACTTCTACTTGTGCAAGGCAGACCTGCTGAATTCTCCCAGTTTCTTCATTTTTAATAGCCCCTTGTGTCCCATCACACTGCTTTCCAGAGGATTCCTTTACAGTCTGAACTGGGTTTAAGGAATGCAGACAACTGTAGTAGGGAAAGGGGAAGAAACAGGAAAACTTCCTGTGCAAGCAAAGACGTATGTATCCATCTCTGAATCCAAGCCAGGATTTCTCTCTACAGCAGATTTTTTTTTAAAGCTGGTTTAAAACTCCCTTATGAAAAGGGCACATGTGTGAACACAGCTGAGTGTTCCTTCAATCTTGTCATTCAAACTGAGGTGGACAGAGCTAGGAAGAAAATATTATTAATTGTATTTGAAATTAATCATATTAAGCCATCATGTAGAAAAGAAATACACAACTATTGACAGATCCAGGAAGTATCATATACCTGCCGATGGGATTTAAATAAATAAATTGAATGGTAGGTATTTTATCCTTTTTGGCTTCTATTACAATATCTGTTGTCATTTTTACTATAATAACTTTATGTTAAATGAAGTTTATGTCATTTTCATTGCCTCTCATGTAAATATCTCTGTTATATTTTAAAATGCTGTGATGCTTCTTTTCCAATACAAAAGAAATAAGAGCTACAAACTATAATTATCAGAATTTTATTATTATTTGTAAAAGATACTAGAGTTTTCTATTTGGAGCAGAAAGATCTGATCTATACCTGTTTTTTTTTAAGTTATTGTTCTCAAAACAAAGCCACTGAAACTACATCTAGTAAGAAAAAAAGATAAAATCGTATATATCCTTCACTTAGTTAAAATACTATGCAGTGTAATTCCATAAAGGTCAATATAAAACACTGTGATGTAAACAGAAGAAAAAGGAATTTTGTATGAAGTATATCATTTGTTTGACAAACTATTTCAAGACAAAATGCCTGTTTAAAACAGCCATTGGGCTTAAAGAGATTACTTTAAAAAGTGGATCAAGGTTTTAAATGGTTTGTGGCTAAAGTGAATTGTCCATTTTAATTCTGCAAAACTAATTTGAAGATCTTTCTCCTAATGTTCCCACTGATAACACTGATGTTATTGCTTTTAGACAAGATGTTCTTTTACTTAGTTTCTGAAGTCTGTCGCTCAATAAATAAGCAAATTATGTTATGTTATTTTCAAGTAAATCAGACCAGTTTAAGCTGGTTTTAACAGCATCGCCTAGTCATCTGTGTAGTCTGCTTTCCAAGTTTGATTGTTCCACTGTTACCATTTTCATGAGTTTCCAAGGGTGGAATCTGTCGACCTAGAAATTTTGAAAAACAAAACATATGCAGTCATTCAAAGCCTTGCATTATCTCTAGATGTAACACAGAAACTGCATAAACAGAATTTCTTAAAGCAATGCCTTTTAGGCTATCTCATGTGCGGAATGGCAATTTTTCCCCATGTGCCATGGAACAGCACTATGTATATGCCCATTGGCTACACCTGCTTTTTTCCTGGAAACTTTCCAAGAACTGGCAGCCAATGGCTCAGGGACTGGCACCGGTCCAGGGATCACCGGTGCTTTGAGTGGCACTGTCCTAAGGAACAAATAGCAGATTTGGATAGGATTGCTAAAGGGAAAACAATACTGGTTTAGGGTGGTGCTGGCAGTGTGGTCAAATCCACTCATCACACCATGAACCCGATCCAAAACAGGGTCTCTCTCCCCACAGCTGTTCTGATTTTAAAACAAAGAAGCAAAATCCTTAGAGCTCCTATTCATGGATCTTCTACATTGTTTAATTTGAACCGTTCTATAAAAATCATTTCCACACTGTATATTCAGAACACCTTCATTGTATCTCCTACATACCCAAGCTTTATGCATGCACAGGAAGGAGTGACTCACTGAAGTGGTCATCTGTGAACTCACACAAATGGGTTATCTGTGTCTGCACAGTGCATTGTTTGGAACATTCCAGATTCTTACATAAGCTTTTTGGCAGTAGCTCTGCCCACCTTCAGCACCATTATATAGCGCCATTTCCGTTTAAGTCCTCAGTTTCATGGACACCAAAGCAGCAGCCCAAGAAGCTAAGGAAAAGTAGGACACTATGAGGGGAGGGAGGGTGGGTGTTGTATGAGTTCACAGAGGACCAGTTGAAGAACCACAGTTACACGTAAGCACCCTGTTCTTCTTTTTCATGCTTTCTGTGACTCACACAAATGGGAGACTAGCAAGCTACTAACCATAATAGGAGGAAGTGTCATGCCAGGCATGAATACAAAACAGTCCTCCCAAAAGCTGCATCATTTCTACATCATATATCCAGTCAGTAACAGGAGATGAAAGTCAATGGTTGTAGCCCACAGACGTCCTCCAAGAGAACTCTCCTCAGAAAAGCCAACTATGTAGCCACAGCAATCATAGAATGGCTATGCACAACAATTGATGGTTCCTTCTTTGCAAATTCATAAGCAAGATGTATAGTGGAACACACCCACTTAGAGAAACATTGCCTTGCTACTGGGATACCTTGCCTCTTTGAAGAATAGCATACAAAAAGTCTTTGAGAAGTACGGAAACCCACAGTCCTATCCAGTTAAAAGGTAAGGGCCCTTCTGACATCCAAGCAATAAGGTCCAATTCAGAAGTCACATTCTGCATTAAAGCAGGCAATACTATGGTGCCAGTTACACGACAGAAATTGTCGCGGTGCTTACCGTGATTTTGTGATCACAAATCCGTCCCTCGCTGTTTATACGATTTATGTCACTGATCTGGATATCCCGGGTGGTCCCGTGACTGATATTTACATGTCCAAAGTTCCGGGGGGGGTTTAGGTTGTAGGTTTGTTTGTTTGTGTGGTTTTTTTTTGGCTGTCAATCAAGTATGCGATTACTCGTGTTTTCACAACCTCGGTAACGCACTTCCTTTAAAGTTCCGTGCCACGAGCGATGCTATTGGCTGGCTGGAGGGGGAGACAGGGGGGCAGAAGTTTGGTATTCCCCTCGCTTCTTTAAAATGTTAACCCTTGAAACAGAGGCAGAAGGCACTTTTCAAAGACCTCAGACGGAGGAACAATTAAACCATCTCCTTTCCTTTTGAAAGCAAGCTGAGTAGAGGCTAGGCATTTTGAAAGACCCAGACTGAGATCTTTCGCTCAGACGCAGGGAGATCAAGCCGAGTGAGGTTGGGGGGGGGTTGGGTTTCCCCTTGCCTCTTTAAAATGTTAAGCCTTACTTCAGAGATTCAGCAGAGATTTCAAGGCATTTTGAAAGGCACAGACACAGAGGGGGAATTAAAGGGTGTTCATTCGCTCAGAGGCTGGAATACCAGGGAGGTTATCAAGGCAGGGGATCCTCTGCCCACCGTGATCTCTCTGTAACATGCAGTTGAAGAGGTTAAAGCTGAAAGATTTGCAGTGTAGAAATCCATTTAAAAAGGTGATTGAGTACACACACGCACGCGTGCACACACATCAACCTTCGTGCAGGGGGAAGGGATGCCTTTGTTTTCAAGCTGGTGAGGCTGGATCTGTTGAACGGGTGACTGACCCCTCCTTTTCTGGTCCCTGATCTCTAAGCCCGCCCCCAGTCACCATTTCCGGCCATCCCTAGTACCGAGACATTTTGTCCCAGGCTGTTTACATTTCTGATTTTCCGAATCCTCTAGTGACTTTTTTAAAAACCGGCACAAACCGTGGGACTTGAAGTCCCGCAGGTTGAGGGATAAAAGGTGGCCCCCCTTCCGAAAATCACGTACCCGACCCGATGTACGTGTAAACTGCCAGGGATCGACACGAATTCTTCCCAGGACATTTTCATCGTGTAAACGGCACCTATGTCTTCATTGATATGAAACACTGATATAACCTTAGGCAGAAAAGAGATGTCTGGTCTAAAGACAACCTTATCCTGATTAAACATAGGTATGGCTGGTCCACCCTGAGTGCACATAACTTTCCTGCTCACCTTGCAGATGTAATTGGAAGAAGGCAGGCTTACAGGTCAGTAGATGGAGGTCACAGGGCACCATTGGCTCAAAGGGCTTTTTTGAGAGCTGAGACAATACTAACTCTAGACTCCACTGAGGGTTTGGTTCTGATACAGGAGGATGGAGATTCTTATAACCTGTTGTTGTTGTTGTTGTTGTTGTTGTGTGCCTTTAAGTCATTTCCAACTTATGGAAAACCTATCACAGGATTTTCTGAGACCCTTTAGCAAACTCTTAATCAATAGAAGAAGGAGAAGGGTTTGCTGATGATTTGGAAATTGGCTGCTGTTGCTGTGAGTTAGCACTTAATGGAAGAAAAAGCAAGACCTCTGTCCAAGAGGTAGAGGAGGAACTCAAGGATATGCACAATTTGCACATGCGCTGCAGGAATCCTATAAAGTGATAAAAACATCTTTGGAACTTCTTCCATTTGTAGGCATAGTAGCATAGAGTGGAAGGCCTATGTACCACAGCAATGATGTTTTGCATAGGCTTACGAAGATTAACTAAAGAAATCCTCTCCATCCCATCAGTCTCAGAGTGTCCAGGTCCAGATGCCTCATCTTCCTTCTGTATAATGTCAGGAGGTCGGGACAGTACAGAAGCTTGAGATAGATGCCTCAGGACAGATGCAGGAGCAGGGTGAACCATGGCTGTCTGAGCCATCATGGTGTGATGAGAATGCACTTTGCATTGTCCCTGTAAAGTTTGGCTATCACCCTGGTGATGAGGGAAAATGGAGGAAATGTGTACACAGCAGTCTCTCCCCAGTGAAACAGGAAGGAATCGCCATAGGAGCCCTTCCCCCAATAAACCCTGGAACAGTATATCCTGCACTGGTTGTTCTTAGATGAGGGAAAGAGATCTACTTCTGGAGTGCCCCATAGAATACCCAGCTGTAGCTTCCACTCGTGGCATGAACCTGAGGCTCTGCTGAGCATCTACCAAGACAGTCTCTTCTCCTGGAAGATGGATCGCTGAGATGGAGATGCCTTTGCTGATGCACCAGTCCCAAAGGTGAAGAATGAGCTGGAGCAGGGTGTGGTACCTCGTTCCTCCTTGTCACTTCAGGTAATACATTATCATGTGTTGTCAGTAACCACCTGAACCACTTTGCCCTGAAGGAGTATTTTGAACACCCGAAAGGCTTTTTCCACTGCCAGCATCTTGAGTATGTTGATGTGCAACCTGCTCTCCTGTGAAGTCCAGTGTCCCTTGACTTAGAGACCTTTGAGATGAGCTCCTCACCCCTCCATGGAAGTATCCATGGTAAGTACTGCTGAAGTAAAAAGGGCATGTCCACTCTCACATTGGCTGGATCCACCCACCACTGCAAAGAACAATGTACACTGTAGGGAATGGTACACTTCATGTGGGGAAGGTCCGCACAACAAGAGGTCAAAGCATGAAAGCAACCAGGTCTGGAGAGGTCTCTTCCAAAGTCATGCAAAGAGTCATAGAGGTGGTAGACACTATGTAGCCTAGCAATACCTGGATGTCTCTGGCAGCTACCCTCTGGTTTTGAAGACACCTCCACCATTTCAAAGGGCCAGGTATCTGTCTTCTGGAAGAAATGCTGCCTCGGCCTGAGAATCTAGTAGGGCTCCAATGAACCTTATCTGCTGGGATGGCATGTGGTGTGATTTCTCCCCATTCACAAAGAATCGAGAAGATCTAGAGTGACACAGATGTCGGCTAGGAGCTGAATGTGAGAATGACCGATGATAAACCCATCATCTATGTAAGGGAAGAGAATGCTGCCCTGATAACGAAGCCAAGCAGCCACCATAGCCATGCATTTGGTAAAAACATGAGAATTCGTGCATAGGCTAAAGGGAAGCACATGGAAGTGATAAGCTTTTCTTTCAACCAGAAAGCACAGGAAACATCTGTGGGATGGTCTGATAGTGATGTGGAAGTACACATTCTTCAAGTTCAGGTGGCAAACCAATCATCCTCCTGCATCAGGAGGAGGACGGAAGTGAATGACCATTCTGAAATGCCTGAGATGCACATAGAAGTTGACATCTTCAAGATATAGAATGGGATGCAGTCCTCCACCCCCCTTGGATATGATTAAATAGTGGGAGAAAAACCCTTGATGCCAGTGGGAGAGAGGAACAGGCTCTTTGGCTCCTTTGAGAAGCAGAGTCTCCACCTCCACTTCTAGTGTGGGCAAAAGGTGACTAGTGCAAAAAAGTCCAGAAAATGGCATTCTCCAAAATTCTATGGCATTACTCCTTGTGATGATATCGAGGACCCATGAATCCAAGGTGATGGAGGCCCAAGTATGAGGGACCTTGCTCACCCTGCCATAGAAGAGGACAGTATGGATGGCAACAGCAGGCAAGTTTTTCGCAGGGCTATCATTCTCTGAACCGTCAAACTTGTCACTTCGTTGGATACTGAGGTCACTTGTGGTATTGTTGCAATTTGTACATTCCAGCTGAAAATCCTTTCTTAGAAGAAGACAGAAGCAACAAAGGGGTATATTTCTGCTGTCTAGTACCAAGACCAGGTAGGGCAAGAACGAGTAGACTGAAGTGTGGATAGAAAACCACACTTCTTTGTAGTGATCCACATCTTATGTGTGTGTTCTAGTTTTTCATCTGTTTGAGCATTGAAGAGAAACACACACCCCCATCAAAGGGGAGATCTCCAAAGGTTGCATGAACAGAGCTATGCATGTGTGCAAAGGGCTCCAGCTCCAGCAAGAGATTTCACACTGCAGTCCACTAAATGACTAGAGGAAGTGACCTGCTGACCTGCAAGTTGATGAGCTTTAGATTGCATGATGGAACAATTTTCCAATCCCCATCAGGTAGCATATCAAAAATTAACTTCTCCCAAAACAGCTATTGATAAGCACCCATTCAGGCAGTCTAACTGAGATCCTGAAGGGGAGTGAAGCTGTAGAATAGAATTTTCTGCACAAACTGTCAAGTTTCTTCCCTTCCTTATCTGTAGGCATCAAGTGGATTTATTTATTTTTTTTAGAACTCTGTGCAGTAGCATAGAGTTGGGCTTGGAATAGTGCATTAACCAGACATTATCCATTTCAACAACTCTGTGGAGTCTGTCCAGCTTTTTAGATGTAGAAAGAACAGAGAATGGTATGGACCAGGACTTTCTGGTAATTTGCAGCTGGTATGGGAGAACAGGCAGAGATGCAGGAGCTGGAGTTTGACTCTGAACCCTATGAAATACAGGATCATCTACAGGAGATGTAGATTTTTAAACAGCTAAATTCAAGATCTTTGCCATGCATAATAGCCAATATGCAAAGGCCTGAATGTTATCAGTTGGGGATGCTGGATTGTAATCCCCCACTAAAGTAGCTGGTGAAACATTTGCAGGTGATCTTGAGGACAAGGAGGAAGATGACTCCAAGTCACTCTGTGAAGTCAATGAGGAGGACCATCTCCGAACCTCAGAAGTGGGCAACCTTGCCAAGAACAGATCTTCTATGGTATTGGACTTGGAGGCAGGAGAGGATTTTAGTTCTACCTGAGCTGCCTGCCCTCTCACCAAGTGATTACTGCCATGAGCTTGAGTGGAAGCCAGGGCTGGAGTCCAGCTTCGAGACTGATCATGTCTGCTAGATGGAGAATATGTGGGTAAATGCTGTTGACATGAGGAATGATATCTAGCTGGAGAGTTTCGTGGGAATGCGAATGGTATCTGGGGTGCTCGGTGTCATAACAAGGGGAACCCTGTAACAATTTGGTATGGTATCAACAATATGGTTAACCTCAGAGATAACAGTATTCAGCCGAAGGCAAATCATAGTAGTAAGAAACAGGAAAGTCAAGCTCATATCAATACTATCTTGACCCTGAGGGCTCATGTTGGTAGTGAATAGGAACTTGACGGTGATGGCTACGAGACCTAGAGGAAGAAAACAAACTCAGATTCAAAGAGGTGGGAGAGGCATGATGGCAGTGGTGAGAACATGCCCTGGATAGTAGGACCAGTGGTGGAGACTGAAGTACACGATTGGTGTAGGCATGCTGAGTTTCCTCTGGAACTGACTGGGCAGCCTGAGTCTACTGAGCCTCTTCATGTTCCCTAGGTAAAGACTCTATGATCTCCCCATCTGAAGCAGTAGTGACCACAACCAAAGGAGATGCATCCCTGCCTGTAGTAGTCACATTGACACCTCTCTTGTCCGAGGAATATCTGCACCCAACCAATATAGGCAGCGATGGACACTTTTTTGGTTGGGATGGTGACTGAGCATGCTCGGAGGACGTGTGGAAATGACTTCCAAGGAATGTGAAGCCTCCTCATGTGAGCAATAAGAGCCTTCACTAGTATCCTTGGACTTCTTCCAGTGTTTATGGCTAAGTCTTTGTTGAATTTGAGACCTGACCAACCACATCAGGAGAGTGAGGCCAAGAAGATGGAACCATAAGATCAAGCAAGCAGCCTGGAGTAGAAGGCACTCAAGCCTGAGTTGCTGATTCTGAAGCATGATGGTCCATCTCTTTCTGGCAAGATGAAGTTGCCTGGAGGGATCTCTTAAGAGCAATCTTACAGAGGTGCCAGAGGCAGTAGGGGCAGAAACCAACCAATGTGAAGCAGAGTACCAACCCAGCACCACAGTAACAAAAGTTGTATAGTTTATTTTTCTCAGCTTGTGCCTTAGTAGCTGCCAAGAAGGTGTATTCATATAGTAGTGCCTTGAAACACAAGTCTCTATTTCACCTGGCCTGAGGTGTGAAGGCCTGGCAATGAGGGCAGGAACCAACTTTGTGACCCTTACTTAAACTTAGAGTGTCCATCTTTTTCCGGGATTTACCACCCACCCACCTCCACAGCTAGTACACTTTTTAAACAACATTGAGGAGGCCATAAAAACACTCCTCAGGAAAGGAACAGCCCAAATAGAGCCAAACCAAAAGCCACCGAACGAGGTCACAGTTAGAAGGAAACCGTCATCAAAAGCAATCAAATCAGCCCAAGAAATACAACAACAAGCTGAAATGGAACAGAAGAAGGAAAATCTAGAAACAAACTGAGTCAAACTAACAAGAGTCATCCTGAAATATTCCCAACAATGCTCATGTAGCAGCAGAAAGAAATGAACTGGCTGCTTAGGCAGGAAGGGTGCTATATAGTGGCACTGAGGGTAGGCAGGGCTACTGCCAAAAAAGCTTATGTAAGAGTCTGGAATGTTCCAAACAATGCACTGCACAGGCACAGATAACCCATTTGTATATAACCATAAGTTATACTAGAAGACACCGAATAGAGCAGCCAAGGATAAAACATTTAATGCTGTTTTCCACAAATGCATGGTCTTATGTTACTCATAAATATTTATCAATTTCACCAGAAAACCTCAGGATCAAGAATACAATGCCACATTAATTTTTGTAGGAACAAAAAAAATTAAAGCATTTTGTTTAAGAGAAGAGCTAAGGCACTTACAAATTCATGTGCTAAACAGCATGGAAACTGTAACTTGAGACACCCGCCTTAACCTCTGCACCACTTAAGAAGCAAAGGTCTTTTGCAGTCTCACATATTGTGCCCATTTATAATGCAGATTCTTTTCATCCACATACGTTGGTCTTTCAGTGCAAATCCATTCTCTGCAGACTGGGGCAGTAGTGATGGCTGTAGTGAATGGTATATCATTGCTTGGTTTTTAGATTCTAAAGTCTAATGTTTTGAGGGGTTGGAGAATATATATAGCTATAATTAACAATGTAACCATAGATAGTCAATTTACAAAGTTCCAGATACTGAATTCTGTCTTGACTGGATGATTCAGTAGGCACCAACAGTACCTCAACGGTAGAAACAGAGGAATAAACCAAGGTTGTCTTGGCTACCATGGTGTTAATAGAACAGAATTTACTCTGTGTCAGATTTTGATGAGTTTCTGGGAATCGAGGGAAACAATAGAAAGGCATATAGCAGAAGGCTCATTTGTAAGTCCATGTATACATTGCCCAACATGTTACTGCTTCTGTGGTCCCTCAGGTAAAATTTCCAACATTGGGTGTATGCCAAAGAAATTTGCTCATTTGTGTCAGTCTGTTGGGAACAGTTGCCTGATTGAAGGTCAGAAATATGCATTTAATTGGTCCTGGACTGGGTAAAAAATAAAAGTCCATTAAATCAATTGTGCTGGTGTGGGAATCTGTGAGCTGAGAAAGGAATCTTATAATTGACTTGTGATCATTACAGATGTGAGAATTGTGATGTATTTGTAAGAGGAGTTGCTTTTTCTGCAGACAATAGGCAGACCTCATGGAAGGGCTGAGCAATATTGTTGCAGAATATAGTGCCAGCCAGATGTATGTCCATGTTGTCTCTGTTATCAGCCTGTCCCAGAGAATAGTTTATGGTTTAGGTTGTGAGGAGCTGGGGAGGCTGTTTTACTTAGTTCAAGTTTCTGGTGATTTAGGGAGTGAAGAAGGAGCTGCGGTTGCAGATTTATTACTCATAGATTGTGTTGTCTCCGTCAGTGAAAAAAGTGAATCTACCATCATCTGTTTCTCTGCTTTGTAGGATTCCTGAGTTCCAGATTTGTTGATGGGGCTGGATCGGATCCTTTTCTTGCCTTTGGGTGGCATTTTAAAGTGTGTGGAGGTGATAAGACCAGATATTGTTGGGAGGTTGATTCAGTAGTTGTTAGTCCATCACCATCTTGCCCCACCTCTGTCTGGTGAGATCTTGCCTTAAGGCAGGTTCTTAATGCAGCCTCAGTCATTAAAAAAGAGGCAGACCGCTGGTACTTGGCAATGCACTCGTCCCAGTGTTCAATAGTTAGCTCAGGAGGATGCCTAAACAGGTTCCTCCTTGTTTACGTAAAATACAACTGTTCATCTGTCTGTGATGATCTGGACCATGCAGAAGAATTATGACTGCTTGAATGCTTTTAGGGCTTTTAGGGCAGCCAGCAGCTACAGTACACAAATGTGTAGATGTTGTTCTGTCAGTGGTCATCTGCTGGGGACTGTAAGAGTATTCAGATTTGTGCCCCCCACACACACACACACACACATGTTGGGATAGATTCCTAGAGAGGTCAATGAAGAGCAGCAGGAATTGAAAAAGAACCCCTGCTGAAAGATTGTCTTGATTCATCCACCAATGAAGACACTTGGTCCTGGTGATGATGATTGACAGGAAGCAGGGACAGCAATTCCACCTTTCTGGCTTGTGTCTTGTTCACTGTTTCTATGGGTCTCAGAGCAGTTTATGTCCCTCAGAAATACTGAATTCCCCAGTGTTGTGATGGGGAGTGATCAGGTAGGTATGAAAAGGTGTTTAAGTCCTATCATCTGTAATCACAGCTGAATCAGCAAAGGGTTCTGGGGAGATTGGTTTCGATGTGGTGGAGTTGCTTCCATCATGGCAGTGGTTGATTGGAGATGGAAGGGGGTTGAGGCTAGTGTAGACAGTAGATAGTGTATGGGTCAATCCCTGAATACAGTGAATCTTTCTGTAGTAGATGGAGCCTGGTGATTGATCCTTGTTTGGAGAGTGATGGTAACAGTACAGAAAGCTCAAAAGTGAGCAGTGCCTAGGAGATCCAATATGGACTCACTTCTTAATGAGGGAACTAGGCTTCTAGAATCTTACCTTTGGAATATGAAGCATCAAGCTAGACATTGCCCTCTTGGATGGTTTGGAACTGATGATCATTAAGAAGAAACTGTTATTGAAGATCCAGGTGCTGACCTTCTTCTCTTCAAGTGATAAATATTACTGAACCTCCAGCTTTGGAACTAGAGCATCAGAGGTGATGGAGGGATCAATTTTTCTACAGGATCAAGGCTGGGGCTGGTTGTTAAGTCTGAGACTGAGATAAAGATGAAAGATGACAGTAGTACAGGATGTTACAGCAGTATTGGAATTCATGAAATCCACTGGTCTGGATTTGCATCCTTATCCTTCTTTTTTCCCCTTTGTCCTCTTTTGTTGGGTCAAAAATCTCTTATGCATCAAAGCCAATGCCCAGAGTTAGAGGAGCATGCTGGGTCTAGATGCTTGGTACAGAGGTTGGTATCAAAGTATAACTGAGTACTCAAGGACTACCACCTTTGTGTTGGGTCCTGAAGCGCTACCATCACCTGAGGTTGGGCAAAGGAGGGCCATGGAACTATGCCTCTATTGCCTCCTCAGGGTAGCTTGGTTATGGAGCACTTGATTCATAACTTTCTGGCAGTGCTTACACTTCACCAATATATGTGTCCCAGCAAGACAAAAGAAAACAAGGTAGTGTCTGTTGGTGGTGGGGATTTTATTCCCACACTACATTCATTTCTCTTTTTGTTTTGTTTTTTTTAAATATGACAGTAAGTAATAACAAATCACTACAACAAAAAGATAAAAACAAAACAATACACAGCAACACAGTTAACCAAGCATCACAAACATTAATTTTAAATTTAGCCCTATCCAAAAATGATTATATAATATCCCATTAATGACATAACTGTATTAAATATCTGAACCAACATGATAGTTGATGTGCTGGTGAACCACACAATGACTTGTTTAGTTACTGATGAAATTAAAGGAGACCAAACTGCAGCAAACATGTATATTTTGAGTTCATACTGCATTCATTCATTTCTTGAAGAAACCATAGTTCCCCAAGCACCCATTAGGAAATGACAATTGAAGGTGGGAAGAGAAGTGGGTCAGAAGGAAGGAAGAAAGAAAAAGAGAAGTTAAAAGCCTGTCTTGAAAATCCTTTGCCATTTGAAACACCATTGATAGTATTAAAGAGAAAGAAAAAGAAGAAAGAAAACTGTCAAGTTCATGAAAGTGATACTTTTAAAAACACAGATCCCTAATCTAGCTGTTGCAGCTGTGGGAAGACTAAAAGGAACTGAGGGAATGGATGGAAACCCCACTGGATCATGCATACTAGATTGGCAGGGCTCCTACAAAAACGCTGCATGTTCCAAGATTGGCTGTACACAGGTGCAGGCCAACCTTGTGTCTGTATGAGACACAGAAACTATGAAGAACCAACTAAGGGAAAGTATGTTTCCCAAGTGTGCAGCTGATGGGCAGAAGCTGTTTAAGTCTTGGGAATACAGCAGCAGTGCACTCATTAGTTAGACCCTGTTTCCTGTAATCAGGCCAAATTTAATGAATCACAGAGAGCTGTGACAGATAGGCAGGCAAAATTATATTTTATTATTCAAGTCAGCAGCAGCTCTTTAGGGAAGATAAAAATGGCTTGGCTCATTCTCTTCTAAGGCAGAATCAGTATGAGCTTTATCCACTGACCTATAATGATTGATAGTGCCTTCTTGTCAGACTTGTCTAATTTCATATGTCAGCATCTGCCACTGATTCCAGTGTCCCTCTGCCCCCTCCCCTGGGAAACCAGCCATATCCTTTTTCAAGTTCTTTGCCAGCATAAGCTCCCTAGATGTCAATGGTGTTTCAAATGGCAAAGGATTTTCAAGACAGGCTTTTAACTTTTATGTAAGTGGCAGAGTATGCTCCCTGCTATGAAGATGCAATTCAGCCCTCAAAAATCCTACTCATACTTTTGAATGACAAACATGTTTGGCCATTTGTGGCTATATATATTTTTAATCACAGAAGCATAAAACTGCTTGTCCAAGTTGTCTGATATTGGACAGATCATCCATACACCAGATCAGCAGTGGGGGCACTGGGGTGTGTGTGTGGAGAGGCCTAACCGCACCAGGTGACACTGTCATGGGGAGTAGTGATACCAGCCTTAGTGACACCACAGCAGATCAGACCAGGTAATCCATGCCACAATTCATCTTTAACAGGAAGAGAGCAAGTCTATCACATGATAGAACAAAGGGACTAAATAGCTATAGGTGGCACAAACAAAAGGGTTGAAGCCACATACTATTGGCTATGGAGAAGAACAGGTTAGCAGCTTCATCCCCTTTCTGTAACCTGGCTTGAACTGCTCTGTAGCATCACAGCTTGCACTAAATTTGACTGAGCATATACCAGAAATTGGCACAAAGCTGTTTCCAGGAGAATGAAACAATATATGGGTTCTCTCATGGCCTGCCTTCTTCCTTCCTAATAATTAGAGAAAGGAAAATGAGGTCAAGGAAAAAGATAAAAGAGAGGGCAACTTTGTACGCCCTTATGTAAAGAGTTATTTCTGTCTGGGAAACCACATTAGCTAGATACTGGTGGGCCACCATTAGTATTTGCAAGCTGGTGGCAATCATCACAGTCACTATTCTAATGTTTATCATAAATCAGAATACATATAAATAACTAAATAAGAAGCCAGTGTTTTGCAATATTAAGAGTAGACAGGAATCTTAAGTTTCAAATTTCTGCTAAGCACAAATCTCACTTGATGGTCTTGGCCAAGTACTTACCCACAGCCAAGCCCTACTCTCAGGAATTACTGACTATGGAAGCCCTTGAAGGAATATATATGTATCAAATATAATAATAAATAAGTAGCACACATTTCAGCCCAAGAAAAATGTAGGCAACTATTTTTGGTTGCTATATCAGTGTCATTAAGGATTACAGCCATAAGGCTGCTCACACATATTAAATTATCTCTTCTCAGCAGCAGACTAAAAATAATGTAATATTGGTGGATTTATTTAGTTAGAGGTGATACAGTTAGATGTAAAGCAGCAGCAGCTGCAAATCCTTCACAATGTCCCTATCTGTAAGAGTGGTTGCGTAGCACAAGAGAATGGGTATGGAAGCAGCATTTGGAAGTAACTCTTTATACATGTTACTTGTATTTAGGGTATTTGTTTGCATAATGAAGGTGTAACTAAGCCATACTGTAACTCAGTGAGAAAAATGCCTCTTTTGCAGTTTAACTAATATTTTTATTACTTTTGTAATTATGGAACTGTGGTAAATAGTAGAGGGGGAATAAGACATGGTTTAATTACTTGCCCATGCTGAACCTTGTGCACTGTTGTGGGTGTTAAGGCAACAACAAGGTGGACAAGAGGACAAGCCTCTTGTTCAACAAGCCAGTAGCTTATAATATTAAGGTAGTTTTTAATATGTAATTAAAATTAACTATTTAGTTACATCTGAGAAAAGGGAAAGTAAAGAGTTAATTTTTTTTACAATTGCAACTATAGTGGTAACTAATGAGGGCTGGAACTACAGTTGTATATAATTACTTTTGAAATGTACCTTTCAAAGCTTTGCATGAAAGTTTTGAAAACCCTATCTAGTCCAGAGAAAGACACAGAACACATGCCACTGATGGCTCGGTGTATCCCACCCAGGATATGGATGGTGAATTAAATGATTCTTAGCTTTACCATTCTCCTGACTACACAGGTTACAGATATTGTGTTAATCAAAATGTTTCAGATAATTCTGGTTCATATGATAAAGATATGTATTATTTTTCATATCCTATGACTTCATGCAGTCATATTTTCCAAAGGTTATCAACCTCAAAGTTAACTATACTCTGAACCAGTTTCAGTTGCATTCTAACTCCTTTTCCCCTCTTCCATGTAAAAAGCATTAGGGGCTGCAATTATTTAGCAAGGTCTTGTCAAAACACCAAACAATTATGTTACAAACACACAAAAATACATAAATGCAAATTCTGTCTTTACTTACTGATTCCTTGAAAAAGTTCTTCGATGTTAATTGCATTTTTGGCACTTGTCTCAACAACAATTGCACCTATAGTTTCTGCATATTCTTTGGCATCTTTCATAGGTACCTCCCTAAAAAAAAGTTTCACATGTTAAACTGCTGCATATGCAAAACCATTACCATTCAGGAGGCCATTCTTTTTCAATTACATCCCCCTCTTCCAACAACTGAAGCAACATTAGATATGCCAAGGCTACATAATTTGTTTTCCAAATGATTTAAATATGTGATTTGTCCCAGTCTTGTGCTCCTAAAATCTACACAAAGGCAAAAAGATCAGACAATGAAGTTCATCAGGAACACACTGCTAAAAAAAATACTTGGGAAATATTTGTGAAAATGTGGCTGTATGGAAACCAGACAGCCTGATAGACTCCTCTGCACAGTGGTAAAAAAAAACACAGATTGCAGAAAGGAGCCCAACACTAAACCAGACCTCTTGCTTCAGTACCAGGACTTCATTCTGATTTTCCCATCCTAAAATAACATTAGGCATAACAATATTCCTTGCAGAAAAAGTGATTACTACAACTATAAAAAGTACTATTTTTTTTGTAGAAGAACATTTAAAAAGCTATGGCCCCAATTAATAGTCTCATACTGTTGCTGTTTAGCACACTGCAATATGACTCTTAACATTGAGGGCTTACTCTCATATATGGCCATTTTCCAAAACCAAATATGGTTTTATCATAATGTGTGAAACATAATCTGCTTAGACTTTGCATTGCACTTTGTATATCACAAAATACACACATTATTGTGGGTTCCCACTGCACCCCAACAAAGTCACACACACAAACACAACTGGAGAGAAAATGGTCACAACTTTATTGGTTATAGCTGACAAGTGCTGGCATGGCATGAGGCACAGATCCAGGTATCAGATAATCTGTCTGTTAACTGACAGACCCCCTCCCTGACCCACCTGCTGGGAAATGCACTTGAGGAATGATATCTGGAATCATGTGGGTACACAGCCACTGTGTAATTCCCTGTGATCTGGGAGCAAGGTTTGTCCCCAGTTCCATGACCCCCAAGGTAGAACTGACCCCATTTGCCTGAACCCACCCAAAGTCCCTTAAGGGGATCCCTGATGGAGTACAGGGGGATTGTACCCTCCCACCACTGGACCTGAGTGAAACCTTCAGTTTCAAGGTCCAATGGAGAGCTACTCCTGCCCCTAACATTTTCTCTCTCTGAAAAGCCTGCAAAAGTTGTGCAGACTTCTGAGAAGAAAGGAACCTCTGAGCCTGCAAATGGTGGTCCTCTCTGATGTTTCAAGTTGTGACGCAGCCTGAAAATGGACTCTGAATGAGCCAAAGCCCTTGTTTTTCTTCTTGCTGTGTTGTTGTTGTGTGTTGTTTCTGACTTACGCAATGATAAGGTGAACCTATCAGGAGGGTTTCTGGAGCTGAGGGTGTGTGACTTGCCCAAGGTCACCCAGTGGGTTTTCATGGTGGGGAATCGAATCCTGGTCTCCAGAGGCATAGTCCAATGCTCAAACCACTACACCAGGCTATTATCATCTCTTCTTAGAGGCAGACAAATTGTAAAGTGTTTAGTTGCATGGAGAGTAAGGTATGCAGAGGTCCATAACAACAGTCATTGGCCCCACCAGTTGCTGATCTTTAAATGACAATGATGTAGCTAGAGTTTAGCCAGTCAAACATGAGACATGCATGAGGGATTCTGCTAAATGGTTCTATAACCTTTCAGATAAGGGATGCTTTAAATATGTATTCTAGTGCAGTACTAATCAAATGGTCGACTCTGGACTGATGCTGGTCTGCAAGCTATTGGCTGCCAGTCTGTGGCAAGCTTCCATGAAAAAGAAACAATTGTAGTCAACATGCATAAATATTGTGCCTGTCGCTGACACAGAGGAAAAGTCTTGCTGGTTCCACACATCAGTTAGCTTAAAAGCACTGTTCTAGTACATATGTGAACACATCCACATGCTTAATTCAGACAGTGTCTGGACATGCTGTTTATATTCTCTAAGATATGGAAATAGCCTTCTAGTATTTAGTTCCAACATTCTGTCACATGCTATCATCTGTCAGATTTACTTTTTAAAAGTATCATTCTAAGACTCAAAACATTATAGTTGCTGTTAAATATTTTAAAGGTAACTCTTTACTTTTCCATTTCTCAAAGAGTTATTTTAAAAATAAATACAGTTGTCCCTCCACATTCATGGGGGTTGGGGTCACAAGACACCCGCGAATATGAAAAAACCGCAAATAAAAAAAGGTTACACCACCGCCCTCCCACAACCCCCTCGCTGCTTCTCCCACCCCCACCCCGCCTGGCCTTCCAAAGTGGCAAGGGGGCCTTGGAAGGCCCCCTCGCCGCATCTCCCACCCCCCAGAAGTGGCCATGGGGTTTCTAAAACCCAGTCGCTGCTTTTGGGAGGGCGGAGGGAGGCCCTCCCAAAACCGCGAATAATCAAAACCGCGAATGCTAAAGCTGCGAATATGGAGGGGCAACTGTACTGGAATGAAGAAACATGAGGCATAGCACAAAGCAACACTTGAATCGTGTGATATTCCCCTTCCATGCTACCATAGCTATAGAAGGTAACTATTATACTTTAAAAAGGGGCTTCATACAAACCACTACATTTCAATTTCTCCCAGCTATCTGTAACATAGGGATAATGATACTGGTTCTGACGTGATCTGTAAGCTGTTGTAAAACATGCTGAGATGTGGTAGAAAAGGGGCATCTGTATATCCAGTTAGTGATAAATAATATTACTATACCCATAATTATAATTCTTGGTTATAGTCAAGAAGGAGCACTGCTGGGTACTTAAACGATTTGGGCATAGGCTTGTGATGCTAATTCCCCTAAAAATGCCACCCACCCACCCCCACACACACACACTTAGAATTACTGAAATTTAAATTGCACAAATTTAGCCAAATGAAGATGAATAAAGAGCACCTCTATGGACATGCAGAATATTTTCTCTGATAATTATAGCTTTCCCTGCTGCACTTTAATTTACTGATGGAGATATCTGAAATTAAAGGTTTCAGGTATCTGGCACTGGTTGCACCTTTTGCAAGTATACATTCTCTTCCACTTCGCACAACGATCCCTCTTCATGTCTAGTTCCTCCAGTAGCTCCTCATAAAGGCATTTTCCCCACTCACACATCTCATCCCTGGTATCTCCTAATTACATACAGGCTCCTCCTCCCCATAATTTAAATTATGCCAAGGTCTCACTGGTACAGGTTTTATCTTTGAATTCCCTGTGAGAGAATTAAGGTCATTTTAAACAGAAAATAAAGTAGTTTAATCTAAGACTGCTTTATTTAATCCAGGGAGAGATCAGTCTACTTCAGAAAAGAATATCACAGAAACAGGTAAACTTTTACAGGGACTATCAGTAGCTCCCATAAATCAAAGAATATTGTAGACCCAACAAAATCTGTGCAAAATATGCAAACATATATATAAAACATGTGCATGTAATATGAAAGGTTAACACTCAAGATAAAGGACCCACAAATCTTTTTGTTGTCATAAGCATTAGCATGTAATAAAATAACCAAAACTCAGTTAGGATATATTCCAAAAATCAATTACCGTATATTCCGGCGTATAAGACGACTGGGCGCATAAGACGACCCCCCCAATTTTTAAGTTAAAATATAGAATTTGCCCCCACCCCAGCCAGCCAGCCAGCCAGCCAGCCAGCTGGCTGGAAAGCCTGTCCCCCACCAGCCAGCCAGCTCAGTGGCTGTAGATGATGGAATAGTCTGTGAAATTAAAGGACTGAGAGCAGCTAAAAAAGCATGGGATACTTTGAAAAATCTCTGTGCTGTTCAATCTTTGGAAAGTAAGGTTGCATTAATACTGTAAGTTGGTTAATATGAAGCTATCAAATCCCAAATTTTTGAATGAGCACATTAATGAATGAGCACATTAATGGTTTTAGAGCCACATTGGCAGACAAGAGAATTTCACCATAGACAAAACTTGATGCAAAATGAGAAGTTGAATCCAGAAATTCTAATTTTAGGTTAACTTGTCCTGAAAAGAAACATCATTTTGACTCTCCTGAGCTAAATAGAGGGCCATTTAACTCTTCAAATGCAAAGCAGTCATTCTCACAGCAGGAGGAAGGATCTGCTGGGAAAACTGCCCAGGCCATTTTACACTTCAATCATTCTCACAGCAGGGGAAAAGGTCTATTGGGGGTATAAGACCACCCCCCCACTTTTGAGGAGATTTTCAAGTGTTAAAAAGTAGTCTTGTATGCAGAAATATACGGTAAGATAGATTTGTTAATAGCTCGTTGAATGCCCTTTTGTTCATATAATCAGGCTACTTAATACTTTGAAGAGTAAAGGTTCTTATCTAGTTCATGGAACATATTAACCTGTCAGCATCAGAAACCAATATAAATCCTTGTATTGTGTTTTTAAATAGTCAACATTAATTTAAATTAATCCAGAACAAGGGACTGGATCCAGCATTTCATTCTGAGGGTAGTGGTGTCCTCCAAGCAGATTCCTGGGGCCCTTTCACACTACACAATTATACTACAATGATTCTATTTTAGCTGCCATGGTTTCATCCTATGGAATCCTAAGATAGGAACGTTGGTCTTACCTGTGATACGTTCTTTTCCAGTGGAGAGACAAAGAGCATCCATTTGCTTGGGTAGTTCATTCCCATTTACTCCTAGTAGGCAGGGAACAACTTTTCTATGACCGCCTACCGCTGAGATCATCTGGGAGGGACGACCCCTGGCTAGCCAGTCAACGTCACAGCCTCGCTACCTGCCCTCTGTCATGGGAGAAAAAACAGGAGGAGACAAAAATAATCAACATTCTGAAAAAAACACTAAATACAGATCCACTCAAAGAGATAAAAACTGAGTCTCTGTTCAAGTGACCCACAGACTGTTCCTCTATCACCAGCGCCTCAGGTGGGACTGGATACTCTTTGTCTCTCCACTGGAAAAGAACATATCACAGGTAAGACCAACATTCCTTTTCCCAGTGGGGAAGACTGCAGAGCATCCATTTGCTTGGGATGTACAAAAGCAACAACCCTATGGGTGGGCCTGGCGGTGGCTTAATCCATCAGGGACTGACAACATGCTACAGGGCTCTTCCACCAAAATGCTGCTACAGCAGACTGCAACTTGTCCAGTCTATAGTGTCTGATGAAAGTTGATGAAGACTTCCAGGAGACTGCCCTGCAAATTTCCTCTAAGGAGGAGTCTTTATTCCAGGCCGCCATTGTTGCCGCACTTCTAGTGGAATGTGCCACAATGCCTTCTGGCACTGGAATGCCCAGGGACTTGTAGCATGCCGCAATACATGCTCAGATCCAACGCCCCAGCATTGATGGCAATACCTTCTGGCCTAGGAACTTGTCATGGACTCAGATGGACATCACCTCTGAAAGTCTGAAAGAACTTGTCCTTTTTTCTAAAAATACATCTGGATGGCTCAATGAACATCCAAAGTGTGCCATATCACATCCAGGTGGAGCAGGGAATTGTCCTACAGTCTAAAATCCGGACACAGACGAAGGCTCAAATGGTGCCACTGTCAATGCCTTCGGGACTATATGGAGGTCCCAGGAGAGGAATCTATGCAGCAGTGAGGGTGCAAGGTTGCCCAACCCCCACAGAAATCTTTGTATGTGTGGACGAGAGGCCACCTTCGACGCTCTTATGAGTATTGGGTCACAGACCCGCCTTCATGCTGTCCTGTAGGAAATCCGAAAGTGACGAAAGAGTGACCTCCAGAATATTATGGCCCCTGCGCTTACCCTACCTCCGAAACACTCTGAAGGTGTATTCGTGAATCCTCTGTGCTGACTCTCACAGGGACGCCAGAATGGTATTCATAACTGTCTGGGAATAGCCCCTTGAACTTAGCATCCTCCGCTCAACCTCCAGGCATGGAGCTGTAGCCAATTCAGGACCGGATGCTGAACTTGGCCCTGGGACAAAAGGTCTGAATGGTCCAGGATCTGGATTGAGTCGTCGCCATGTTGAGGATGTCCGAGAACCATGCCTGCTGGACCCATGTCGGGGCCACTAGGATCAGACCTGCCTTTTTGGACCTGGCTTGCGTGATGATTTTGGGAATCAGCTGAGTTGTTGAAAAAGCATATAACAGACTTCGTGGCCATGGTATCTACAGCACATCTATGGCCTCTGCTCCCCCCGTCAGAAAGCAGGAGAAGAACCTGGGAAACTTGGTGTTCCCAGAAGATGCGAATAGGTCCAGGACCAGATGGCCCAATGCTTGTGTGATCATTTCGAACACCTCTGAGTGCAGACTCCATTCCCCCTAGTCGATGTTGGTGCGGCTGAGCTAATCGGCTTTGAGATTGAGGGATCCCTGTAGATATTCCATCTCCAGGGATGTGAGGTTCCCCATTGCCCATCTGAGCATGCGAGTCACTTCTGCCATGATTGCGCAGGACCTCATCAAGATAATGTCCGTGCGGATTAGGACCGCCTTGTTTCAAATCAGGTCCTGAGACGCAACTAGAGTCAGCTGGATCGCCTAAAATTCTAGCCAGTTGATATTGTGCTTAGATTCCACCAGCGTCCATCTGCCCTGTGTCAGTTGGGGACAGTAGTAGGCTCCCCAGCCTCGTAGGCTTGCGTCTGAGGTAATCCATATCTTGACTGTCTGCCAAAAGGGACGACCTCTGCAAAGAGCCAATGAGGGCCCCCATTGGAGTGACTGTAAGAGTTCCCTAGGAACTCTGAGACGTCTGTGCTGTCGAAAAGCTATGTCTTCTTGAAAAGGGAGCAAGAAACTACTGCAATGTCCTGGAGCAGAATCTTGCCCACGGCAGAGAGTCTGTTACTGCCATTATGAGTCCCTGCAGCCGTGCCAACTGCATAAGAT